>OZ018317.1:120121418-120291418 GCA_963969495.1 Ceratothoa steindachneri
GGGCTACTGCCCTACTTTTTTATCGATCCTTTGTTCGTTCGAAGCTCCACTACGGATGCGAGTTTTATGCATCCGCAGCCGAGTGTTTATTGCGGAAGGTGGATTCGATCCACCACACCGGCCTTCGCCTTCCGACCGGTGCCTTCCGCACTTTCCCCATTGAGAGCCTGTTGGTCGATGCTGGGGAGATGCCACTCGCTCTGCGCCGCGTGCAGTGCATCACTCGCCTGTATGCGCGAGCCCGGCGCCTCCCTCAGTCGCCAACAGCTCTCACTGCATCCGCAGCTGATCTCGATGGTGCCTATGCCGCCGAGAGACGCCAGTCATATCCTAAGCCCTTTGGGTTTAGGGCCAGGTTAACTCCTTCGAGAGGTCGATATAGCTCTCGGGCCGGTGGCGCCCCTGGTTTTGCCCAGGACGCCACCCTGGAGGTTACCACATTTGGCTATTTGTCGCACGCCTCTGCTCCCAAAGCTTGTACTGCGCCGGGAGTATTGCGTTCGACCTTTTTGGAGCACATATCGTGTCACGCTGGAACCGTGCCAGTGTATACGGGTGGCAATACACCACTCGGTACGGGAGATTACGCGACGTGCCCGGTTCGGAGACCGGATTGTGATTTATAGCGACTCACAAAGTGCCCTGAGTGCTCTCGGAGCATTGGAATCTCCACATTCCCTGGTTCGCGATATCCGTGACGGCACGGTTTGGGCGAGCCGGGCAGATGTCGAGATTATCTTCTGCTGGGTTCCTGGGCATGTAGGAATTGCGGGGAATGAGCGCGCCGATGAGGGTCCCAAAGAGTCCGCGAGGACTCTGCGACCGGACCAGCGTTTCGCTCTTCCTCACACCGACTACATGGCAGGAATACGGGCAGCTCTTCGGACTGCTTGGCAAAGAAGATGGAAGACGGTCGAAGGGAACTTAAAGTTGCGTGCCATTGCGCCGCGTCTGTTCCCATGGACCTATCCTTCAATTCCGCGGCGGCTTCAGGTTGCTTTCTGTCGTCTCCGAATCGGACACACTCGTGTGAGGCATCGCTATTTGATGGAGCGCTCTCCTGCGCCCTATTGCAACGACTGCGTCGTCCCCCAGACTGTTCGGCACATTCTTGTGGAATGTCCCAGTCTGGGTGATCTTCGCGCACGATACCTGTCCCGGTACCGGGATGGGCGGGGTTGCTACCGCCTGTTCTTTGTACTCGGAACAAGTGCCTGCACATTGACTAGTGGACTTATTGACTATTTGGGGGAGGCTGGCCTTCTCCCTTTCATTTAATTAGGTTTAGTTGTTTTTGTTATTGTTTTGTTATTGTTTTTGTTATTTTTTTTATTGTTGTTTCCTGTTCGAATTTTTTAAAGTAGCCTAGAACTAGGCTGTTTGTTTACGGCGACTTATGCCTAAGTCGGCAGTCGCCAGATAGCCCCTTAATTAAAAAAAAAATATACTCCTTTCCTAGCCCTATGGGTGATGTGGTTTCCTCCCCTTGCCCCCTTCCTTCAAATTGTCCAGGATGACTCCATCTATCAACTAATGGCAACCTGCAGGTGGGTACTCTCTATATATTCCCGGCCTGAGTGCAAATTAGGCAAGCCCTGTCACTTGGTTGACTTGAACTCTGATGGGGCCCGTGAAAGTTGGTGGACTTTCCCCTAGCCTCCTCTGAGCACTACTAGTAGTAGTAGTTGTATTATTATTTTTATCATTCTTCTTAATATTAGTATTAAATTTTCATATAAGTTATTATTTAATTTTATTTACTATTATTATTATTACTACTACTGCTGCAGCTATCCCCTCAACCTTTTTTACCATCACTTTGTATCAGGAAGACTGTTCACATTTATAAAGTTCTTTTCTTAGCCATTATGCTTTGGTGGACTACATGCACCTAACACCATTAACAAGTAGGGTAAGTGATAACCTATTATCATCATAAGTTATCACCTACCCTACTTGTTAAAGAACCCACTTATCTCTACTTCTCTTTATTACATACCATTCTACCTCTTTCCAAACTTGCTTTCTCACTACCGCCTGTCCCTTGTACTCTGGACGAGTTCGTGCACATTGACTTGTGGACTTGTTGACTTTTTGGGGGAGGCCGAGATTCTCCCCTTTATTTAAGAAGGTTCCTTTTTTTTGTTATTGTTTTCTTTGTAGGTTGCACGCTCCTGCACCGGGGTGAGGGGGACCTCCCCCCGCTGCCGGAGATTGCTTCCTAATTGTTAAGTTTTTCACATTTTTATCATTAAGTTTTCATATTTTTATTTTAAAGTAGCCTAGTTCTAGGCTGTCGTTTTTCCGGCGACTTATGCCCAAGTGGGCAGTTGCCAGATGGGCTCTAAAAAAATAAATAAATAAATATTCAAACTTGCTTTTCTATCCACATAACTTATGCTTTCCTTACTTTTAGAGATGGGACGATTCCCCCAAATTTGAGATTCTGAGTCCGATTTCAGTTATAAGCCACAATTCCTTCACAAAATAGAATATTGATTATATGATATAACAAATTAAGAATTTAGTTAACTGAACAACAGGGCTGCCCACTGCTGAAAGAATTTAGCAATAGTACAAAACTTACTCTGAAAACATAACAAAATTGGTAAAATAGTACCAAATCTAATTCAAACACAAAACAAAAGTAAAATGGTATAAAAGGTGTTTTTTTTATGGCAAAAAGGTACCAAATTTGTAAGAAAGTGCCAACTTCGGCAGCGCTGCTGAACAACTCTTAACATCTTAGAATTGCATCAGCTCTTCTAAATGATGCCTGAACCTTGAGCAGATCTTCAATATTAATTGATATTAAGTAGTGATGCATTCTTGTTGACTAATCTAAATCTTTTAGTAAATATCTTATTAATGTCATAATTTCACTGAATAATAGGACAGATAAGTATATACATAAGTTGATTAACACTAACAGGAAATAAACAATGTTTAAAATTTTGATTCCGCTATTTGGCAAGGAGGAAAGAAAGTTAAAAACTTTTTTAAAAAAACACTGTTGAAAGAGTCTCTGTACTGATATTTTTAAGGAATCATTTTTGGAATCGGAAAACTGGCATTATTTTTAATGATTCTGATGCCAATTTCCCCCAAATTAACGATTCTTACAATTTCCTATTCTGATTAATCGCCCCATCTCTACTTACTTTGATCCTCTTATGAGCCTTAGTCAAGTACCAGGCGGTGTATACTGTGAGGTCCCTATGCACTGCGAGGGCCAAAAGCCCACTGGCTAGGGCAAGTATTAGGTATGGTGTGTATTTGTCTACTGCCTCTGCTCACCTTCCAGTACTCATATGATATGGCTACACCAGCACCAACCTTTATGGTTAAATGTCCAGGACTAAATGTTCCTCTCAATTCACGGCCGCTTCGGGTACTGACGTGTCCGCTGCTGCTTCTACACTTAAAAGGCCAAGATCTTTTAGGGCCCCCAGATTAAGAGCAAAGTTGCAATTTCCTTAAGTGAAGCCTCAATTATGTCAGGGCGCCTCAGTCAGAGATTTACTGGCATTTTTGAGCCCACTGCCTTCAAACTCATTCTGGTCATTCACTCCACTGATGGTAGCATGTTGGCCAAGGGCAACATGATCCATCACAGAAAAGCATTAGTGAACTTGATTGCTAGAGGGCCAAAGTTTACCCATATCTCGGATGGGAGCCCTATAATAAATGCATCAGATCCCTCAGAGGCAGCCATCATTAGTGTCTTTTGGATACTTAATGGTTCGCCAGTGAGTATGATGACCCTCTCTATGATAAAATTTGTGAAAAGAGTGGTTTACATGAGGGTTTACCTTAGAGCTGGCCAACTATTGAGCTGTCAAGGTTGAATATGTGATGAGAAAACAGGTTAAAGACTTTGTTCTGCCACATCTTATGGATCAATTTTTAAAAAGGCACAGTCTGCTCATGGCCCCTCCAGGCCTACAAACATGGTCATTTCTACCCCATTCATAACCCTTCAGCAGGTTTACTTGGGTACTCTCCCAGTAGAGCTGGTTGCAAAAAAGGTTCAAACCTAGCCTTGACTAAAATCAGGGCTCCCTCCTTCCCCCACCATGACTGCTTCCCATAATGCAAAATGGCTACGCACCTCCACTGTGTCATTAGACTCACTGGAGGCAACACACTTAAAGGTGATTGTAAGGTCATCTTCCAGGGTTCCTAAAGCTGCCCCTCAACAGGAGGCTAGCGCTAAAGAAACTTTGTCTCATATGTCCTCACCAAGGCTTAACAGTGGATCATCCAAAGGATGGAGTCCCGTTTGGTGGAGATGTGGTGGATGACTGGTGTCTAAATTGGAATTATATGGGAGAGCCATTCTCCCCATTTTGTCCACTTTGTATTTTTCACCGCTTGCCCTTAGTCTGTCCTTTTACTCTACTTTTCCTTGTTTCTATGACCTAAACTTACCCAGGTATCCAAGACCATCATGCATAACTTTTCACTAACTCTATCATACCAACTAAAGACATCACAGGTACAAGAACATCTCCTCCAACCTTAATGTGTCTTACATAATATACCTAGGTTATAGGTATAAATATGATTTGTATTGGATTATTTGTATAAAAATTATTTACAATACTTTTGTTGTTACAGGAAACAGTACTTTTTTTGTAGCTTATACATCAGAGAGATAGTATTTTGTCTGAATTACTTTATTTACAAAATGAGTGCTTTGTTTAAATTACATTATACAAACAAAGAGATTATACATTAGATTGATCTTTTAACAAAGATCTACTCCTGATATAAAAGGAGAAACACTCTTAGTTTAAGAAAGAAAGGAAGAACTATCGCCATATTGAAAATAAAAGGCATTTGTTACAGGCGGCTCAGATGATCAGTCAGACCATTTTATTTGGGTCCCCACTTCTTTAAAATCCTTTGGACATACACTCCTACTGTCCAACTCATTGGCCTATTTATGGAAGTGTCCTGGAGCCCATTCTTGGCTTTGGCACTCGCAACTCAAAGTTTTGCTGACCATTTGGATCACTTTGCTCTTCCTGCTTCCCAGCCAACTGTGTAAGGGGGATGCCCGAGACAGGATTGGAAGCCAGACCCAGTTCGGAAGACATCTCATCCTCCCCATTTGTGCCCTTTTTATATGAATCATATCTGTCCGTTATTTTGTATATTTGTGTAAGACAGCACTGTCACTATATATATATATATATATATATATATATATATATATATATATATATATATATATATATATATATATATATATATATATATATATATATATATTAGTGTAGTTGGGTAGCAGTCTTTCCTGAATGCAAATTTTGTTGAAGACCATTGTGTATTTTGCTGTAATTAATTTCCTTTGGCAACTCTTTCTCTTCTTCTAACTATCTTTTTTTATTCCATCTTTTTTTTTATATGAATGTATTTGGTAAAAACCAAACTAAATTGCTGAGCTTACGATCACCTTCGGATCATTTTGATATGTTCTTGCCTCCTTTACCAATGTACTGAGTGGAGTGAGGATCTGACAGAATGAAAGAAAATGATTTTTAAGGGGTATTTATTCCCCCTATCCCCCTAGGTTGAACGTAATGTTAGAGGAAATGGGCCAATCCGTTGAGTGGAATTTTAAAATATTTTTAATGTGTGATTCCAGCTTGTCACTTGACTCTTGATGGCCGGCTTATCTTCATTTATTAATATGGCTTCTAAGATATTCAGCCTAGCTTTATTGACCTTTTCTTTTAATAATGGTGTTATCAATGAGCATATCTCTCGTTAGGTTAATATTATGGGCACTCTCCATATGGTTTTTAGGCCCTGATGAAAAACAACACCTGCTTAAACTTCTCAAATCTCAACTCAACTAACATAGTTTACGAGCTTATCTGCCCCGATAAAGACTGTAAGTTTTATAATAACTCAAAATATATTGGCATGATAACCACTACACTTTTGAGACGTTTAACTATGTATCTACAAAGTAGAGGGCCTAAAAATCATATGGAGAGTGCCCATAATATTAACCTAACGAGAGATATGGACTAGATGTTGCTTCAATTCTAATCAATTTGGACATATTGATGATACCTGTTGGCACTTCCATTCCTGCATGAATTGTAGTTCTGATTACCATGGGGGTGCCCCGAATGCACCAAAACACTGGGCTGTGTCAAAAATCTGATCAATATTCTTATATGAAAAGGAGGTCCTCACCTTGCGCGACTCTCTGCGTCTGGATGTGAGAGAGGCTCACTAAAGTGCTTGAGCACAAACCTCACCTCTTTGCCATTTCTTCTCAGATGTTTTGTGTGATGCTGGATGTAATCAACCATCACGTTCAAGTTCTAGCATGCCTGAAGCATCTCATCACCCATCTACGATTAGTGTTGAAGCATTCACAATATACCGTTGAAGCATCGATCTCTCACCAAGATACCTAATGTTGCCTCCCTATCTCTGGCAGCTCTAGCCGGGGCCTATGCTCAGGGTGAGACACTTGAAGAGATCAGACTTATCTGAAAGAATCTTCTATATTGAGCAGTGAAGGTTCTTCTACCCACCCCTATGGTAACAGGAAGGACTCTTCTCCTGTTGCTGAATATTCTCTGCCCTCAAGCCTGTCCCGCCCTTTACAGAACTTAGGCCCCTTACTGGTTCAAATGGTTGCAGAAATCCACCCAGTTCCTTGTACTTTGTCCAGATCCCCTACTCCACCCACTCACGCTCCTACTCATGATCTGATGGAAGCAGATGATATTCCAACATCACCAGGCGTGGTTATTGGATCAACTCCTCAGACATCGAAAACTCCCTCGCCCCATCAATCTGGAGTGATCGTCTGAAAATCTCTTCTCCATCCTTTGGTTTCCACCTGGGTGTGCACCCCAATTACAGGCAGGGGCCTCAGCTGGTTCCTCAAGAGCATCGAACATACCTCCTGTCACTGCTCCTTCCCTGATCTCTTCCCCTGCTATAGCAGGCTCTTCAAAATCTGTTATTTGTTCCCTAAGCTCTTTGAGACGCACTTCAAACTTAACATCATCCACAAAGGAGAAAAAGATATCTACTGTGGTATCTAACCATCCCACATAATATCCTCCATTTTACAATGGAATTGTGAAGGCATTCTTCCCAAGTGTGAATAACTCGAAGTTCTGTTGATGACTCTCTACCACGCTGTCTTCGGGAGAACAAACTGGTTACACAGCCTTTTCCAGTTTTTGTATTTTCAACTCTATTGCCCCTGTCAGGGGCTCGTCTCATGGGAGGTGTCAGTTATGGTTTTGGCATCCCATCATGTATCTCCCATCCCCACTCGCACTACCCTGCAAGCTGTTGCAGTGAGGGGTTTTCTTACCTCTTTCCTTCTTTACCATTATCAAGACCTGACCTTTTAGAACTTGTAGATCAGTTGCTCTCCCCATTTTTATTACTCAGAGATTTTAATGCCCATCATCTTATTGGGGTGACATCACTTGGTATGCCAAAGGCAGTGTTTTAGAGTCTCTTTTATTATCCAACTTTCTTTGCATTTTAAACACTGGCAATTTTACCTCTTATTATGCTCAGACGGATTCATTTAGTTGTGTCGACCTGTCTCTCTGCTACCCGGATTCCCTCACAGATTTTGGATGGTCAGCCATTGATGACCTTGTGGTGGGATTCTATGTACCTCCAACACTTTCACTAGGGTTAGGTACTCGAATGATTGGGAAATAAAGTCTACTACTGGCAGCAAAGGAGACAGATACCAACCTATACCAAATCTAAATTTATTTCCCCAAGTAAATTACAATATATACACAATCAATATTAACAAAATACAAAAAGAAATTGAGATATAAATAGGGTTATTCCATATCAAGAAGTGGTCCAATTTTGGGAATCGAGGCCCCACCTCATCATCTCGGATTTTGATGAAATTTGTACACAAAATTTTCACCTGCGCAAAATTTCAGCTCTGTAGCTGCTATAGTTTCCAAGATATAGTATCCCTGTTTTTGACCCCAAACAACGGAACCAGGACTGGCAGTTTCACAGAGGAATTTTTAAGGAGCCTTTATTCAGTTGCTAGCCTTGAGGTGCTGAAAATGACTAGTCTGGTCTGCTTTTTTGCAAGGGTTTCAAAAATCAAATCAGTTTTGACCCAGGTGCCTTAGTTTTCTCAGTAAAAACTGAGATTTATAATGTAAAAAAATTACCCATAACACAACCAGTGCTGCACTCATGAGCCTATGTCTCCTGAACATTTGGGTTATATAATACCAAACTTTTTCCTGGAGTGGCATCTAACTTTTTAGTCTGTGTGCCAAATTGGAAGTTTCTAGGTCTGATAATCTCTACATTAGACCCTATCAAAGTTGGTCACAAACAGAAAAATGACCCATGTTCAATCAATTATTTGACCATCACACCAGTTTTTTTTTGTTTGTTTTTTTGAGACTGAGTTGCTTCTTGGTCAAATGCTAACTTGAATTTGCCTTAGTTTTGGCCTTTTAGATCTTGGCTGGAACTTTTTGAAGTGCAAAAAAATGTGTACACTCTCAGACAACATACCACCAAGATTTGTACTTTTAATCCTGTGTTGGTCCATGGTGGTTGTGCCACTACCAATTCTGTGACAGCTGGTCACAGATTAGTATCCCCATCGTCTAGGAGCCACACCCGATAGCCCTGCAGGTCCAGCCATGGGTCCTCCCACCTACCTCTCTTCTCCAGTCCTCCATGCTGTGTAGTGTTGGGTTTCTTGCTGGTTCCCAAGCCTTCAAGTGGGTTTCTAGCTGGTTCCCAAGCCATGTGTGGGTTTCTTATCTGAGGTTCCCAAGCCATGTGTGGGTTTCTTGTCCGAGGTTCTCAAGCCTTCAGGTGGGTTTCTTGTCCACCTGAGGTTCCCAAGCCTTCAGGTGGGTTTCTTACTGGTTCCCAAGCCATAGCCAATTTCTTCTTATTACATAGCTGCAAACTTTGCCTTTATGTCTTGGATAACAGTGTCAGGCAAACTGTAATTCCTTCCAAGCATCGAAGCTGTTGGTACAGGAACAATGCATAGAATGTGAATTTCTGTAATCCAACACTTGTCTATTGTAGATGGCCAGTGGAAGTTCCTGCAAGGTCCATGCGGCAGCATGAAATTTATCAAAGCATCTTCTTCATCCAGAGACACCTTGCCAATGTTTCCGATCCACCATTTTGCATCATATATGCAAGCAACATATTGGCCTGGTTGCACATTTGCAGTTTTTATAAAAACTTTGTCTGCCACAGACAATGTGGCCATAAATTATGTACAGTCTGCAGATATTTGGCTCACATCAATTGGCTTGAAACAGTGGTGTTTCCTTGTACCAGCCACTGTATGTGCTTTAGCAAATCGCTGCTCCTGGCCTTCTTTAACCTCTGCAACTTTAGGACTGCTGACAAAGGAACTCTTCACTCCTGGTACATGCTTCTCACAAAATTTGTACAGGTCTTCAGCAGAGAATGTGGCCTTCTAGTGAAGACTGTAGACTTGCTCTCTGAGCAAGTCGCTTGATCATGCCAGCCACCAATTCCATCACAAGGAGATTTTCCTTGGGATCTGGTGAAAAAGTTCCATTCTGCTGACATTCTATGGTGGCAAAGATTTGCGAATTTCTTGAAGTTCTTATATTGTGCTGCTGACCCATTGCTGAAGTAGTAAATTTGCCTGATGGTGGCCATATTGGTTTTCAGATACTGCAAAACTGTTCTGATGAACACATACGGCAATCACAGTGTTGTGCTCTAGATAGTCACTGATAATGCATATCACCAATGTCTAACCCAACAGCTACTGCAATGGATTCTGTTAACTTCTGTTGTAATTGCTGAATCTTCATGCCTCCATATCCAGGTAAATCCCTGTTGCTGACCTTTCTGAACTTCAAAGTGGACACACCAAGTGCTCCAGCAGTAGTATCAACAGCCTCTGTTGCAAGAGCTCTTTTATCCACTTCAGGTTCTTCATCAGAAGAATTATCAATTGCCCACTTGAAATCTTGAACTCGGCTCAAGTTGGTATGTTGGACACAGCACTCTGTCCAGGTCTTGCCCAGTCACTTTCTTCAGCTTAGCTGCTGTATCAGTGGTAATCTTGTGCAGACCATTCACACTTTTCTTTATATGTGGAAGATTGAAGGGCTTGCAGCAATATCACTTTGTCGCACAATCCAAACTAGAAGTTGCACTCTGCTGCTCCATTTTTCAAGTGACTAGCATACAGTATTTCTGAAATGAAGCAAAATAGAATGTAAATTGTGCAATAATGGACTAGTAATTGGCAGTCAATGCGGACTCAGGAAAGTGCACAACTCAGAGGATTCCACTTTTCCACAAGCACAACTAAGGCAATGTATTTTCACCGGGGTAGACAGGCTTTTGTTCCACCACCTATCTCCCTACAAGGTGTAGAGATAGAGTTTGTCTTTGAGTTTTGGTTTCTTGGCATAACTCTTGATCCAAGCTACCCTGGCTACCATGCCTGTCATCTTTGAACAGGCTGTCGGCAGGCTCTAGACATTTTCAAAGTCCTCTCCCACACACTGTGGGGCAGTGATTGTCAAATACTGTGGTCACTATACACTGCCTTCATCCATTCTAAATTGGACTATGGATGCCAAATTTACTCCTCAGCTTTCCCCTCAGCCCTTAAAATGTTGAACCCTTTCACAACCTTGGAGTTTGTCTTTCCAGTGGAGCCTTCTACACTTCTCCTGTTCACAGCTTTTACTGTGAGAGTGGGGTGCTTCCCTTGCCCTATCATTGACTCAATATCTGTATGTGATACCTCTGTCATGTGCAGCAAGCATCTGTATCAGAGTTTGACATATGCCTATGCTGCCGAGTTAACAGCATTTGATAGGTTGCCATCCTTATCCTGTCCCCAAAACCTGATATACTGCCTGATATACACATGGTTCCAAGTCAGACAGTGGCGTGGGTGCCGCAGCCATCTACTCAGGAGAGTTTTTACTTTGTCTTTGCCGCTGGCAGCTTCTATTTTTACTGTTGATCTTTCAGCCATTCTTTTAACTCTTAGACTGATCCAAATTTTACCTTTTAAAGATTTTGTCATTTTCTCCAACTCTAGGAGTGTTTTACAGGCAATTCTCTCTTTATTGCTTCCCATCCTTTAGTCACAGAAATCTGCAACCGACTGGTCCAGAATGCATCCTGATATCGAGTTATATTTCGTTGGGTACTTACCTTAAACCTGTATGGCTATGTACAAAGGTTCGACAACTCCAGGTGAGGATAAATGGAGAATTGATTGATGACTTCTCTTTGAAGGTTGGTGTGTGTCAGGGATCCGTTTTGAGTCCCTTGATCTTTGTTATGGTCCTGGAAGTGCTGTCACAGAATTTTAGAACAGGATTGCCTTTCAATTTCTTGTACGCTGATGACCTAGTTCTTATTGCTGAGGATGAGAGGATGACACTTGAGAAGTTCAGGTTGTGAAGGGAAGGCATGAATTCCATGGGGCTGAGAGTGAATTTTGATAAAACAAAGATGATGATTTCAAGAGTGAGTGGTGCTAATGATATCATTGAGGGTATTTGACCATGTGCAATCTGTCACAGAGGGGTAGGGAATAACTCTATCCCATGTAATGGATGTGGTTTGTGGGTGCATAAAAGATGTAGTGGTATCAGGGGTAGGATGCAGACTGATGGAGAGTTTCAGTGCACTGTATGTGTCAAGTGGAGGAGAGGATTGTATTTGATAGCATGTCGCTTGAATGTGTAGAGGAGTCCTACTATCTGGGAGATATGATCAGTGTAGAGGGAGGTGTTGGCAAGGGTTAGAAGTGGTTGGAAAAAGTTCAGAGAGCTGCTTCCTCTCTTAACATTGAGGGGTTTTCCCTCCAAGCTAAGGGACGTCTGTACACTGCATGCATACAAAGTGCAATGTTGTATGGCAGCGAAACTTGGGCTGTGAAGGAAGAGGACAACCAGAGGCTCAAGCGTACTGAGATGAGAATGGTGAGATGGATGTGTGGAGCATCTCTGAATTTGAGGCCCAGAGGTGACAGAGTTGTGAACTGTGATTTAAGGAATAGATTGGGGATAGGATGCATTAGTATGGCACTGAGAAGAGGCAGACTGAGGTGGTTCAGTCATGTGGAGAGGATGGAGGATAATAATTGGGTGAAGGGTGTTGGGTTGGGGGTGTGGCTGCCAGAGGGAGACCGAGGAAGATGAGGTCATACAGAGGGACCTCAAAAATATGAGTTTGAATAGAGAAACAGCCAGAGATCGAGAAGCATGTAAAGGTGCCATTAGGTAAATAAGGCCAACACAGGCAAGCATTATATGATGATGATTCCACCATTAACCTACTTTGATGCACTGGACTTCTGCTACATCATGGCATTATTGCTGAGGCCCTTTCTACTGCTCGGGGATTTGAATGGTAAATACCATATCCAGGGAGACTACTCAGTCAATCCCATAGGTCAGGCCCTTGCCGATCTGATTGACAGGCTGGAGATAGGTGTCATAAATGTAGATGATTTTATGAATCACGGACCCAAACCGCTTTATTTTCCTATTTTGATCTATCCCTGTGCTCTCTGGATGCACAGCTTGATTTTGGGTGGGATTGGGGTTTGACCTCCATTGTAGTGATTACTTATTCAATCAAATATTATTTTCTAGCCTGCTGACGCCCTGAAAGACACCTCTTTTTGGTAGTGCTTGGTGCTGGCACAGTGGTCAGAATTTCCGGAAATGACATTTCTCTGTCCCAATCGAGTTTAGGTTGGTGGATGAGGCCATTGAGTTTTCCCTCAACCTCATTGCCCTGGGCCTAATTACTATTCTTAGAACATCTGGCTATTGTGCATGCCAACCAGTTCCAATGTGGTCAGGCGAGTGTTAGATGGCCTGCAAAAAGGAAAAATTATGCTTACTTGTGCTCTAACTGCCGCCATAATGATTTCACTGTGGGGAATTTCATTGAGCTAGAGCTAAGTTCTACTGTTTCAAAGCATGCCCACTACTCTTCCTGCTGGGTATATGTCTTCATTTAATAGGAAGACCCCTCTTTCAGAGGTATGGAAGTTGGTCACAAGGATTTGGGGCAAGTTCTCACAAGATCCTCTTATTCTACAGTAGAATGGAACCGCAATCTTGGACCCCGCATATGTGGTGGAGTCCTTCATAAATGCTTTCTTTTTGCTGAATGCTACTGACTGGATTTTACCTCCAGAGGTGGAGAATCCTATGACAGGTTTACATTGAGTGAGTTGCATTCCAACTTCACTTCGGGTGCGGGCACCACCCTGGTGTGGATGATGTCCTAGATGCCATGCTCCCACACCTAGGTGAGTTAGGCATGGATTTTTTGTTAGATTTGTTCATCATTCTTGTGAATGACTAATGTGCCTGATTTTCGCAAACCATTGATAGATCACTTTACCCCAGTCTGTTTCCACCCAATATATCTAACCTCCATATGCAAGTTGATGGAGAAATTGGTAAATGTTAAACCAGCCTTTTTCATGGATAGTTGAGGCCACCTATCTTCTGCACAGTGCAGCTTTCACAAGTTCCACTCTAAGTTGGATGCTCTGCTCTCGCAAAAAAATATTGTGCAAGACCTTCCTTTGTAGACAGCACTACACCATAGTATTTTTTTTATTTGCAGAAGGCCTATGAAACTATGGTGTTATGGTATCAGGGAGTTTTGGTAAGATTGTCGATTCCACATATCGGGTGTGGTGGGCCCCCTCTAGCCCAATGGAGCAGGAAAAGTGTCACAATCTTATAGCCTTATAAAGTTATAAACTTATGCCTTAAGATACTTGAAAATTCTGATCTGTAAAATACAGCACCTGCTCTACTTGAGTAAAATGCCCATCTTTGATTCCAATGTCATTATTGTCATATCTTACCTCTTCTTTACAATGCGCATTCTGCATCTTGCCCTATAAATTGGTAAATGTTAAACCAGCCTTTTTCATGGATAGTTGAGGCCACCTATCTTCTGCACAGTGCAGCTTTCACAAGTTCCACTCTAAGTTGGATGCTCTGCTCTCGCAAAAAAATATTGTGCAAGACCTTCCTTTGTAGACAGCACTACACCATAGTATTTTTTTTATTTGCAGAAGGCCTATGAAACTATGGTGTTATGGTATCAGGGAGTTTTGGTAAGATTGTCGATTCCACATATCGGGTGTGGTGGGCCCCCTCTAGCCCAATGGAGCAGGAAAAGTGTCACAATCTTATAGCCTTATAAAGTTATAAACTTATGCCTTAAGATACTTGAAAATTCTGATCTGTAAAATACAGCACCTGCTCTACTTGAGTAAAATGCCCATCTTTGATTCCAATGTCATTATTGTCATATCTTACCTCTTCTTTACAATGCGCATTCTGCATCTTGCCCTATTGTAATTTATGTTTGTTTTGTTTGTTTTCTCATTCCAGTAAATTAAAGCAAAATTTTGCTTAGGAATTTTCTTAACCTCCCTATGGTTGTGACAAACACCTTACGCCTGACTTGCAAAAAGTGTTATGAGTAACGAAAAATGATTTTTTGACCTATTGCAAAACATCAGATTCTGTGTTTTTGTCTTTCAAAGTTTATATTAAATCATTTATAAATAAAATATATATATTTTTAGATATGCCATACATATATATATAATTATGATAATGCCTTGGTTGTCTAATAATTTATAGCAATGAAATATATAATTACTTTCCAAATACTCCAATAGAATTATTTATTGAATTAGCTGTTTCATTGTTATAATTAATTGCTTTTTTGAAAGCTCTGTTCCAGAAAGTCCACGATGGTTAGCTGGACAGGGACAGCTGAAAGCATCCAAAAGAGTACTGGAACTGATAGCCAAAGGGAATGGCACTGCTCACCTCCTCCCTTCTCACTGGGATGTTTGTGTAGGTGGACAGGAGAAAAGCAATCAAAAGCATCATGGAGTTTGTGGTCTCACAAGTCATCCTTATGTTTTGAGACTCACTTTTATTCAGATTTATTCATGGTAAGTCACATTTTTTCATCTCCCAATTTGTCACCCTACTTTATTCTTATTAAGGTAATCCAAACAGAAATACTGACAACCGGCCCATGCTTTACTTCTTGCCTCCCTCATCCCCATCCTATTGCCGAATGGTATTGTGGGAGGCGAAAATACATCTCTCTCCTCTGATCACCTTTAATTTCCTCTTATGGGAGTAACACCTCAAAGAATCTGCTTCCATCGGTTGCTTTAGGGATGTTTTTAACATCCTGTTATAGATATAGTTTATTCTAAAGATTTGTTTATACTTTCATTCCCAAGTACTTCAAATAGTGTCTCGATGAGATAGAGACCTTTCTCACATTTGGATTTCCCACAAGGGGGGGGGGGGTACCATGTGCCTGTTACACTTGGTATCTGGAGTAGCTACACATCTTATCAGGCCAAGTGCAAATTAGGAAAAACCTGTCACTGGCTCAACTTGAACTCTAATGGGGCACTTCCTCCTCTATCCTTCTCAGCACTCCTTTTTCTCTACAACTATCCTCTCAACCCTCTGCCTAGGTTTTGTGACGTGACTAGCTCCCTCATGCTTTGTCCCGCAGCCTGTAGGCTGACCAGGCCTTTACGGGTATCGGGGTGTGAATAATGGGAGTGTCAGTTTTTCCCCAATAACCACTTCCCTATGTATATTGGGTGGACCATTCTTGAGGGCATAAGATTGTACTGCTTATAGTAGGCATGATTTACTGCCTTGTTGACTGCAAAGCCAACTAATGGTCTCTGGTCTCATCTCTGGATCCGAAACAATAGATCATGAGATCCTGACTGCTGTTGAGGATTATTGCATCCTACTTCATCCCCCTTACCCCTTTTTGCGAGTTACCTCCAAGCGACTCTTCACTTACGGCAGTCCCCCTTTGCCTTCTCAGAGGCCCACCAACAACATTGTAAGATGAGTATGCACTACCTCAGCCCCTTTCCCTCACAACCTACTTAGAGGGGTAATAGGCGGCATTGTCCCCTGTGCCTTGCCGACGCACCTTCTAGACCCTAGGTTTGTCACATTGATAGGAGCCAGCATGGCTCTCCTCCCCCGCCTATCTTTTCAATGTGAGTCATCATGCTGGCCCTAGTGACATTCTGTGACTTGCCATAGACCCTATGATTCTGTGGTCGTGTTAACCGACACTTTGGGGGAGGAGGAATCCACTTAGAGGCCTCTCCTGAGGTGGAAATGATCTCGGATGTGCCTACATCCCAGATGCCAGGGTCTTCTACTTTGATAGCCAAAATTTTCTCCATCTTGGAGAAAAATCTAACCTAATGCTTGCATATCCAGCCTTGGAGCCCCTTCTGGGGTAGGGGAAGAATTCAAAGATTACAAGTGGTTCCTCTCTCTGCTAGGGTTTCAAAGAAGGACGGGTTGCTGCTGTTTTGGCCAGCGATCAAGCCAAGACTGGCACATCTACCCCTGATGCACTTTCAGGCAGTGAGGCTTTTACGAATATCAAAGTTGTAAATACAATGAGCAAAGCGTTGATTATGTTGGGGCCCCCCTCATTCTGAAATTACCTGCCTTTTTGAGCCCACTGCTTTCAAATGCTTTTTAGTTAATCACTCCATTGATGGCAGCTAGTTGGCCAAAGGCCACACACATGCTCCATCAAAGGAGAGCTTTGGGTAGATTGACTGGTTGAGAGCCGGCAGTGACCCGTTTCTTGAACAGAATGCTTCTGCTGAATGCACTGGACCCTTCCAGGAGGGCAGCAATGATTAGTTCCCATTTGACACTCAATGGCTTGCCAGTGAGTGTAACGTAGCACACCACCGTGAATATCGTGAAATTGGTGTATGTAGGGAACTCTTGTACTAATACTTAGAAGACTTCACTAAAGAGCTGGCTGACCAAGAAGCAGTCAAGGTAGAGCGTGACATGCTCTCTGAGTTAGTAGGTGCAAGTTGGTATTCCTACCACGTGAAGGCATTCATGTCACTGTCGTGGAGATGCTACTACTGCCACTGCTTGGCCATATGAATCACACCTGCAGATGTACAAATTCAAATTTATCCTAAGTGTGTGTAAGGCCATAAATCCCTGTCTGGCCAATACAAATTACGGAGAGCTGCACCCTGCTTCTTCAAATAATTGTAGTATTTCCTTTAGAAGGAAATCAGGTCTGTTCAGGCTTGGTCCTGGAATGTATTATGCCTTAATAGTAAAAATTGCACTCTGTTCTGGCCCCTCCACCCTAGGCACTCGCGTGATTGATTTACCTAAGGTGAAATGGCCACATGCCTCCACTAAGTTGTTAGACTTGCAGGAGTCCCCCCCCTCCTCCCAACCCGCACCAAGGTATTTGCGATGCTGCATTCTACGACTCAGAAAGCTGTGCTCCGAAATAAGGACAGCACCAAAGGAGCTCTGTTCCTACAACCACACCCAACGCTAGACTGGGCGACTCTGAGATGCATGACCCTCTAAAAAAGGGGACCTCCGAAGCCACCCCATCCCACCCGCCAAAGGTTTTGAGGCAGAAAAGCTTCACATAATGAGCACAACCTCCCCAATAAGTTCTTGAAGGGGGCGGCCCCTTGAACGGTCAACAGTGCCTGGAGTTCTGGCTCTGGGAAGTATACGTACATTCCCGTGTGCCTTTTCTTTGAAGAGTGCCTGTGCCTCCCCACCCTCAGTTTGTTCTTTCATTAACCCATAGTGAAAAGACTTTTTTTAAGCATCCCCAAATTTAAATGTTAGAGAACAAAATTAAAGGAACAATGCTGGGCAAGTTCCATGGCTGTGCTTCAAGCATTTTCTGATCAAGGCCAGTAACACAAAAGAGGTAAAACTCTCTCTCTCTCCAGACCCTCGATGAAGTGTATAACTCATCTATTCCTAAAACATGTACTTGATGAGGTTTGCTGAGCTCGTGAAAGGTCTCACATCCACGAAGCGGAAGAAACTGCTCAGCCTCAGCGCTACTATCATGTTGAGTCATAAGTAATTTCCCCTTTTGTGAAATATATTCTTAAAGAGCTGAATAATTAAATAATTTCAATTAATAGTATGTTTGCCATTTTTGTCAATCACCTCTTGCCATTTAGCAGGTAGCTTTTTTATTCCTCTAAGGTAAAATTCAGTTGGTTTTGAGCTCAAGAAATTGTTCATGGACACTTTTAACCCATCTTTTACCTCATCTACTTCCAAAGATTTTTTTAATATTCAGAACCCATTTTTTTTCTGCATGATTCTCTCTCTGTATCTGGTCTTGTGTTATCATGAAGCACATTGTGTCTCCTGTTGAGTGCAGGGCATTTTCTTAAAAGATTTTCATGTATATGTTGCAGCTGTTGACAGATAAGTTTGCATTCCACTAGTTCTCATAAAATATCATCAAAGTCTGATGATCATCCTAGTCTTGGTTCATCTGTCAATAATTGATCCCCGTACAAAATTTTGAAAACCAATTTCAGACTTGGTTTTCAGTAATGGCACCTTGGCCATAAACACTACAAGTTTTCTTTGCCGTTTCTGAAGTATTTTGTTATTCTTAAACTAACAATACATCATATTTCAAATATGCATTTTTAGTCCCGCCATTTTAGGGCTTGATATTTTAGTTTAAATTATGATGCACACTTGTTTACTTCTGATGTAAGAATGAGCAGTGAACACTCTTTCTAAACAGGTAATTTACTGTATTTGAGATACACTGTTACATTTTGCTTCCAATAAATGGAAATTACTTATATGACTCAACCAGAGCATCACGATTCAGTCAGTGTGTTAATCAAATTCCTGCCAGTTATTGCCATCTTCCTTGAGGAAGGAGACTATATATATATATATATATATAGTCAGAAGAAATAATATTTACACAATAGATTTACACAAAAGCATGAAACAGAATTGATATTAAGTAAACTTGAAATTACTGAAAACAGGGGTGAAAAAAGTATTTGTAGAAATTGATATTTGGTGAGTAATACTTAGTTGCGTAACCTTTGTTGGCTTTCACCACCATCAATCATTTCCTGTACTTCACTAGTGCACTACAACATTCTTTGCCTATTACCTGCAATTCTTTGATGTTCTTGGGACCCCTCAAATGAGTCTTGCTTTCAATGTTCGCCACACGCAATGTTCGCTTTCGCAGTATGCTTCGGATCATTATCTTGTTGAAAGATACATCCCTCTCCAAGTCCAAGCTTATCTACAGAAACAGATGTTCTTCTAAAATGTGTCTGTATATTGCCTTTCTGAGTATTACATGAGAAGCTTTGGGGGAAATCTTCCGAGGATGACCTGAACATTGAAGGTTATCGATGGTTCCCACTTTTTTCCACTTCAGAATGACAGAACGAATGGTGATGAAAGGTATTTTCAGCTGCTTGGATATCTCCCGGTATGGAGCTTCAGGATAGCGTTTTTCTGTTCATTGAAAAGTTCTTTATTCTTCGCCATGATAATGTCTTTATTGCAGGAACATCGACTGCTTAATGGCATTCCAATCCTTCCTGATCTCTTGTTAACTGCTGTACATACTATTAGAACCCTCTAGAAGCTTCTTTACACTGGCACAGCTAATGCCCCATAAGGGGTGCAGCGATTTGCCTTCCTGGCCGCCGTGCTCACGAGACTTAGCACCACGTCTGGCCTCTTCTCCGTTTTTCTCAACAGCCTTTGTTTTTACCCTTCTTCCTCACTTTCCCTACACCCTCTCCCACAACTTTCTCTGGCTGGCCTTTAATTACACGGGGTAAATGCCGACCAGCTTCCTCTCAGCCAACTATCCCGGATCGAGGCTGAAGGAGGAGGGGACAATGTTCTCTCACCCTTCATTCCCAGATCTTGCTGAGGCTGGTCCATCTGGCCTGGGGGCTCCTGTCAGTGGGGGAGAGAAGCGGGTTCACTCCCCGCCCTCCTCTCCTAACAAGAAAAGACAGAGGAACAAGACTAAAAAGACTAAGGGCTCCTCTCCTTCCGCGGGAGCCACGTGGACGGACGGGTCCTCTGCTGTTTCGGCAAGCGACCAAGCTAGGATCGGTACATCCGGCCACGTTGCTCCCACGGGCGAGAAGTTCCTGACCAAGATCAAAAGTGCGCAGAGCGGAGCATCGATTACGTTGGGGCCCCTCATTCTGAGGCTACCTAGCGTTTTTTAGCCCACTGGCTTCAAACGTTGTTATTCGCTCTACCGACGGCAGCATGTTGGCTAAGGGCAATACTATCCATCAGAGGAGCAAGAGCTCCAGCTAGTGTGATTGGTAGAGAGCCCAAGGTGACCCGTTTCTCGGCGGGAGCCTTTTGTCGAATCCCTCAGAAGCGGCTATGATTAGTGCCCTTCGGACACTTGATGGCACGCAGGTGAGTGTGACGCCGCACTCTACCATGAACTTCGTGAAAGGAGTGGTTTATGCGAGAAAACTCGTTGACTACTCCATAGATGACATCACCTTAGAGCTGGCGACCATAGAGCAGTCAAGATCGAGCCTGTGATGAGAAAACAGGGATGGGCCTCGAGACCCCACCCCTACACTCTTCGTCACGTTAGACTGTGATAAGCTCCCTCCGTCTGTGCGTGCCGGTAGGTATCGCTACCGCGTGACGGCATTCGTGCCACTGGTGCGGATGTGCTACTCCTCCCACCGCTTCGGCCATACGAATCGCTCCTGTCAACGTGCAAAGTCGGGGTGAACCGAAGTCTGTGTAAGTTGCTTCAAGGCCGCATGCGATAAATCCAAATCATGTGTGGCCAAGTGTGTCGATTCCGGAGAGCCGCACCCCACTTCTTCGAAGCAATGTGGTGTGTATCTCCTTGAGATGGAAATCCTGGCCGTTCAGGCCCAGGGTCATCTCCCCTTTCGCGAGACTAGGGACCTGGGCCTGGCGCGCCCAGCGCTGCCTGGGACATATTATGCCTCAATCTTAAGTAAGACACCCTCTGCTCCTGGCCCCTCCAGGCCTACGAGCACGAACATTTCCGCGCCCATTCAGAACCTTTCTGCGGGTTCTACGCACCCCGGGTGGTCCCCTGGTAAAGCTGGCGGCACAAAGGGTTCACACCCAGCCCCGGCGAAAACTAGTGCTCCCCTCCTTCCCATAAGGTGAAACGGCCGCGCGCCTCCACCGAGTCGTTATACTCACAGGAGGCAACACCTCTGAAGAGGGTCGTGAGGCCTTCTTCTGGGGTTCCTAAAGCTGCCTCCCGAAACACCGACAGCACTAAAGGAGCTTCTGCTCTTTCGCCCACACCCAGTGGTTGGTTGGGTTGCTTGAATACGGTGGATCCTCCAAAAGAGGGACAGCCGCCCCACTGCCTAAAGTTTCGAGGCAGAGGGAGAAAAAGACACATGGCAAACCCAACCTCCCCTGATATGTCCTCGAAGGCGACAGCGCATTTGCCCTCCAACAGCGCCCGGAGTTCTGCCTCCCGAAAGAATAAGTCCATTCCCCTGAGGGTCTTTTATTCGAAGAGTGGCTCCGCATCTCCTTCGAGATAGGCCTGGAGGACATATTTCTTCATTGGAATTGCCGCAGACTCTGGGCCAACTGGGAGGAGCTGCGGAGGCTCGTCTCCTCCCGTTCCCCGTTAGCTATCTTTTTGCATGAGACCATGCTGGGTGCATGCCCCCTGCCCACCCTCCCGGGTTATAAGGGTTTTGCGATCCCACCACCACGGGATGGGGTCTCCGTTCTTCTTTTTGCTATAGATATCTCCTTCAGGCAGTAGCTGTGCAGCTGCACCTGGATAGGAGGTATACCGTTATTTCCACGTACATTGCACTGTCAGTCGACTTCGACGCAGGGAAATTCCGCCGCTTCTTGGACGGTTTCCGAGGCCCTTTCTCTTGCTCGGAGATCGGAACGGTAAACACACCCCCTCTGGGGAGACTACTCAATTAACCCCAGGGGCCAAGTCCTTTCCGACCTGATCGACTACCCCTTAAGGGGCGCGGCGATTTGCCTTTTTGACCGCCGTGCTGACGGGACTGAGTGTCTCGTCCGGCCCCAGCTTGACCTCTTCTCCTTTCTTTCAGCACACTGCCTAAATTAACCTAAATGGTCCTTGAATTTAAAAAATAAATCATTGCGTGATTGTTCAAATGATTTTTCAAATTCACTATTTATATACTTTTTAATGTCTTAGGAAAATAGTATTTAAGTGAGTGAACATATGTATGCTTTGAATGCATTGTATTTTATTATGGATGCTCGCTATACTTCTGTGATTGTCGCTTGGATACCTTATTCTTGTCTTTTTGCACTGGTGAGTTGATTTTGGTTATGCTTTGCTTATAACCCATTTTTCCCTTAAATACCTCACCTTCATCAATGTCCCAAAATGTTTATTGCACTTTTTTTATTTAAAGAAAAAAAAAGAGGCTAAAACCTGTCTGAATATTTTTTTTTAAAAGTCCTTGAATTCAAAATCACCAAACAAGTAGACATCTTGCCTGTCAAATATCATTTTGTGGGCCGAGGCCGCCTGAGAGCCAACCCCAGTGTTGCTTGGCGCAGGTGCAGTGGCCCGCATTTCAGTAATGACTGATTACTCTGTCTCAGTCGAGGAGTTTAGGATGGTAGATGAGGCCGTTGAGTTCTTCTCCAGTAACTTCATCGCTGTGGTCCTAACTACTCTTCCTAGAACGTCTGGCCGTTTTGCACGCCGACTGTTCCCTTGGTGGTCAGCCAAGTGTGAGACCCCTCAAACAGAAGCGTTAAGCTGCCCGAACGACTTCACTATCTATCAGAAATGTTCGGACAAAAAAGAAAATCAAGACGACGGTGTGTAGATTGCTATCAAATCATTTTGGTTAACAAGGGTCTAAGGTCGCTGATAGAAAAGCTATTGGGTTGAGAAATAAGTTCTTGCGGTTTTATCAAATTTATTCATTACCATTAACAATTTTAGAAAAACTTCATTTTAATTGATTACAATATGCAATTTAATCAATAATGTATTCTCCGTTGTTATTTTCGACTTCTTCCCAACGTTCAACTAGTTTTTCAATGCCTCTGTAATAAAAATCTCTGGATTTTGACTCGAAGAATTCGTCTAACCAGGTTCTTAATTCCACATCATTATTGAACGAAACGCCGCGCAAATTGTTGGAGAGAGATCGGAACAAATGGAAATCCGATGGAGCCAATCAAGACGACGGTGTGTAGATTGCTATCAAATCATTTTGGTTAACAAGGGTCTAAGGTCGCTGATAGAAAAGCTATTGGGTTGAGAAATAAGTTCTTGCGGTTTTATCAAATTTATTCATTACCATTAACAATTTTAGAAAAACTCTATTTTAATTGATTACAATATGCAATTTAATCAATAATGTATTCTCCGTTGTTATTTTCGACTTCTTCCCAACGTTCAACTAGTTTTTCAATGCCTCTGTAATAAAAATCTCTGGATTTTGACTCGAAGAATTCGTCTAACCAGGTTCTTAATTCCACATCATTATTGAACGAAACGCCGCGCAAATTGTTGGAGAGAGATCGGAACAAATGGAAATCCGATGGAGCCAAGTCTAGCGAATATGGAGGATGCGGTAGGATTTCCCAATTATGCGTTTGGATGGCGTCTTTTGTCATATTGACGATGTGAGGAGGAGCATTGTCGTGTTGCAGGACTCCATAACGTCGATGAGGTCGCTTTTCACGAATAGCTTCGGCGAGTCAATACATTTGTTGAACGTAGAGTTCTGCATTGACAATCTCGTTGTTCGCAAGGAGCTCATAAAGAATGATGCCTTCACAATCCCAGCACACACACAGCATCGTCTTTCGTAGGTGAAGTCCTTGCTTTAATCGCGGAAGTGGTTTTTTATTGGGGCTAAGCCATTGTTTTCGATGGTTCATGTTAACATAAACACACGACTTTTCGTCGCCAGTGATGATGCGGGGAAGAAATCTGTCCTTATATCCACGAGTAGCCTTGTGACGATCAAGCAAACCTGCGGCAATCATGGAGCGTTGAAGTTTGTCGCTTTCGCTCAAAGTGTGCAGAACCCATGCACCGAGTTTTTGAACTTTCCCTATCGAATGAAGGTGATTCACTACAGTTTTCTGATCACATGCCAATTTTACAGCCAATTCTCTAGTCGATTGACGAAGATTTTTATGAAGAAGGTCGTTCAATCGATCTTCATCCAACTTAATGCGGCGACCAGAACGTTCTTCGCCATTAAGATTGAAATGACCGTTTTTGAAACGTGAAAACCACCATTGAGCTGTCCTTTCTGATAAAGCATTTTCTCCATACACAGCACAAATATCGTGACCCGCTTTGGCTGCGTTTGCATTGTCCGTCTCGATTGAAAATGAATAACAACAAGTGTCGAAAATGCGCCTTTCTTTCAACTTGACATTCCATTTTGAGGGTACAGAACAAAAATTAAATTAACACAACTTTTAAATAAACCGCAATGACTTATTACTCAACTTTAAGACGTAGCCTAATAGTCTACGCTGTTAAGAGACGTAGCCTAACCTTTGCAAATTTTGCTCTCATTATTTATTATTGTTTCTTAATATGTGCACAAATCATTTCAACAAAACTTAAATCAACTCAACATTAAAAAAAACGCAAGAACTTATTCCTCAACCTAATAAAAGAGTTTCCGCTCTTTGTCACAGATGTCCTGGAAATCACTTTTTGTGTTTAGATTGCTTTAATTTGAAGCATTAGTTGGTTGACTGGACCTAAACAAGCTCTACCTTTTTTTTGTTTTTCAAATTTTGTGTTCAAAAAGGGAGTATTTTTCGTATTATATTTGAAATAAAATGTCTTAATTATTAGTTTTTATAATTTAGACCCTTTTATACACAATATTTAATTAGTAATGCTAAGAAATATCTCAAAGATATACAGTGGCGGCAACAAAAAAAGTGACATGTGACAATTCGGGGAAAATGAAACAGAAAAATGTAACTTACATATTTTATTATGAATATTTCATGAAAGTTAATACTTGGTCATGTTGCCCTTGCACTTGATGACCATTCTGAGTCGATTGGGCATTGATTCAGCGAGGTTTGCGAAGTAGGTGGGGTCGATCGTAACCCAGATCTTCTTCAGTGATTCTATCAGGTCCTTGATGCTGCCGGATGCTGTCTCTTGAACTTTGGATTTCATCAGATTCCAAGCATTCTCAATAGGATTTAGGTACGGGGAATTACCAGGCCACTCCAAAACACTAATATTATTATCATTGAAGAACCTTTTTACTAACTGGGACCTGTGAGCAGGGGCACCATCATGCATGAAAAATTCACACCGATGAATTTCCCAAAATGGCAGCATGTGCTGCTTCAAAACTTCGAGATAGTTAGTCCCCCTCATGGTTACATTCTTGGGAAGGAAGTACAGACCTCCTCTGCCCTTGTTTCCACTAAAGGCACCCCACACCATCACACTATCAGGGTGCTTCACAGTTTTCACGGTATATTTTGGGTCATACCGAGACACATTGCTGGGACGACGCACGATCTTTGACTCTCCTCTGACCAGCCTAAAGGTGCTCTCATCACTGAACATCACCTTCTTCCAATGGGCAGCTGTCCAATGTTTATAGGTCTTGCAAAAATTGAGCCTTTTCATCTTCATAGCCTTGGTAAGAAGTGGCTTCTTGGCAGCACGGCGAGCCGGTAGGCCTAAGTCCTTCTGTAAGCGATGACGGATGGTCATGAGGGCGACGTTCTGGAGAAGGTCTGGGTGTTTTTTCTTGATTGAAGCGGAGGTTACAGAAGGGTCTGACATCACTTCACGCCTTAGGATATTATCAGTCCTTGGAGATGTCTTCCTAGCTGCACCAGTGCCCTCCTTCCTCTTTGGTATGGTACCTGGTGGCAATAACTCAGCTGCCCGTTTTAGGCGATAAATCGTATTTCTTGAGGTTCCTAAATCTGCTGCTACATCAATAAAAGACTTTCCCTGCTCTAATAGGGTCAAGGCACGGCTTTTCTCTGTCATAGAAAGCTTTTTCCGCCCCATTGTATCCACTTGCACAGAAGTTATAGCACGTCAAATGTAGGCACGAATGCAGGAAATCAGCACGCTGGAGTGCCATATACTAAAACCTCACTGTACGAGCTCAAACGAGACAGTGAGTTCCAATAAAGCGCAGTTCTGTTGTCTTAGCTCAGGAGAGTCATCCACTCGTGGCATAAGCCCCGCCCCTTTTCATTGGCTTGTTGGCAAGTAAAATCGTGAAAGCGATTTTATGTATCGATTTCTATTGCCAATATTCAATGTCACTTTTTTTGTTGCCGCCACTGTATTGTAATTAATATTTATTATTTGTATTTTGGGGGGTATACGAGCTACCAGTGGGTGGTTTCGCACATAACAAAATTCCTCAACGGCAGAGGTGGGTCGGATCGCATTGAACGTGTTAAAGTTGCGTGCCATTGCGCCGCGAATGTTCCCATAAACCTACTTTCCAATGCTGCGACGGCTTGAGGTTGCTTTCTGTCGTCTCCGAATTGGACACACTCGCGAGGCGCTCCGCCATTTGATGGAGCGCTCGCCTACACCTTATTGTTGTTGTTTTTTTTGCATATTATTTTAATGTAGCCTAGTACTAGTTTGTCGTGAGTATAGCGACTTATGTCCAAGTAGAGAGTCGCTAGATGGGCTCCTAAAAAAAAAAACCGTGAAGGCATTCGTGCCACTTTCGCGGAGGGGCTATTACTGTTACCGCTTCGGCCATACTAATCGCTCCTGTAGACGCGCTAAGTCGGGGTTACCTGAAGTCTTTGTAAGTTGCTCCAAGGCCGCACATGATAAGTCCAAATCGTTTGTCAATTGCGGAGAGCCGCACCCCATTTCTTCGAACAATGTAGTGCGTATCTCCTATGGAGCGCTCGCCTGCGCCCTACTGTGAAGACTGCGTTGTACCCCAGACTGTTCTGCACATTCTTGTTGAATGTCCCAGTCTGGGCGATCTTCGCGCACCGGTACCGGGATGGGTGGGGTCGCTACCGCCTGTCCCTTGTACTCGGGACGAGTGCGTGCACATTGAGTGGTTGACTTTTGGGGGGAGGCCGGCCTTCTCCCTTTTATTTAACTAGTTTTTTTTTGTTTTCTTTTTAGGTCTCGCGTTTCTGCGATACCTTTTTTTTATTTTTCGTGTTGGGTTGTTTTTTTGTTTGTTTTTCGAATCTTATTTTAAAGTAGCCTAGTACTAGGCAGTTTTTAATACGGCGACTAATGACCAAGTAGGCAGTCGTCAGATGAGCTCTTAAAATTAAAAAAAAAAAATTCTCCCTGAGAAGGAAATCCTGGCCGTTCAGGCCCAGGGTCGTCTCTCATTTCGCGAGGCTAAGGACTTTGTCCTGGCCCGCCCGGTGCAGCCTAGTATATCCTGTGTCTCGATATTCAGAAAGACGCCCTCTGCTCCAGGCCTACGAGAACGGTCGTTCGTTTCCGCGTCCATTCGGAACCCTTCCGCGGGTTCTACCCACCTCGGGCGATCCCCTGGTAAAGCTGGCACCACAAAGGGTTCACAGCCAGCCCCGGCTAAAACCAGGGCTCCCCTCCCTTCCCCCAGCGTGATACACGAAACGGCCGTGCGCTTACACCCCTGAAGAGGGTCGTGAGTCCATCTTCCGTGGTTCCTAAAGTGGCCCCAAAAGGAGGACAGCACTAAAGGAGCTGGGTGTGTCCACCAAAAGAGGGACCCCGGCCTCCGAAGCCGCCCTGCTCACCTAAGGTTTCGAGGCGGAAGGAGGAAAAGACCCATGGCGAACCCAACCCTCCCCAATAAGTCCTTGAAGGCGACATCGCCTCAGCGCTTTGTCCGAACAACAGCGCCCGGAGATCTACCCCCCCCGTAAGCATAGGGCCTTCCCGTGAGGGTCTTCTCTTCGAAGAGGTCCCCCGCATCTCCTCCGAGCTAGGCCTCGAGGGCATATTCCTTCAATGGAATTGCGGCAGACTCCGTGCCAACTGGGAGGAGTTGCGATGGCTCATCTCGTCCCGTTCCCCGATAGCTATCTTTTTGCAGGAGACCATGCTGGACGCGTGCCCCCTGCCCACCCTCCCAGGGTATAACGGTTTTCCTGACCCCGCCAGCACCAGATGGGGGCAGGGCAGGAGGATGCGCGTTTTATACCCGGCTTGAAGTCTCTGTTCTTCTCTTTGCTTTAGATGCCTCCTTTCAGACAGTAGTTGTTGAGCTGCACCTGGATAGGAGGTTTACTGTTATTTCCGCGTATATTTCACCGTCAGCAGACTTAGACGCTGGGTAGTTCCGCCGCGTCATTCATGGCACGGTTGCTGAGGCCCTTTCTCTTGCTTGAAGATCTGAACAGTAGACACCCCTCTGGAGAGATTACGCGTTTAATCCCCGTGTTAAGTCGTTGCCGACCTGATCGACGAGCTGGAGATAGGTGTCCTAAATATGGATGAGTTTACGCATCACTGCCCGAGAAACGCTTCATTTTTCGTCTCGATTTATCTTTGTACTCTCTGGATGCACAGCCTGAGTTTGCGTGGGGAGTGGTCGATGACCTCTATGATATATATCATTTTCGGGGCTGCTGCCGCCCGAGAGCCCGCCCCGGTAGTGTTTGGCGCAGGCGCGGTAGTCTGCATTTCAGGAAATTGCTGAGTTCTTCTCCTCTACCTCATCACCCTGGGCCTAACTACTATTCCTAGAACGTCTGGACATTTTGCACGCCGACCACTCCCGTGGTGGTCAGCCGAGTGTAAGACGGCCCTCAAACAAGCGTTATGCCTACATGCGCTATAAGCGCCGCCCGAACGACTTCACTGTCGGTGAATTTCGTCGAGCTAGGGCTAGGTTCTGGTATATTTTGAAGCACGCCCACCGCTCTTCTTGGCGGGTATATGGGTCTTCACTTAAAGGGAAGACTATTCTAGCAGAGGTGTGGAAGTGAGTGAAAAGAATTCGAGGTAAGTTCTCGCAGGATAAAGCCCGTTCTCCAGGAGAATTGGACTGCAATCTCGGATCCAGCGTCCATGGCGGAATCCTTCGCGACCGCATTCTCTAGCCGGGACGCTGCTCCGCCAGTATTCAATCCGCGTCGTGATGTTGCGGAAGGCCGACGACTGGACTTTACCTCCAGAGACGGAGAACCCTTCAACGATACCTTTACTTTGAGTGAGTTTCGTTCCGCTCTCGCTTCGTGCGCGAACCCTGCCCTTTGTCCCGTACGCCATGCTTTGAGACTTGGGTGAGCGAGGCATGGCCTTTCTGTTAGATTTGTTCAACAGGACCTTGGTAGAGGGTATCCTCCCACACTCTTGTCGAATCGCTACTGTGCTCGCTTTTCGCAAACCGAGGAAAGATCACTCTACCCAGGCCGGTTTCCGCCCAATCTCTCTAACCTCCTGCGTGTGCAAGTTGATGGAGAAATTGGTAAATGTTAGATTAGCTTTTCTTCTGGACAGCGAAGGCCATCTGTCTTCTGCACAGTGCGGCTTCTGCAAGTCCCACTCTACGTCGGATGCTCTGGTCCGACTGGAAAATGCAGTCTGCGAGGCATTCTTTCGGAGACAGAATTACGCCACGATGTTTTTCTATCTGGAGAAGGCCTTTGATACCGAATGGCGATACGGTATCATCGAGAGACTCTCCACGAGATAAGGGCGAGGGGACGCCTCCCAATCTTTATATCTGAATTTTTGTGAGATCGTCGATTTCGTGTACGGGTGGGGGAAGCCCTCTCCGGCCCAATGGAGTAAGAACAGGATGTCCAGCAGGGAAGTGTCCTCGGTGTCACACTCTTTGCCCTGAGCATCAACGGCATCACCTCATTGCTCTCGGAAGATGTTCTTGCTACGCTCTAGGTGGACGACCTTTCGATCTCTTTGCGCGGTCCAGATACCAACTCTGGAGCGTCGACTCCAACAGGCATTAAACCGCCTCTCTCGCTATGCCGAACCGCACAGGTTTCCGTTTTCCTTGGCCAAGACTAAGGTGGTGCATTCCTAACACCATCCATTGCTCCACCCTGGCCCAGACTTATTTATCAACGGGGTGCGCCTGTAAGTTGTGCACTCGCACCCTTTCCTAGGTCTTGTATTTGACCGACGCCTCACCTGGGAACTTCATATTCGCAGCCTTGGGGTCTCTTGTACCCGCGCTATGGATATTCTTCTTTCCGTTACGTTTAGCGCCTGGTGCGCTGATAGGGCTACTGCCTTACCTTTTCATATATCCTTTGTTCGTTCGAAGCTCTATTACGGATGCGAGTTTTATGCATCCGCAACCTAGACTGTATTGCGGAAGGTGGACTCGATCCATCACACCGGCCTTCATCTGGCGACCGGTGCCTTTCTCACTTCCCCAATTGAGAGCCTACTTGTCGCTACTGGATTACGCGATGTGCCCCGTTCGGAGACTAGATTGTGAATTATCGCGACTCACAAAGCGCCCTGAGTGCTCTCAAGGCATTGGAATCTCAGCATCCACTGGTTCGCGATATCGGTGACATCACTATTTTGGCCAACCCGGCGGATGTCGAGATTATCTTCTGCTGGGTTCCTGGACATGTAGGAATTACGGGGAATGAGCACGCCGATGATGGCGCCAAGAGTCCTCTAGGACTGGGTGACCAGACCAGCGTTTCGCTCTTCCTCACACCGGCTACATGGTAGGAATACAGGCTACCCTCCTTGCGGCTTTGCCAAGTAGTTTGGAGATGGTGGAGGGGAACTTAAAATTGGACCTACCCCTCAATGCCGCGACGGCTTCAGGTTGCTTTCTGTCGTCTCCGAATTGGACACACACTCGGGACGCACCGCCATTTAATGGAACGCTCGCCAGCGCCTTAGTGCAACAACTGCGTTGTCACCCCGACTGTTAGGCTAATCGAAAATATATCGTATGTCAGTATGTGAGTTTGTTTATTTGACCTTTATAAATAAAAATACAGAAAATTTAAGAAATCCATAAAAGGTTTTCCAGTATTTAAACTCATTACTTAATTGCTCTACCCATCCCTTTTCAACTATGATGGCAATTTTAATATCATGAATTCGGTACCTTGAGATAAAATACTTATTTTAAATTGTTTGTGTTGCTCATAATTTCTAACTTGCTATTTAAAGGTTTGTTAATAGTACCGTTTACTATGCATTAACTATGGCAGCCTCATCAGCCAATCGTGAAGGAAGTGTTTATTTGGCAACAACATTGAATGGCTTTGTGGAAGTACCTGCCTACATAGTCACAATCTTCGTCATTGACAGGCTAGTATATCTCTTCCACTATGCCATCGCTTGCTTTTGGTTCCCTGCACCGGTTTCAGACTCATATGTTTTTGTGCCTAAGCACTTGGTACGATCTTGTTTTGAATGATACTTATAATACATAAAGATAAACTCACAACATGCACGTGAGTCAAAATTATGATAAATAACACCCACAAGGAAAATGGAAAAACCCAAGGAGGGCATGTACATCATAAAATTGTAAGGATCCATTTTTAAAGAAAGAATTGAAGATAAGAGGTAGTGAAGCTGTGTTCAAGAAATAGAGGCGCAGGGAAACCAGGCATTGGGACCAGGAAAGAATGCAATCCATCAGATGTCAAGTACTTAGGGGACTAAATATATGTATTATAATAAATAACATCAATCCGGAAAATGGAAAGACGATCCCGAGCGCTTTGGTCTTTATTCTAAAAGACCTCTTCATGGAATAACGTCGGTCAGGACAGACAATGTCTTAAATAGTAAGGAGTGGGTGGTTAAAACGGCTACCTGCATCAAAACCCTAACTAGGGAGTACAAATTCTTTATTAAATCTCAAATTAAAGTGTTTAAAGAATTTGTGCCCCCTAGTTAGGGTTTTGATGCAGGTAGCCGTTTTAACCCCCGAATCCTTACCATTTAAGACATTGTCCTGACCTATGTTATTTCATGAAGAGTTCTTTTAGAATAAAGACGAAAGCGCTCGGGATCGTTTTTCCATTTTCCGGATTGATGTTATTTATTATAATACATATATTTAGTCCCCTAAGTACTTGACATCTGATGGATTGCATTCTTTCCTGATCCCAATGCCTGGTTTCCCTGCGCCTCTATTTCTTGAACACAGCTTCACTACCTCTTATCTTCAATTCTTTCTTTAAAAATGGATCCTTACAATTTTATGATGTACATGCCCTCCTTGGGTTTTACTTTAAATTTTAAAATGGCCCCAAGTAGTTTCCTCTTTTGGTTACTCATGCTATACACCATCAATACTTTCACTTCCTTTAACTTCTCCAATTTCACTACACACTGCTTATTTTCTCAACAAATATATTCCTTTTGTTGGAAAGAATGGCCTGAGACATAGGATTAAGCTGTTTAATATTTAAAATTATTTTTCAGTTGCCCCAAGTAGTCATATTTTTCAAAATGTATCAGACAAAAGTTAACTACAATATATGGTTTATAAATCCTTGAATAGCCATTGATAACTGCTACTATTCTTTGCTGTGCTGTTGCAAACTAATAATATTTTTCTTCAGAGGAAAATTATAAAAAATAGCCAATTGTTAATGCAAACATTTTAGTGCTATTCATGATTAAAAATTAGATTAATTGAGCTAACTAACTAAGCTGGGTAAGGCCACATTTCAAGAATTTGATAACACTCTTTTAAAGAGCTTTGAAACATCAAAATGTTTTGCCAGTAATGCTTGAAATTCCTCAAACTGTAAAAAATTCATTGATTTAATTAAGTGGTAAATGTTGTATCTAGTTTATTTCTTGTTAAATATATCCCAAACACTCCATCTCTCATCAAATAATATATTAATTTGTCATTCTCTGAACAAAAGTCAACATAAATTGTGATATGACTACTTATGGCAACTATACATTGCTAAAGCTTTCATTATCTTATCGTATAATCTATATTGCATAATCAGAATATATCATATATTGGTTAACTTGTTTTCACTCCACTCTAATTCTTGGCTGGCACATGTTGCATCATATAATATTGATTACTTAATCTTAACACTTGTAATATAATCCATTTTCACAATACACCTTTCAGATTGGGACGCAAGTTTGCTCTTTGCTTCTCTATGATCACTGGAGGGTTCCTCTGTATGCTCATTCCCCTTATTCCACCTTCCTACGTGAATGGATTGGTGCTCATCGGGAAGCTGGGTATTTCTGCGAGTTTTGCAATCATCTACTTGCATAGGTATTGGTTTTCTTAGAGTTCTTTTTTAATTTAAAAAAAAACAACATTATTAGTGCCCCATAAATAATCTTGCTTATATATTCTCAGTGCAGATACCCTAACTTAATATTGCACATTGTGATATTTCTGAAGGCCACCGACTGGACTTTACCTCGAGAGGTGGAGAACCCTTTAATGAGAGGATTACATTGAGTGAGTTGCGTTCCTTTCTCACTTCATACGCGGCCACTGCTCCTAGTTGGACGATGTGCTTTATACACTCTTTGACACTTAGGTGAGCGCCTCTGCTCCCAAAGCTTCCACATCGCTGGGAGTATATTAGACTGTAGCGTGATTACAGCAACATTTGCCTTAGTAGGCAGTTGCGTTCGAGCTTTTGAGAGCACACTTCCTTTTATGCTGGATCCGAGCTTGTGTACACGGATGACTTCTTGACCGAGCTGGTTGTAATACACCGCTCGTTACGGGACATAATCCGTCATCCTCGGTTCGGAGATTATATTGTGCTATTGAGCTACTCAAAAAGCGCCTTGAGGGCTTTTGGGGAATTGGAATCTTCACACACCCTGATTCGCAGTATCTGTGACGCCACGGTTGCCGCGAGCCAAGATTATCTTATTCTGGCTTCCTAGACATGTGGGAATGAGCGCGCCGACGAGAGCGCCAAAGAGTCCGCGAGGACTTGGCAACCAGACCAGCGTTTTGCTCTTCCTCACACCGACTACATGGCAGCCCTCCTGTCTCGTTGGCAAAAATGATGGGAAACGGCCGAGGGGAACTTGAAGTTCCTTGCCATTGCACCGCGACTGTTCCCATGGACATACCCCCTAATGCCGCGGCGTCTTTTGGTCGCTTTTTGTTTTCTTCGAATTGGACGCACCGCGATTTGATGAAGCGCTCGTCAGCACTTTATTGCGACGATTGCGTTGTCTCCCGGACTGTTCCCCACATTCTTGTTGAATGTTCCAGTCTGGGTGATCTTCGTGCACGTTACCTGCCCCGGTACCGGGATGGGCGGGGTCGCTTCCGTTTTTCCCTTGTACTCGGAACGGGTGCTTCATAAACACTGACGTGTTGACTATCAGACTTTTGGGATGCGGCTGGCCTCTTCAATTTTATTTGACTCCTTTGTGGTAGATCGCTTGTTCCTGTCCTGAGAGGAGGCGAGCCTTCCCCCCGATGCCGTAACGTGTTTCCTTATTGTTCTGTTTTTGTTTTTTTTGTTCTCATTTTGGGGTGTTTTTTTATTTTAGAATAGCCTAGTACTAACCTAGGATCTTAATTAATGAAGACAATCGCCAGATTGGTGAATTTATTAAAAATAAACAAAAGCTCCAGACAATTGCATGACATTTCACACCCTTGCAACTTAAGTGCAACCCACCCATTGCATCCAAATCCTCCCTTACAAAAACTAGGTCAATTTCGCTTAAATGGCGGGCTGGGTTGGCAAATACCATCAACGCTGGACCGGGATCGATTATTTGTAAAAATAATCGCATTCTGGAATTTCTGATCCTTTAGAGACCTTTCTCTTAACTTCCAAGTCATTGGGAGGTCATAGTATCCACTTTCTTATATCGGAGAGGTGAGGTTTACTCCACAGACAGTCATCGATCGAGATCCGTAATGCCTCGGGTAGGGGGGGGGAGCACATAAGCCCTCCCTGCGATGGACATGATCTCTGAAGCAACTCAGCTGCGTATAGCAGGACCTTCCATGAAGAGGGACTCTGGGCTCGGTGCCAAACTTCGAACCTATATCCGCCGCTGTGCAAGCTTCTCTTCGCGTTCCTCGGGCCACCGAAGACTCAAGGAGAGGAGGGATCTCCTCCCTCTGCTGGTGCTCATTCACAGCCACGAACTTTTCCATCTTTTAGAAGGATCTTGCTGAATTCACTCCTTCCGGTGGTGGAGAGAAGCGGATTCATTCGTCACCCTCCTCTCTCTCCAAACGAGAAACGTCAAGAAGAAAAACACTAAGAGACCTAAGTGGTGCTCTCCTTCCGCAGGAGCCTCGGGGAGGGATCGGTCTGCAGCTGCTTGGACATGTGATCAGGCCAAAATCGGCACGTCGAGACTCGAGGCTTTTTCGGGTGTGGGAGGCCCATTCAAATAACGTGCTACTATGCGGCGAAGTCGGCTGACGGTTGAATCTATAAAGAAATAACAGTATACCTCCTCTCCAGGTGCAGTTGCACTACTGAAAAGAAGTATTTAAAGCAAAGAGAGAAACGGAGACATCATGTCGGGTCTATATGGCGTATCTTCCTACCCGGCCCCCATCTTGTAGTGCAGGGGCCCCCAAAACCTTATACCCCGGGAGGGTGGGCAGGGGGTATGCGTCAGAATGGTCGGCAAAAAGATAGATAGCGTGGAAACAGGAGGATATGAGTCTTGGCAGCTCCTACCTGCTGGCCCGGAGTCCGTGGCAATTCCATTGAAAGTACCTACGGATACAGCACTTTTACTTGTTTTAGTGACTGACTTTGACTTTTGAGCGCTGCCTACATAAACGAACGCCTATTCTGGAAGTCTTACGGTGAACCCAGTTTCATCCTTCAGAAAGAGAGAGATACTTTTTTACGTCGAAGCCTCGTAATTCAATGAGGGCTTAAGCACCTCGCTGCTCCCGTCCATCGCTCTGCGTGCGAACCCGCTCGGATGTCTGCCATTCATTGATTTCGTCTTAACTATGTCGGCCACTTGTTCTGGCATAATTAAGGGCTTATGTGAATACTGGTTTGAGGCCTAGCCCACAGCAGAAGCGTAAGTCAGAAATTGTCTCGATACTGAGGCATAACTGCGAGTCCCGGACGGAGGAGAAATCCTCATCGCCCGGGGGACCCGACCAGAATCATAGAGGGAAGTACACCCGTCTCTATGTAGTTGGATGCAGTTATGGTGTATGTACCCGTGAGGGGGTGGCAAAAACTTAGCGGTCGTTTATTCGGCCGCTATGCATTAAGTCCACCAAGCTCAACCTTCTGAGGTCCCCACCCGAGACCCACCCCATCCATCTATCATCCATCATACTGGCAGCATACGAGCGGGGGAACAACAGGAAAAATGGACGGGGGCGTTTTTCTTACCATTTATTTGAACCCGTTACCAGCCCTCTACTCACACCATCCTTTACCACACCCTAACTTTTTTCACATACAAAATACACATTAATTATACTTAGTTACAGGGAAAGAAGAAATAAAAAGAAGAACGCCAAGACCATGGAGGCCCTCACTAAGAGTGACCCCTTAAGGATCATCGCCGGAAGACAGACCCCAACCAAGAAGAACCTATGCGAAATCCTGTATATCGAGCTCAAGGTGGCACTGGTGAAACTCATCGAAGTTTCATCGGGATTCATCGCCATGTGTGCCGAGACGAAGGATGTGGACCAGCTCCTATCGGAAGAGGGAGCGAGAGTTCTACAAACCACCGGACTGGAAGCAAAGTCCCCCCCACAAGTGGCAGCGAACAGGAGTGTAATCTGCCGCAAAATGGAGAGCTGGGTAGGAGAGCATAAAATTGAAGAACTTAAAGAGGAGATTACGAGAAGCAACCGGTAGGCACAAGTTCGTGAAATCATTAATTCCGCGAACATACCCATGTGTTCAAGATAACGTTCTCGACTACGGACATGGCAAGGAAGGCTACCCAAAACGGTATTCTCGTATTTAATATGAGAATACCAGGTGAAAATATTTAGCAAGAAAAATTCAACAGCATACAAATGTTCTTTGTATGCTACAAGCTAGAAGACCATACCTTAACGACGTGCCCGGACAAGAACAAGCTGTGGTGCAGTGATTGCGCCACAGAAGGACATAGATTCGACAAGTGCGAAAGCTCCACGAAGAAATGCCTAAATTTTAAAGGGGAGCATCGGACCATGGCCCTTAACTGCCCCAAGCGCCGCGAGATAATTAGGAGGAAGGAAGAAGAGGAAAGGAAGGCAAAAGAAATGACGTACGCAAACGCCGCTAGGAAGAATGCAGAGGTGAAGACTGCATCGGCACCCGCACAACTTAACTACACCGGGGATCTAAGTGCGAAGATTTTGATCGGCATAACCTATGCAAATGTGGCAAATACAGTGAAGCGTGGTTGTTATAACCAAGTGCTCAACGCGCTCCTGAAGGCGAACAACCTCCCTCAGTAGTCATGCCTGAAGACCCCGAATGCTCCAAGGCTTTCAAGGACTCTGTTATAAAAAACAACGACATCAAATCCGGTTTGGAGGAGATGATTGAAGCTCCATCATCGGAAGAAACTGAGGAAGACGAAGAAGAGGAAAAGGCTGGAAGTTAGGATGGATCCTCCTCATCTGACAGCGAAGAAGGCCCCTGCACTCGTACACGAGCTACAAAGAGCAGGTCAAAGACCCCGAGCACCCCTCCGAAAAAGGAAAACCCTGCGCCGAGTAAAATCGCCCAACCAGCCCCCAAACTAAAAAAGGGGAAGAAGAAACATAGGTAAAACAACTCACCATGTTACGTAACGCACTGAAAATAATGGAAATCAACACCAACGGCTGGACGACGAAAGGAATTCTTTACGGAAATGTATTCAGGGAAATTGATGCAGACATCATACTGATTTCAGAACGGGATCGACACGCGTAATAGAGAAATGAAAATCTCGAACTACGATGTGTTGATCACCAACTATTTGCAAGAGCGTACCGATGGCGCCGCTATTGCAATAAAGAAAGGGATCAAATACAAGCAGATAAGGAATCTAGAAGAATCCTACCTCGCGTTTGAGGTTGAGCTCGACTTAGGAAAGTTGGTCATTGCTACCGGATATCAACCGCCAAGGAGAGATGTGTTGCCTATTCACACTCTCACTGGCCTATTTGGCAGAAGAGCCCCCACTATATTAATGGGGGATCTGAACGCCAGATGCCGAGAATCCGGTTACAGGACCTACAACGGTATAGGGAGAAGCCTGGACCTGTTGCTGGACAGAAAAATTGCCCAGCGGATAGGCTCCGACTTCCCCACCTATGTCAGAGAACGATGTGCCACAAAGCCAGACATCTGTCTGGTGAATCGTCAGCTACCGTTCAATTACTACATGGAACCAGTTCAGGTGCCATGTAGTGACCATATAGGGATCCTACTCACTATCAATAGGAACCCTATACAAGTCCCAGCAGTAGTCAGGAAGAACTACAGGAGAGCAGACTGGGCACGGTACGCGCACCTTCTCGAGGCCTACGATCCGCCCAACCTGGACGAGGCGATTCTCGAGGAGATTGACGAGGCACTCGATGACCTCAATAACCAAATCATCGACGCAGATAGGGGCTTGTATCCCTAATTCCGCATATACGACCATCTCGACCTACGAGTGGACCGAATATATGAAGGAACTGTACCGTGAACTGAAGATAATGTATGAACACAACATCGTGAATGCATCGGTTCACTCGAGAAGTAAAGAACTCAAAGAAGAATTGAACCGGTTGACTCTCGAACAGCAGAACAGAAGATGGGATGACGCGATCGATAGCCTCGATCACGAAGCAACTCCCAAAGAATTTTGGAAGAAGATCCGAATTCTTAAAGGATTGACTGGAAAGAAGCATAAGATCGAGCTACGGAAAGAAAACGGAGACATCGAAGAAGAAGAAGAAAAAAAAGTTGAAGAGATATTCCGAAGTTATTGGGAAAAGATCTTCAGTATAACTGAAGAAGAGAACGAAGACTATGACCTAGAGTTCGAAAGCAACATCATCGACGAGCTAAACGAAGAAATAGACAAGACGCACCCTCATAACCAGGTGGATAGACAGCGCGACGGAGACGCCGAGATTACAGAAGAAGAACTATTCGGCGCGCTTCGCTCATTCCAACAAAAAGCCCCAGGACAATCGACGCTTACAAAGCTTAACTTTGAAAAGGCTCCAGCCTATGTCATCGAAGGAATGAGAAGAATATTTAACGCCTGTCTCAATACGGGATACTTTCCGGACGCTTATAAAACGGTCAATATGATTTTCTTGCCTAAGCAATGAAAGAACCCAAAGTTGAAGGAGAGCTACCGGCCAATTTCACTTCTGGAATTTGGCGGGAAGCTCTTCGAGAAGATCCTCAACGAAAGACTGGTGTCTCACCTGGAGGAAAACTCACTCTATAACCCACACCAATTTGGGTTTAGGAGTAAGCGAAGTACGGAGATGGCGATTAACGTCATCACGGTAAAGCTGGTCCATGCAAAACGGGAAGAGAGTTACGTGGACATTGTTTGTCGGGATGTATCAAAGGCGTTCGATAAGGTGTGGCAACGGGGAATGCAGTATAAGATCTTACGACTGGGACTAAGTGAAAACTTAGAAAGAACTCTCTGTGACTATGTCATGGAGAGAGCGGCGTACATCAGTTTAGGGTGCACGGACGAGCCAAAGTTTCCGCTCAATGCGGGCCTCCCGCAGGGGGGGGTGCCTGTCTCCCACTCTCTACTTGATTTACACCGCGGATGTCCCAGCCCCTGTAAGCCCCACTTGCCGCAACATACAATTCGCCGATGATTTCACCCAGATAACCACTTGTCCATGGCGGAATGCGCCTTTTCAAGCTCGAATGACAGCTGCAGAAATTGAAAACCTTAACACCTACGAGGCCCGGTGGAAAATCCGCACCAACCAGGATAAGTTCAAAGTAGTCCCCATAGGCAGGAGACTACTTGATGACGTCAGGGTGGGGGATAGACGATATCCCTACACCAATGAATGCAATGTACTTGGCATGAAGATTACCTCACCCGGGTACACAAAGCACGTCCAAGAACGAATCACCAAGGCCACTGCTGCAGTCAAGACTCTATATAGGTTCAGAAATCTTCGTCAAAGCAAAAAAAAAGATCTATACTGCACTAGTAAGATCGACGTTGCTATACCCCGCTTCCGCCCTCTCGTGTGTCTCAAAGACACAGAAGAGGAGACTACAAGTGGTGCAGAACAAATGCGCCTACCTAATTACAGGTACACGCAGAATGGAAAGAAGATCACAGGAAGAGCTGCACCGGGAGGCGGGGTTGACTCCCATTAACGTTGTCATTGAAGAACGGACAAGTAATATGCTGGAAAAGGTCAATCGAGAATGGGACGAGGAAATCGTACAAATGATTGACCAGAATAGAAGAGCTGTAAGTCGCGCCAGATTTCCAAGCTCCGCTGGGATTTTAGCTGGCGGAGCAGAAGTGCCGTTCTACGCAAGATGAGATGTTTTTTGCCCCCCCTCCTTCAAAAAAACAAACAAACCAAGACGAATTAACCAAACTGAGAAACCAAACCGATTTTGACAAAAATTCCCCGATATCGACAAAACACACCGATTGAGACAAACCTACCGAAGAAGGAAAACTACCCAAAAAGATGAAACACACCATTCAAGACTTCAAGAAGAAACAAAATACACAAACTACACACATTACAAATTTACGAAAAAACAAAGACACTAAACAAACATATCAAGTTATAATTAATGAACTACCAAAAAACAACAGCAAATGCGCACAGCATAACCAAATACATTAGCTAATTTGAAGACAAATGGCTTGAACGGCAAATTATATATATATATATATATATATATATATATATATATATATATATATATATATATATATATATATATTTATATATATATATATATATGTATAAACAAAATGATAAACAACAACGGAACTACAAAACATAATTTTTTTTAAAGCGATAGGCCTGATCACCAGGCTATAGCATCACTTTGCACCCTACCACACTTCTTTCTCTTTTCACCACTGGTCTACTTTCCGCTGTCTATCCACATACCCTTTCTATCCCCTCACCTGCATACTCTTACATACCTGGGTCGAATTCCATTGAAGGAATATGCCCCCCCCCCCACTCCTAGCTCAGAGGAGATGTGGGGTCCTCTTCGAACAGAAGACCCTCACGGGAATGGCTGTACGCTTTACGGAGGCAGAATTCCGGTGGCTATTTGTAGAACAAGACGTTGTCGCCTTCGAGGACTTATGGGGGAAAGTTGGCCTCGCCATGCGAGTCTTTTCCTCTCCACCTCGAAACTTCGGTGGTCCAGCCTTAGGTGGGAGCGTAGGATCAGATGCTCCTTTGGCGGTGCCTTCCTTTCAGGGGGCAGTTTTAGGAACTCCGGAAGAGGGCCTCACGATCACCAGGGGTGTTGCCCCCTGTGAGTCTAACGGCTCTGTGTAGGCGCACGGCCGTTTTGCCTCACAAGAAACGGTCTTGCTGGGGGAGGGGTGGGTCTGGTTTTGGCGAGCTGGATGTGATCTTTGTGCTTCCAGCTCAACCAAGGAAACGCCCTGAGTGATTAGAACCCACAGAAGTGTTCCGAATGGGCGCGGAAACGACCGTGCTTGTAGGTCTGGGTGGACCAGGATCAGATGATGCCTTTTTTTAAAATTGAGGTATAAAACGTCCAGGCAGTGCTGGGCGCGCCACAACCAAGTACTTAGCTTATCGTGTGCGGCCTTGTACCAACTTACACTGACTTCGGCAAATCTGACTTTTCATGTTACAGGTGCCATTCGTATGGCCGAAGCGCTGGCAGTAATAGTATCTTGGCGGCAATGGCAGAATGCCTTCAGACGTTAGCAATACCAAGCGGCAGGCACCGACTCATGGAGCCTTCACACTCGTACGTGTCGAAGTGTTGGGGTGTGGGTGTTGAGGCCCCTTCATGTTTTTTCGCCACACATTCGACCTTGACCGCTCCATTTTCGGCCAGCTCTAAGATTGTCATATGGAGTTGTCCACGAGTTCCCTCGCATAAACCACTCCTTTCACGAAGTTCATGTTAGAGTGCGGCGTCGCACTCACCGGTGAGCTATCAAGTGTCCGAAGGTCACTAATCATGGCCGGTTTGGAGGGATCCGACGCACGCGCTAGAAGGCTCCTGTCCGAGAAACGGGTCACTTTCGGCTCTCTACCAATTTAGCTAGCTAATACTCTCCTTTGATGGATCATGTTGCCCTTACCCAACATGCTACCATCTTTGGAGCCAAAAGTGTTTAAAGCCAGCGGGCTCGAAAATTCAAGGTAGTCTCTCAATGTGGGGCCCCGCCGTAATCGAAGCTCCGATCAGCACACTTTCAACTTTAGTCTTGGTCTTTGCTCCCCTACCCAAGGGCGCCTCAGGGCTGGAAGTGCCGGTCTTGGCCTAGTCGGTTACCAAAACAGCAGCATACCCGTCCGTCCCCTGACTCCCCGCGGAGGGAGAGGAACCCTTGGTTCTCTTTGTCCTTTCTCTTTTTGAGTAAGTTGGGTGGGAAATGAATTCGCTACTCTCCACCGCCGAACGAGTGCCCCTAGGCCGGAGTGACTGGAGTCAACAAGATCCTTCTCTGAGATGCAGAAGTCTTCACTGTCAATGGGGCACCAGAAGCGGGAAGAGATCCCTCCTCTCCTTTTGAGTCCTCGGGGATCTCAGCCACCTGAGGAGAACCTTGCACAGGGACAGACTCAAGTTTGGTGTTTGGCATCGAGCACTGGTTCGACTCCATGGAAGATCATGTCATCTCAAAGAGGCCTCGATATGGCGGTCATGACCCAAAAAGCCATCACGGATCCCATTTGAGGTATCTTCAGTCAGATTAAAGTCTGGCCGGCGAACCAACCTCCATCAGGGAAGAGAGGGAGGGAGGGAGGAAGGCAGGTACACCGACCCATCCCCCTCAATGTCAATATGTAGGACTGAACGGATCATGGCCTGATGGGCTCTGCTTTCCGTTGCCACCCTAAAGTGGTTGACCCTATCGAGTCGCACCCTCTAAGAGCGGTCGATTTTGGGTCGGCTGCCTGTTTTCTTGGTTGTCCCCTGTGATAGAAAAGGGGTGACTACCATCACTTGAAAGATTGAGCCGTCCATGGGCGACTCCATAAAAAGGGGAAACTTCCGCACCGATTAGCCTAGAAGAGGCGTAAACCTCCTCTGGTAGAAGACGGTTGCACTGGCTCCTGAAAAGCACAGGAGTGGGGGGGGGGGCACCTCCTTTTCACAGGTGGAGCTGTCCGAGGGCAGCTCCAAAGTGGCAAAATGGAAACCCCTCCACCGGTTGAAGGGGTCTCTTGTTTTAGCTTGTCCTTCCAGACACCTAGGAAGAATGAGGCAGCGCTTAGAGTTCGATCTCCATGGCCCGCGCTCGCCCGCTATTACTTTCTGTTGTTGCCATAATCATAGTAAAATAGAAAAAGCCCATGGGAAGTATATACTCTGATCTGCCACTGTCTTATGAGCTTCAGAAAATTCCAGAATGTGATCATTTACACATACTCGGTTCACAGGTCCTCCAAGGATGGGCTTTGATAATCCGGCTTGCAATTCAGGTGACAATGTCCTTGATCCATCAGAAGAGAGTATTAGCTAGTTTGATTGGTAGAGAGCCGAGGGTGACCCGTTTCTCGGACGGGAGCCTTCTGGCGAATGCGTTGAATCCTTCCGAGGCGTCCATGATTAGTACCCTTCGGACCCGTGATGGCTCGCCGGTGAGTGTGACGCCGCATTCTACCATGAACTTCTTGAAAGGAGTTGTTTACGCAAGGGAACTCGTGCACTACTCCATATATGACATAACCTTAGAGCTGGCTGACAATGGAGCGTTCAACGTCGAATATGTGATGAAAGAACAGGGAGGGGCCATGAGACCCACCCCTACTCTCTTCCTAACGTTCGACCGTTACAGGCTACCTGAGTCGGTGTGTTCCAGGTGGTATCTCTACTGCGTCAAAGCCGCAGGGGTGCTACTACTGCCACCGCTTCGGCGATAGGAATCACTCCTGATATCGTGCAAAGTCTGATTTACTCGAGGTCTCGGTAAGTTGCTCCAAGGCCGTACACGATTAGTTCCTATCCGATCGTTTATGGCCAATTCTGTCAATTGCGAAGAGCCGTACCACGCCTTTTCGAAGCAATGTGGTGATTATCTCCTTGAGGAAATTCTGGCCGCTTAGACTACGGATCGTCTCTCATTTCGAGTGGCCAATGACATGGTAGAACAGGCGGCAAAAAGGTTTACACCCAGCTTCGGATAAAACCCGGGGCCACCCCCTCCTCCAGCGTGACCGTTTCCCGTAAGGCGAAACGGCTGCGAACCTCCAATGCCCCTAAAGGTGATCGTGAGGCTATCTTCCGCTGTTCCTAAAGCTGCCCCCGAATGGAAGGCAGCACCAAAGGAGCTTCGGCTCGTACGCCCCCTCGCAGGGCTGGGTTCGGTGGCTCGGAGACGTTGGATCCTCCAAAGGAGGGATCTTCGCCTTCGAAGCCACTCCACCCGCCGAAGGTTTCGAGGCGGAGGGAGGAAAAGTCTCTCATAGCGAACCCAACCTTCCCCGATAAGTCGTCGAAGGGGACAGCGCCTTGTTCGGCTAACAACGCCCGAAATTCTTCAGGGAAGTGTACGGAGATTCACGTGAGGCTCTTCTCTTCAAAGCGGGTCGAATAGGTCCCCGCATCATCTCCGAGTTAGGTCTGGAGGGCATATTCCTTCAATGTATTTGCTCTTGACTTCAGGCCAACTGGGAGAAATTGCGGAGGCTCTCCTCCTCCCGTTTCCCGTTAGCTATCTTTTTCCAAGAGACCATGCTGTGCGCGTACCTCCTACCCACCCTCCCATAGTATAGGAGTTTTGAGACCCCACCACCACGGGATGGGAGCCGGGCAGAAGGATGCGCCATTTACACCCGCCATGATGCCTCCCTTCTTGTCTTTACGTTTAATATCTACTTGCAGGCACTAGTAGTGCAGCTGCACCTGGATAGGAGGTATACTGTTATTTCTGCATACATTCCACCGTCAGCTAACTTCGACACGGAGGACTTCCGCCGCATCGTGGCACGGTTACCTAGTCCATTTCTACTGATTTTGCATTAGAAAGGGAGACTACTCAATCAATCCCATAGGTCAGGTCTTTGTCAAATTGAAGATAGGTGTCCTAAATGTGGATGAGTTTAAGCATCACTTTCCGAGAACCGTGTCATTTTTCTGTCTCGATCTATCTTTGTGCTCTCCGGATACACCGTGTAATTATCGTTGGGAGTTGGTCTATGACCTCCATGGTAATGATCACTTTCCCATTCAATTAGGTCTGGAGCTGTAGAATTACTGATTTCTCTGTCCCAGTCTAGGAGATGAGTTTGGATTGGTGGATGAGGCTGTTGAATTCTTCTCCGGCAACCTCATCGCCGTGGGCCTAACTATTATTCCTAGAACGTCTGACCGTTTTGTAGGCCGACTGCTTTCGTGCTGGTCAGCCGAATGTAAGACAGCCGTCAAACAGATGTGTTATGCCTACATGCGCTATAATCGTCGCCCGAATGATTTGACTGTCGCCGAATTTCGTCGAACTAAGGCTAGGTTCCGGTGTGTTTCGAAGCACGCCCGCCACTCTTCCTGGTGGGCATACGTATCTTCACTTAATGAGATAACTTCTTGTAGAGATGTGGAAGTGAGTCAAAAGGATCCATGGCAAGTTATCGCAGGACCCTGCGTCCATGGCGGGAGTCCTTTGTTACCGTTTTTTCCTCATCCTCAAGCTGTATGCAGTTCCTCCATATTTAAGGCAGGTCGTGATGTCTCTGAAGGTCTCGGACTAGACTTTACCTCCAGAGGTGGGGTCGGGTGGGGGTGCTTCATTAGGGTTACATTAGGTGAGTTACGTCCCGCTCTCGCTTCGTGCGCGGACCGCCCCTTACCCAGACGATGTCCAGTATGCCATGCTTTGACACCTTTCTGATTGAAGCATGGCTTTTCTGTTAGATTTGTTCAACAGGCTACTTTGCTCGCTTTTCGCAAACAGGGGAGAGATCACTCTACCCCTGCCGGTTTCCGCCCAATCTTTCTAACCTCCTGCTTGTGCAAGTTGATGGAGAAATTGGTAAATGTTAGACGAGACTTTTTCTGGACAGCGGAGGCCGCCTGTCTTCCCCACATTGCCGCTTCCGCAAGTTCCACTCCACGTCGAATTCTCTGCTCCCACTGGAAAATGCCGTCTACGAGTTCTTTCGTAGACAGCACTTAACCACTGTGTTTTTCGATGCTGCATGGCGATACGGTATCATGAAGACCACACGATGGAGGCGTTGGGACGCCTCGCAATTTTTATTTCTGAGTTTTTGCGGTATCGTCTATTCCGCGAACGGCTGGGCGGCCCAATGGAGCTTGAAGGGGGTGTCCCGTAGGCAGTATCCTTAGTATCACACACTTTCTCCAGAGCATCAACGTTATCACCATTCCATCTCTTTTGGTGCGGCCCAGATATCAATTCTGGAGCGTCGACTCCAACAGGCATTTAACCCCCCCTCTCTCGCTATACCGAAACGCACAGGCTTCGGTTTTCCTTGGCCAAGAATGAGGTGGTGCATTTCTGCCGCCATCCTGCCATTTAATGGAGCGCTCGCCTGCGCCCTACTGTGAAGAACTCGTTGTCCCCCAGACTGTTCGGCACATTCTTGTTGAATGTCCTAGTCTGGGTGATCTTCGTGCACGTTACCTCTCCCGGTACTGGGACGAGCGGGGTCGCTACCGCTTATCTCTTGTACTCGGAACGAGTTCGTGCACAGTGACTTATGGACTCTATGACTTTTTGAAGTAGGCGGGCCTTCTCTCCTTTATTTGACCTTTTTTCGTGCTTCTTTTTGTAGGTCGCATGTTCCTGCACCGAGGGGAGGCGGGCCTATCCCCGACGCCGGAGCATGCTTCCTTCTTGTCCTCTTGCTTTTTCTCGTTATTTTTTATCGTCGTTATTTGTTCTCTGTTATTTGTTTTCCAATATAGCCTAGTAATAGACCGTGTGGTGTACGGCGACTTATGCCCAAGTAGGCAGTCGCCAGATGAGCTACCACAAAGAAAAACAAAGAATCTGCCGCCATCCGCGGCTCCATCCCGACTCCCCCGTAAGGGGCGCGGCGATTTGCCATCCTGGCCGCCGTGCTGACGGGATCCAGCGCTCCGTCCGGCCCCAGCTTAGCCTCTCTTCCTTCCTTCAGATAGCCCGATTTCTCCCCTACCTCGTCGCTTTTCATACTACTTTCTCTGGTCAGCCTCTAATTTCACAGGGTAGAATGCTGACCTTCTTCTCAAGCCAACCACCCGGGATGGGGGCTGAGGGGGGAGGGGACATTGTTCCCTAACCCCTCAGCTCCGGTTCGGGATGGGGGTTTTTTAACAACCTGCTTCATCCCCACCCATACCTTCCTCACATCCCTTTTCCTCTCCTCTTCACATTCTATCTGTTTTACGCCGTGTCTAAGGTGGAGCCGCCATGCCGAAGGACTGCCAGGCCACCAGGCGGGAGGGGTGGTCCCAAATGGCGGCGCCTGGCTCTGCCGGGCCTGTAAGCACCTCTTGCAGTGCGGGCTACTGCAAGAGGTGGTGAGCGATTGCGTCCCGTAAAACAAAGAGGGTCACCATGCCCAATGATGAAAAAAAAACCCATCTCCCCTTAATTCCCCCTTGCTCATCGACGGAGCCGCCCTCGGGCAGCTCCAGCAAAAAAATGGAGGTCCCCTCCCCTGTGCTTGCACAGGGGACCCTCCATATTTCTATAACCGGAGAGGAGGCTTACTCCTCTCCTTCGCCTACGGGTGCAGGGGACTCTCCCTCACCCCCTTCTCTGGAGGTGCTTTCGGGCACCTCCCTTTTCCCAGCGGCAGTCCCCTCTTTTCTTTCCAAGGGGACTGCCAAGAAAGCCAGCAGGCAGCCCTTAGCCAGCCGCTCCGCATCAAAGCGGCTCGGTAGGGCAAACCCCCTTAGGGGGGAGAGGGAAGCCAGGCCCCTTCGGTCGCTTCCCTCAAAAGACCTGCTGGCAAAAATATTAAACCTTGCCGGGGTCAAGGCCTGTGCCTCCCCACTAAAGACTTATGACGCTGCCAAGGGGACCTGCGATATCCTGGGAGGGGATGGCCAACTGGAGGCCCCTCCCGTGATAGACATGGTCCTTGAGGAAAACCAGCCTCAGAAGGTAGGGCCTTCCATGGGGGGGAATCCGGGCTCGGCGCCAAGCACCGAACCCGAATCCGCCCCTATGCAAGGTCCTCATCAAACGGCTGTAGATTCTCAGGCAGTACAAGGAGGGGAGGGATCTCCTCCGGATGATGCCCCTGCGACCACCAGGACCTTCTCCATTTCGGAGAAGGACCTGGCTGAGGCCGGTCCATCTGGCCTGGGGGCTTCTACCGGCGGGGGTGAGAAGCGGGTTCATTCCCTGCCCTCCTCTCCAAAAAAGAAAAGGACCAAAAAGACGAAGAAGACTCGGGGCTCCTCTCAATCCGCGGGGGCTACGGGGACGGATGGGTCTGCTGCCACTTTGGCAAGCGACCAAGCCAAGATCGGCACATCCGGGCCCTCTGCTTCCCCGGGTACGGAGCTCCTGACGATGACAAAGACCAAAAGTTCACAGGGCGGAGCCTCGATGACATCGGGGCCCCTGATTCAGAGGTTACCTGGCGTTTTCGAGCCCGCTGGCTTCAAACGCTTCCTCGTTATTCGCTCCACTGATGGCAGCATGTTGTCCAAGGGCAACATGATCCATCAGAGGAGAGGATTAGCTAGTGCAATTGGTAGAGAGCCGAAGGTAACCCGTTTCTCGGACGGGAGCCTTCTGGCGAATGCGGCAAATCCCGCCGAGGCGGCCAAGATAAGTGCTCTTCGGACACTTCATGGCACCCCGGTGAGTGTGACGCCGCACTCTACCATGAACTTTGTAAAAGGAGTAGTTTATGCGAGGGAACTCGTTGACTACTCCATAGAAGACATCACCCTAGAGCTGGCCGACCATGGGGCGGTCAAGGTCGAGCGTGTGATGAGAAAACAGGGAGGGGCCTCGAGACCCACCCCTACACTCTTCGTCACGTTCGACTGTGACAAGCTCCCTGAGTCGGTGCGTGCCGGTTGGTATCGCTACCGCGTGAAGGCATTCGTGCCAATGCCGCGGCGGTGCTATTACTGTCACCGCTTCGGCCACACGAATCGATCATGTAGACGTGCAAAATCGGGGTCACCCGAAGTCTGTGTAAATTGCTCCAAGGTCGCACACGATAAGTCCAAATCGTGTGTGGCCAAGTGTGTCAATTGCGGAGAGCCGCACCCTGCTTCTTCGAAGCAATGTGGGGAATATCTCCTTGAGAAAGAAATCCTGGCCGTTCAGGCCCAGGATCGACTCTCATTCCGCGAGGCTAAGGACTTGGTCCTGGCGCGCCCGGCTCTGCCTGGGACGTCATATGCCTCAATAGTTAGAAAAGCACCCTCTGCTTCCCCCTCTTCCCCCAGCGTGACCGTTCCTCGTAAGGCGAAACGGCCACGCGCCTCCACAGAGTCGTTAGACTCACAGGAGGCAACACCCCTGAAGATGGTCGCTAGGCCATCTTCCGGGGCTTCTAAAGCTGTTCCCCGAAAGGAGGACAGTAACAAAGGAGCTTCGGCCCCTTCGCCCATGCCCCGAGGTGGAGCGAGTGGCTCGGAGACGATGGTTCCTCGAAAAGAGGGCCCCCCGCCTCCCAAGCCGCAAGGCCCGCCTAAGGTTTCGAGGCGGAGGGAGGAAAAGACTCGCATGGCGAGCCCAACCTCCCCCAATAAGTCCTCGAAGGCGACAGCGCCTTCAGCGCTTTGTCCGGCCGGGGTTCTGCCTTCGGGAAGCGTACGGCCATTCCCGTGAGGGTCTTCAATTCGAGGAGGGCCCCCGCGTCTCCTCCGAGCTAGGCCTGGAGGGCATATTCCTTCAATGGAATTGCCGTGGACTCCGGGCCGACTGGGAGGAGCTGCGGAGGCTCGTCTCGTCCCGTTCCCCGTTAGCTATTTTTTTGCAGGAGACCATGCTAGGCGCGTGCCCGCTGCCTGCCCTCCCGGGGTATAAGGGTCTTGCGACCCCACCACCGCGGGATGGCCGGGCTGGGGGATGCGCGGTTTACACCCGGCATGATGTCTCCGTTCTTCCTTTCTCTTTAGATACCTCCTTTCAGGCAGTGGCTGTGCAGCTGCACTTGGATAGGAGGTATACTATCATTTCTGCGTACATTCCACCGTCAGCTGACTTCGACGCGGGGGACTTCCGCCGCGTCGTGGCACGGTTGCCGAGGCCCTATCTCTTGCTTGGAGATCTGAACGGCAGGCATCCTCTCTGGGGAGATTACTCCATAAATCCCAGGGGACAAGTCCTTGCCGATCTGATCGAAGAGCTTGAGATGGGTGTCCTAAACGTGGATGAGTTTACGCATCACTGTCCGAGAACCGCTTCATTTTCTTGCCTTGACCTATCTTTGTGCTTTTCGGATGCACAGCCTGATTTTGATTGGGGGTTGGTCGATGACCTCCATGGTAGTGATCACTTTCCCATTCAAATATCCTTTTCAGGGCAACTGCCGCCTGAGAGACCACCTCGGTGGTGCTTGGCGCGGGCGCGGTGGCCTGCATTTCAGGAAATGACTGAATTCTCTATCTCAGTCGAGGAGTTTAGGTCGGTAGATGAGGCCGTTGAGTTCTTCTCCGGCAACCTCATCGCCGTGGGCCTGACTACTATTCCTAGGACGTCTGGCCGTTTTGCACACCGACCACTCCCATGGTGGTCGGCCGAGTGTGAGACGGCCCTCAAACAGAAGCGTTATGCCTACATGCGCTATAAGCGCCGCCCGAACGATTTCACTGTCGCTGAATTTCGTCGGGCTAGGGCTAGGTTCCGGTATGTTTCGAAGCACGCCCGCCGCTCTTCTTGGCGGGCATACGTGTCTTCACTTAACGGGAAGACCCCTTTAGCTGAGGTGTGGAAGCGAGTCAAAAGGATTGGGGGCAAGTTCTCGCAGGAGTTCCCTCCCGTTCTCCAGGAGAATGGGACCGCAATCTCGGATCCCGCGTCCGTGGCGGAATCCTTAGCGACTGCTTTTTCCGCATTCTCTAGCCGTGATGCTGCTCCGCCAGCATTCAATGCACGTCGTGATGTCGCGGAAGGCCACCGGCTGGACTTTACCTCCAGAGGCGGAGAACCCTCAACGACAAGTTTACTGTGAGTGAGTTGCGTTCCGCTCTCGCTTCGTGCGCGGACACCGCCCATGGTCCGGACGATGTCCCGTACGCCATGCTTCGACACCTGGGTGAGCGAGGCATGGCCTTTCTGTTAGATTTGTTCAACTGGATCTGGGTGGAGGGTCTTCTCCCAGACTCCTGGTGAATCGCTACTGTGCTCGCCTTTCGCAAGCCGGGGAGAGATCACTCTACTCCGACCGGTTTCCGTCCAATCTCTCTAACCTCTTGCGTGTGCAAGTTGATGGAGAAATTGGTAAATGTTAGATTAGCCTATTTCCTGGACAGCGGAGGCCATCTGTCTTCTGCACAGTGCGGCTTCCGTAAGTTCCACTCCACGTTGGATGCTCTGCTCCGACTGGAAAATGCCGTCTGCGAGGCTTTCCTTCGTAGACAGCACTACGCCACGGTGTTTTTTGATCTGGAGAAGGCCTATGATACCGTATGGCGATACGGTATCATGGAGACTCTCCACACGATGGGGGCGAGGGGACGCCTCCCAATGTTTATATCTGAATTTTTGCGAGATCGTCGATTCCGCGTACGGTTGGGGGGAGCCCTCTCTGCCCAAAGGAGCAGGAAGAGGGTGTCCCGCAGGGAAGTGTCCTCAGTGTCACACTCTTTGCCCTGAGCATCAACGGCATCACCTCGGTTCTGCCAGATGATGTTCTCGCTACGCTCTCCGTGGACGACCTTTCGATCTCTTTTGGCGCGGCCCAGATGCCAACTCTGGAGCGTCGACTCCAACAGGCATTGAACCGCGTCTCTCGCTATGCCGAAGCGCACAGGTTTCGGTTTTCTTTGGCCAAGACTAAGGTGGTGCACTTCTGCCGCCATCCACGGCTTCACCCCGACCCAGATTTGTTTCTTAATGGGGTGCGCCTGGATGTGGTTGAGTCGCACCGTTTCCTTGGTCTTGTATTCGACCGACGCCTCACCTGGGAGGCTCATATTCGCAGCCTTAGGGTCTCTTCTACCCGCGCCATGGACATTCTCCGTTCCGTGACGTTCAGCGCTTGGGGCGCTGATAGGGCTACCGCCTTACTTTTTTATCGATCCTTTGTTCGCTCGAAGCTCGACTACGGATGCGAGTTTTATGCATCCGCAGCCGAGCGTTTATTGCGGAAGGTGGATTCAATCCACCACACCGGCCTTCGCCTTGCGACCGGTGCCTTCCGCACCTCCCCCATTGAGAGCCTGTTGGTCGATGCTGGGAAGATGCCACTCGCTCTGCGCCGCGTGCAGTGCATCACTCGCCTGTACGCGCGAGCCCGGCGCCTCCCTCAGTCGCCAACAGCTCTCACTGCATCCGCAGCTGATCTCGATGGTGCCTATGCCGCCGAGAGACGCCAGTCATACCCTAAGCCCTTTGGGTTTAGGGCCAGGAAACTCCTTCGAGAGGTAGATATAGCTCTCGGGCCGGTGGCGCCCCTGGTTCTGCCCAGGACGCCACCCTGGAGGGTACCACATTTGGCTATTTGTCGCCACGCCTCTGCTCCCAAAGCTTGTACTGCGCCGGGAGTATTGCGTTCGACCTTTTTGGAGCACACATCGTGTCACGCTGGTACCGTGCCAGTGTATACGGATTGCTCCAAGTCCCAAGAGGGGGTCGGCTTCCACGCCGTATCCCCTCTGTTTGAAGTCAGCGGGGCTCTACCAGGCGCTGCGTCTGTCTTCACGGCCGAGCTGGTGGCAATACACCACTCGGTACGGGAGATTACGCGACGTGCCCGGTTCGGAGACCGGATTGTGATCTATAGCGACTCACAAAGCGCCCTGAGTGCTCTCGGGGCATTGGAATCTCCGCATCCCCTGGTTCGCGATATCCGTGACGCCACGGTTTTGGCGAGCCGGGCAGATGTCGAGATTATCTTCTGCTGGGTTCCTGGACATGTAGGAATTGCGGGGAATGGGCGCGCCAAAGAGTCCGCGAGGACTCTGCGACCGGACCAGCGTTTCGCTCTTCCTCACACCGACTACATGGCAGGAATACGGGCAGCTCTTCGGACTGCTTGGCAAAGAAGATGGGAGACGGTCGAAGGGAACTTAAAGTTGCTTGCCATTGCGCCGCGACTGTTCCCATGGACCTATCCCCCAATGCCGCGGCGGCTTCAGGTTGCTTTCTGTCGTCTCCGAATCGGACACACTCGTGTGACGCATCGCTATCTGATGGAGCGCTCGCCTGCGCCCTATTGCAACGACTGCGTCGTCCCCCAGACTGTTCGGCACATTCTTGTGGAATGTCCCAGTCTGGGTGATCTTCGCGCACGACACCTGTCCTGGTACCGGGATGGGCGGGGTCGCTACCGCCTGTCCCTTGTGCTCGGGACGAGTGCGTGTACTTTGACTGGTGGACTTATTGACTTTTTGGGGGAGGCCGGCCTTCTCCCTTTTATTTAACCCGATTTAATTGTTTTTGTTGTTTTTGTAATTGTTTTGTTATTGCTTTGTTATTGTTATTGTTATTTCTTTTTATTGTTTTCTGTTTAATTTTTTAAAGTAGCCTAAAACTAGGCTGTTTGTTTACGGCAACTTATGCCTTAGTCGGCAGTCGCCAGATAGCCCCTTAATAATAAAAAATAAAAAAAAATCCATCCCGACTCAGACTTGTTCCTAAACGGGGTTCGCTTGGATGTGATGGATTCGCATCGTTTCCTTGGTCTTGTTTTCGAACGACGCCTCACCTGCCCCTCATATTCACAGCCATCGGGTCTCTTGTACCCACGCCGGAGCGTCTTTTTCTTTTTACTTCTTGTTTTTAGGTCCTTTGCATGTTTTCTTTTTTTTAGTCTAGCCTAGCATTAGGCTGTAAGGTGATTACGGCGCCTTTTACTTCAGTAGGCAGTTGCCAGATAAGCTCTACACACTTTGGACTCCAGCCCACTCTCACTTCCCTTATTGGACTGCAATTGTACGATTTCTTGAGAATGTTGGCCTCTCTAACAGCATTTGAGGGTTTATCGACCTCTCAATTCCTTTATCCATGTTTTATTCGATCTTACCCATTTTTATTATACATAAGAGTACTATAATTTTACCAACCAATTTGTCCGATGGGCCTCTATTGAGAAAGGGTTTTAAATCATTAAATTCATTAATTAGTGCCTCGATTAACGAGGACATCACCGGCTACATCTTCTTTGTTTCTGGGTTTGCAAAAGACCGTTAATTTCATGCCAGATGGTATACTGTCCACCTTTATACACTATTGGAATTTTTCAAGCCTCTCCAATCCATAGTTTCGCTCCACGTGGATCCTACGCTCAACTTTGGATTCCCACTGAGAAGGGCATGAAATTTGAATGGGTGTTAATATCTGGCTCTAAACTTTTTTTTTCTCTTGACAGACAATCTACCAGGTGAAAACCTTTGATGATTTTGTTTGTTCTTCTTCCTCTTTCCTGTCTGTGCAGCGGCGAAATTTTCCCGACTGTCATCCGAAATGCGGCCATGGGTATGGTATCCGTGGCTGCCCGGCTCGGAGGCATGGTTTCGCCGTTTGTAATGATGCTAGATGACATCCAACCCAACCTCCACTTTGCTGTTCTTGGTCTCGCCACCTTCTTTGCTGGCATCCTAAACACGGGTCTACCAGAGACCTTGGGACGTCCGTTACCCGAAACACTCGCCGATATCATCGCTCTCCGTGACCCCGGAAGCCCATTCACGAAGGTATCTGATTCCATTTGACTCGTCCGTCTTTATGATTGTCACGGCCTTTGTTATCAATGACCACACACATTTCCTTATGAATAAATGAAATCACTTTTCTTAATAGCACTAAATTATTGTTGCCGTCTTTCAATAATCCTATATTATCATCCTCCTTTAAAGCAAAGCAAAGAATCTCAACATTTGCCGCCTGATGTTTCTGACAGCATCTCATTTCCTTCGTTGTAGGTGAATGCCGTCTCATCAAAACAAAAGAGATACGAGAAACTGTGTCAAGAATCTGATTACGAAGATGAGCATAGGAATTCGGAAGGTTCAGTCGGTTTGGTCTGAGAAAGGATGTTGAGAGGTTGAATCCCCCTTCGGAATCTTCAACATCCCACTGAGAATCACGATCAAACATTTTATATGCCTTTTTTTTTAAATATGTGAATTAATACCAATGTATTGAGAGTTTGGTTCTTTCTCTCTGCTATAAAGATTCAAATTTTAGGATCTTTTCTCTATATAATGAATCTGATGGAACCTAGTTAAGGATTTTTGAAGGTTGTCGAAGTTCAAAGAAATTATATGTAACAACATCTTCAGGTGGTGCCTTTTAAACAACTCAGTATTCATTCTAATTTATATTCCATGGTCCGCTTTTTTCAATGTCTTCTCCAGCGCCCTTCTCGTTTACTCATTTCCTCATCACTTTTTTCTCTCTCTTTTTGTGTACCTAAAATGGCTACAAATTGTCTTTTAAACGTTCAAATCCAAGCACTTGGGTTACTGAATAAACTAGCAAGAAGTTTCAACTATCTGAACCACTTTCCATCTGACTTTAAGGGAATACCACATTCATTTTTTCAACTCTATATTACGTTAGATTATCATACATGAAATTAAAGCTCATTAAAGGCACTTTTATTTCTACCAAAATCATAATAGCCTACGGCGCCATTTTTGAGATAATGGTTATAGAATTACTAAAAATTAAGCATTCAAACTCAATTCATGACCAAAAGATGTACATATGATTTAATTAGCATTTGAAATTAGTTTTCTTTAGTTCCATTAAAATTTATGTTAATGGTGGACTAAAACATATATTTTGGGGACAAAGTTAACTATAGACTTTGTTCTCGGTTGGAGGGTGGGGGGGTGTTAGGTGAATAGTAGGGGTTTTCTGAATGCCCTAGAATTTAGTTCAATCTATATTCGAATGATGCTAAAATTATAAACCAGTTCTTTGGCGCCGTTTTTTTTTTGTTTTGTTTTTAGAAAATATTTAAAATTGCATGATAGTTTTGGCATTTTGTTCACAAATCAACTTTAAATACATTAAATTTTGCATTATTATAATTTTCACTGTGTTCTCGTCATGTTGCTAAAACAAATATATACTATAAAAAAGTACACACAATTTGCAATAAAATGATATAAAAATCAATGGCGTAGTTCTGTTTGTTTTTTAACAAATCAACTTTAAATATCTATGGAGAATTTCCACGAATGTATAAAATTTTGCATTATCTTAATTTTCGCTTTGTTCTAGTCATGTTGCTAAAAAAATTATTAGACAATAAAAAAGTGCAGAAAATTTGCAATAAAATGATATATAAAACCAAAAAAGTGCGAATTTGGAAGGAAAGAATTTGAAAAGTGACTAATGAAAATATGTGGTATCCCCTTAATCCACTGGAAAAAACAAAACAACAATTTAGAATTGCCCCACCCCCCTCTCAATGCACCCATCTTTTTTAAGCCCAACTTAACATTGATCCCTCATTTTAAATGCTCTCAGTGGGTTCTTTAGTTGCCTTTTCATGAATTAATTAATTTCTCAAAAAGCATCTTTCAAATATTGATATTTCATTTCTAATTTCTGCTTTCACCCACCTCTAATCAGTGATCTTTCAACCAAATTGACTTCCACTGCTTCATTTATCAACCTCCACTTTGTGTTTTTTAATCTCTAGTGACTTATGTTGTTTTGTACTTTTTACTCATTTCTAATTCATTTTCTTTCAAAATTTGTTTATTTTTATGTTCTTAACCTAGAACATTAATCCTAATTACATTTGATTGTTGATCAATCCTTGTCATCCTCGATTCTTTTTCTATCCCATTTGTTCTCCTTCCGCATCCTCTCTAATTGCCAAGTTCCCATTTTAGTACATAACTTGTTAGAAGACTACTCTAAATCCACTTTCCTGAGTTCAGTTTTTGAATCTCTGGTATTTTTAAGTAAAAAAATGCTTATTATATTTCACTATTTGTTGGTGTTATTTTGTTGTAGCTACCTTGTGGTTTCATCATTTGAACTTTTTTCCCTTAATGACTAAACTTTGAAGAAAGTTTAAAACAAAAACCCCGCTTCGTAGACATTCGTAATTGTTCGTTTGATTAAAAGTGATGATTTGCGCTTAGTCCTTTTATGCATAGGTAATTTTTATATTTTTCGTAATGCAGATCAATTTTGAAGGCTTCTGTCAAAAAAATGTGCACATAAGGCATTAAGAGGCAAACAAGAGTGGGATTTTTAGGAGTAAAGAACTATTTTAAAACTGCACGAAGTTTGTTTGTTTTGAATGTTTTCAAATCTAATTGCAATCGAATTATGTTTTAAAGTTCTCTTGAGTTAAGTAACTACATTTCGCTAAAATCATTGACATTCCAGGAAGAATACATACCTTCTTCCGACCTGTGTCGTAAAAGGCGACTAAATCCGGATAGAGGGTTGCTGATCTGTGAAACCGCGCGTCCAAAAGTTCAAAGGTTTTATAAAGTCAGCACAATAAGCAAGGGACAGCGCTCTCTCAGAACCATCCAGTTATGCTAGAGTGGTGTTGATATGTATCGACCTCACAGTGGTAGAAAAATAGAAGATAAAGGATATAAAAAAATCAAGCTAAGAAAACCTACACCTTTTTAGCCTCGCCTCAGAATATCACCATCACTTAACGCTTTCCAACAAAGTGGGGTGGGCGTGCATCATTTCCACTAAAAACTACCTACTCTCACTTTTGTGTCCTTTCAACTATAAAGCCCCCGTAAGGGCGCGGGGATTTGCCATCCTGGCCGCCGTGCTGACGGGACTCAGCACCCCGTCCGACCCGAGCTTAACATCTCTTTCCTTCAAAACACGTGTTTCCTCGCTTTTCATACAACCTCTCCCACAGGTTTCTCTGGTCAGCCTCTAATTTCACAGGTTAGATGCTGACCTTCTCAGCCAACCGTACCAGATCGGGGCTGAGGGGGGAGGGGGCAATGTTCCCTAACCCCTGAGCTCCGGTCTGGGGTGGTTGGTTTTTAACAACCTGCTTCATCCCCACCCATACCTTCCTCACATCCTTTTTCCTCTCCTTTTCACATTCTATCAACTTTACGCCGTGTTCAAGGTTGAGCCGATGGACTGCCAGGCCACCAGGCGGGAGGGGTGGTCCCAAATGGCGGTCCCGGGCCTGTAAGTACCTCTTGCAGTGCGGGCTACTGCGAGAGGTCATGTGCTATTGCGTCCCGCAGAAAATTAAGAGTCACCATGCCCGATGATGAACAAATAAAAAATCAACCCTCAACTTTCCCTTACGAGGGCAGCTACAGCGAAAATATGGAGGTCCCCACCTCTCTGCTTGTGCAGGGGACCCTCCATATCTCTCTAACCGGAGAGGAGGCTTACTCCTCTCCTTCGCCTACGGGTGTAGGGGGACTCCCCCTCACCCCCCTTCTTTGGAGGTGCTTTCGGGCGCCTCCCTTTTTCCAGCGGCAGTCCCCTCTGTTCTTCCCAAAGGGACTGCCAAGAAAGCCAGCCGCTCCACATCGAAGCGGCTTGGTAGGGCAAACCCCCTTAGGGAGCAGAGGAAAGCCAGGCCCCTTCGGTCGCTTCCCTCAAAAGACCTGCTGGCAAGAATATTGAACCCTGCCGGGGTCAAGGCCTGTGCCTCCCCACACAAGACTAGTAACTATATTGCCAACGGGAGCTGCGATCTCTTGGGGTGGGGGGATGGCCAACTGGAGGTCCCCCCTGAGGTAGACATGGTCCTTGAAGCAACCCAACCTCAGATGGTAGGGCCTTCCATGGGGGGAGGACCGGGCTCGGTTTCAAGCACCGAATCCGCCCCAAAGCAAGGTTAACCCCTTTCCTGGCGCATAATTATTGACCATTCCCAGTGACCGTTGACGGGTGCCTCTGGTAGCATTGGTCCGTGGTGACGGCCCTTTGTTCCCATGTTGGTTGCCAGGCCAACAAAAAGCCTTGGGTCGAGTTTGTTGGTGTGGCGGGATATCCATTGAACGCTGCTCCGAGATCTTGACCGTCGCAAAGGAAACTAGTAGGAGTTTAGTACGGGGCGTGCTTCGTTGTTGTTCACCTGGTGACAAATCGATGGCCCCTTCGGGGACCATCTGTGCTGCTTGGTTGGGAGCCACGGCACGCCGAGGCTTGACGACTCGGTCGGACGAACAGCAGCACATGAAGCGTGCCTTCTGAAAGATCCGAAACGTCTCCGATCGATAGGCGGGAGCGACTTACGCGGGGAGAACTCGCCAACCCACTTTTTTCTATTGATTGGTCACAAAGTTTTGAAAGAGAGAAAGTGTTCAAAATGACAGGGAAAAAAGGTCCAGCTGCACTCAAATATACATGTGCGATATGCCAGAAGGGTAAGTGGTGCGTGGTCTTCCCGGAAGGATGTTTTCGAAATGCCACCAGGGAAGTATATGCACCGACTGCATCCTTAAAGGGGAGGTCCGAGAGGCAGTGGCATACTGCAATGAACTCAAGGATCTCTTAGTAACCTCTGAAGAAAAATTTAGGGCGCGGGAAAGTAAAATACAGACCCTAGAAACGCAGCACGCTCTTCAGATTCGGCGTCTCGAGGAAAAAAATCCTAGAGCTAGCCTCTAAACTAGATGCCCAGTCAGCTCAATCTCGAGACGAAAGTCCCACTGACTTGGGTGGTTCCGCCGATGTGACTCCAGCTCAAGGAGCTGAAACTGCATTGGCACTCCCACTTCAGCTATGCGGAGAAGCCAATGAGAAAATGAAGAAAAACGACCTTAAAGCAGCTTACCCCAGTGTAGAGTATTCGGGCGTTACTGGTGCGCAAAGGAAAGTGGAAAGAGAAGAATAGAAAACAAATGAAGACAAGAAAAATAAAAATGTAGAGATACAAGAGGAAAGTGGCAAGTCGCTTCCGAAAGGAAAGACTAAGTCGTCTGCAGACAAATGTGCAAGAGTCACCCTTATTGGTGATTCTCAAGCACGGGGTCTGCATCCCCTGCTAGCGGCCCGCCTTCGCACTAGTGTAAAGGTAAGCTGCCTGCCAGGATGTGGTAACCACCACATCAGAGTAGAGGCTGAGAAATCACAGATTTCTGAGAGCTCAGTCGGTGCTCTGATGGTCAGTGGAAACGACCTCAACCTGAGAGGAGGTAGGGTAGGCCCTACAGATAAAATCCTCCACACTGTCATGGGTGCCGTGGAGGACTGTGGGCTGAAAACCCGCAAGCGTGTGGTAGTCGGGATGCTCCCGAGGAGAGGTCCAACACGGACCGCTCAACCGATGAATGTCTCTTTAACCTGGCGCCTGGCAGATTTGTGTACAACAGAGGGGGTCTTTTTTGTGGACCCGTACCGCACGTTTTATGGTAGAAATGATCTCTACCAAAGGGATGGGGTACATTTTTCCTTTAAAGGAAAGGCCTTTCTGTCGAACATCATCCAGGATGTCGTAGAGAGGACCCTAAGGAGTATCCGGCCCAGAGGGAGGGCGGATGTACGCCAGTACACCCGTGTCACTACAGGAACGACCTTCTCAGAGGTCGCGAAGACAGGGAAGGGCCTCGAGACCCACCCCTGCACTCTGTGTCACGTTCGACTGTGACAAGGACCCTGAGTCGGTGCGTGCCGGTTAGTGGCGCTACCGTGCGAAGGCATTCGTGCCACTGCCACGGCGGTGCTATTACTGTCACCGCTTCGACCATACGAATCGTTCTTGTAGACGTGCAAAGTCGGGGTCACCCGAAGTCTGTGTAAATTGCTCCAAGGCCGTACACGATAAGTCTAAATCCTGTGTGGCCAAGTGTGTCAATTGCGGAGAGCCGCACCCCGCTTCTTCGAAGCAATTTGGTGCATATCTCCTTGAGAAAGAAATCCTGGCTGTTCAGGCCCCTGAAGTTGGTGGCAAGACTATTTTCCGGGGTTCATAAAGCTGTCATCCAAAAGGAGGACAGCAACAAAGGACCTTCGGCTCCTTCGCCCACTTCTAGTGGTGGTGGGCTGAGTGGCTCGGAGACGGTGGTTCCTCGAAAGGAGTACCCCCCCCCCCCCCGCCTCCGAAGCCGCAATGCCCGCCTAAGGTTTCGAGGCGAGGGCGGAAAAGACTCGCATGGCGAGCCCAACCTCCCCCAATAAGTCCTCGAAAGCGACGGGTATTCCCGTGAGGGTCTTCTGTTCGAAGAGGGCCCCAGCGTCTCCTCCGAGCTATGCCTGGAGGGCATATTCTTTCAATGGAATTGCCGTGGACTCCGAGCCCACTGGGAGGAGCTGCGGAAGCTCGTCTCTTCCCGTTCCCCGTTAGCTATTTTTCAGCAGGAGAGCATGCTAGGCGCGTGCCCCGTGCCCGCCCTCCCGGGGTATAAGGTTCTTGCGACCCCACCAACATAGATTTTGGGCTAGCAGGTGGTTGAGAGAGAGAAGCATTGACTTGTTGGATGGGGGAAGAGCGAAGGCAAGAGTTTTGTGGCCAGTTGATTTTTGCATGCCCTGGCACGCCGCTTGTGAAACACACGATGTGCCGCCGGGGGTAATTGAATGGTGGGGGATTATTTAGGAGGGCCTTAATATCCCTCGGTTCTTGCGGGGGTGGGAATCTAGGTTTGGGGGGACCAGCCACTTTGACAAAATGGGACGAATTTTTAAGGGAGGACTTAGAGAAATTACTCCTACTCTTGGGAGATGGGGAATGCCTTATATCGTGGGGTCTCTACCTGTTGCAAGGGCCGTGAGCCCGCTGGCTAGGCCAAGTATTAGGTACGGGGTGTGCTCAGCCGTCGACTCTACTCATCTTGCTCCAGTGCACATATAAGTTGGCTACACCGGCTTCATCATTTATGGCCCCGTAAGGAGCGCGGCGATTTGCCTTCCTGGCCACAGTGCTGATGGAATTCAGCGCCCCATCTGGCCCCAGCTTAACCTCTTTCTTTGCCTTTTCTCTAACAGCCTGTGTTTTTAGCTTACTTCCTCATTTTCACCACAACCTCTCCAACAACTTTCGCTGATCAGCCTCTAATTTCCCATGGGAGACGCCGACCAGCTTCCTCTCACCCAGCTATCCCGGATCAGGGCAGAGGGGGGGGGGGAATGTTCCCTCACCCCTGAGCTTCGGCATCGGGTTTTTAACAACCTGCTTCATCCCCACCTACACCTTCCTCACATAACCCTTTCTTCCTCCTTTCCTTGCCTATCAATTTCACGCCGTGTCCAAGGTGGAGCCGCCATGCTGATGGGCTGCCAGGTCACTAGGCGAAAGGGATAGCCTCACATGGCGGAAGCTGGTTTTGCCGGTTTTATGTTCATCCCTCGCAGAACGGGCTACTGCGTGTGATGACTAGCGTTTGCGGTCCGTGATTATTATAAGGTCGCCATGCCCAATCATGGAAACCTAATAAACAAAGCGCTCTCCCATTTCCCTTTACCAGTGTCGGAGCCGACCTCGGGTAGTTCTAAAGTAGAAAAGGGGGTTTCCCCTCCATGTGCTCTCACAGGGGACTCTCTAAACTTCTCTGACCAGAAAGGGGGCTTACTCCTCTCCTATGCCTTCGAATTCAGGGAACTTTCCCACATACCCTTCTCTGGAGTCGCCCTAGAGCAACTCCCTTTCTCCAGCGGCAGTCCACCATTTACTTTCTAAGTGGATTGCCAAGAAACCATGCAGGCGGTCCAACCCCCTTATGGGGAAAGTGGTAGCAGGGCCGCCGGCCCGTGCCCCTTAATGTCCTGAGTGCGTGTGCGACCAGCTTAAATGGGGTTAGGATACCTCCCCCCCCCTCTCTTTCACTGAGGAGTAGTTTATGTGAGGGAATTCGTGGACTACTCCATATATAACATCACCTGAGAGCTCGCTGACCATGGGGTGGTCAAGATCAAACGTGTGATGAGAAAGCAGGAAGGGGTATAGAGACCCTACACTATTCGTCATGTTCGACTGTGGCCATCTCCCTGAATCGGTGCGTGGCCGGTTGGTATCGCTACCGCGTGAAGGCACTTGTTCCACTGCCGCGGAGAAGCTACTACCTCCACCACTTCGGACATACTAATCGTTCCAGTTGACGTGCGAAGTCGAGTCTCCCTGAAGTCTGTGTAAGTTGCTCCAAGGCCGCAGACGATAAGTCTAAGTGTGTGTCACCAAGTGTGTTAATGGCGGAGAGCCCCATCCTGCTTCTTCGAAGCAATGTGGTACGTATCTCCTTGAGAAGGAAATCCTTGTATCGTCTCTCATTTCGCGATGCTAAGGAAATGGTCCTGCCACGCCCGGCGCTGCCTGGGACGTCCTATGCCTCAATGTTAAGAAATACATCCTCTGCTCCAGGCCTACGAGCACGGTCGTTTTCGCACCCATTCAGAACCCGTCTTCGGGTTCTACCCATCCTGGGCGCTCACCTGGTAAAGCTGGCGGCACAAAGGGTTCACACCCAACCCCGGCTAAAACCAGGATTCCCCCCGTCCCTCCCACAGCGGGACCGTTTCCCGTATTGCGAATCAGCCGTGCGCCTCCACCGAGTCGTTAGACTCACAGGAGGCAACAACCCTGAAGTTGGTCGTAGGGCCATTTTCCGGGGCACCTAATGTTGACTCCCCCCCCCCCCAAAAAAAAAGAGACAGCACTAAAGGAGCTTCGGCTCCTACGCCCACACGCAGTGGTAGGCTGGGTAGCTCGGAGACTGGATTATCCAAAAAAGGGACACCCGGCTGCCTATGGTTTCGCGAAATCTCGAATGACTTCATCAAAATCAATTTTATCCGCAAGGTCACGCTCTATGGATAGTATTGTTAACCTGAGGTTGTTCTTGATGATCTTTAGTTTAAAAAAAGGACCAATCGCAGCTAGCAACACTAATGGGACGAGCTAGATTTTTAAAAGTATTACTATATTTGGCACTCAATCACTAAGATTATATTTCTGAATAAACTGAAGAACTTGCAAAGGCCCTTCCATTTCTTCAGTTTCAATAGCCGCCAAATAATTTTGCAGTTTTACCCTCTCAACGAGAAAGCCCTGTCTTAATATTCTCATCAAAAACATCTACATCACAATTATACTATTTATCTAACGATATTTCTTTGCAATATCGTCTTTCGAATCTAGAGGATATTTCTTCAACTGGTTTGTCTATTATTGACAACATTTCTCTTCCTAGCTCAGTGGCGTAGCTAAAAGCCGCATCAACACTTTGATTCTTTTCTCGAACCTCTGTGCTGATTCTCATATCAGAGCAAATTTCGGTTGAATAGGCCAACGCGTCATTTACTGTTTTGTGTTGACTTAGAAGTAGAGAAGTTTTCAAGGCTGATAGTTTAATGGCGCATTGTTTTAACTACAGTCCTTTCGTTTGGATATACTTTTGAGTGTCATTAATTTCAGGAAGCATATCTCCCTAAAGGCCAAGAAATGGCAAGAAAGAAAATGACAGCATCACCTGAAAACCCTTTACGGTTGGCTTTGCCTTTCCTTAAGAAATTGGAAAATGCTCTTAGGATGTTAAAGTACAGGTAAATACATTATATTTTTATTTCTGTGCATTTGTGTGGTTAGGTTAAGTAATGATAAACTTACCTCCATTGATATTGGCGTAAGAAGATCGAATGTAGGAACAATTAACATGAAATGTTAGCCTTTTCAGCATTTGCACAGGATTGGTAAATTCTGGAATTGAAAGACAATGAGTTCTTATTTGCCCATAGGGCAGAAAATCAACCATCTGAGCATTAAGTTTTTTTGCGGTTATTTTAAAATGGTGCAATTAAGTATTCCATTTGGGATATTTGGGCGCTAAAAGGTTAAGCCTACATCAGATCTCGTAGTTGCGTTTTCTGCATCTTCCATTAACCGTTCTAGCGCAGCGGTGATTTCTGTGAATTTTGTGTGTAGAACTTTCACTGTGTAATAGGACAAAATATACCCGCTGTCTGGACTATACTCGGGGTTAAAGGGGCCTAGGCCAATTTATAGCCTGGGTATATTATAGCCTAGGCCAATTTATATCCCGGGGTATATTATAGCCCAGACCATTTATAGCCTGGGTATATTATAGCCTAGGCCAATTTATATCCCGGGGTATATTATAGCCCAGACCATTTCATACCCCCTACCACTAATACTATAGTATATGGTTATTCATGTGATTTATTTTCTGTTAATAAATCAGCCTAAATAACGTTTCGAAAACCATAACCATAAATTTGTTTGATCGAAGTTGTAGGCAGATAGTTTTTAGGCCTAAGATGACAGCTACCTAAATTTTGGAATAATGAACTGGGTTTTAAGAAAGACAATTAAACAAATATAAATATATTCATAGAAGTACGTGAAATAAATATGAAATAATATGGTGGAATAATATGGTGAAATAATAATATAGTAAAAAATATAGTGACTATGATGGACTGTGAATTAGGGACTGCAATATGAAAAGTAAATATCATTAGGACCTACTCTCGTATGGTCGTTTGCAAAGAATTATGAGAGAAAATGGAATTAACTAAGTATGATTTGTTTGGAGGTAAATGACTAATTGTAGAAGGAATGATTACCGACCTTTATACGGAGAATGCTGAGAGTTGACTAAAAAGGAATAGTGTGCTATTTTGTCGAGCTGGAAACGTGTGTTTGTTTGTTTGTGTGTGAAATTTTAAGAGATGTTTGGAACAGTATACGGTAAATGAATTGACAAGTAAAATAAATATATCAATTAATTAATTATTAAGTTGTACATAAAATGATTTAATTTACAAAAGTTGAAGTAAAATAATTAAAGATTAAATTGACAAAGTTAAAGTAAAATAATTGAATGATTAAATTGACAAAGTTAAATGAATGCATAATATGGATTTTACATAATAATTGATATATATATATATATATATATATATATATATATATATATATATATATATATATATATATATATATATATAAGTTTCCCAGGAGGTTTTTATTATAGGAATGCCCAGAGGCATTGCTATAACACTCCCCCCTAAGAAGGTTACCCCCTCCCCTTTTTTTACTATTTTGAGATTACAATTCTGAGTACCGACGAGGCCTCCCGACGACGCAACCGGAGCGTGTAATAATGTCATTGGTTTGGCAGCGGGTACGGGGACACAGATTTGCTGTGGCAGTGCCAGTAGCGTTGGACGAGGCACTGGCACGAGAGAAGGTTGATAGAGCGAAGATGATCCGCTTGTTGGTTTCTTCCGAGATGGCGTCAAGCTGGATGTGGGAGTCTTGAGTCCCGTTGTCCGCTGACGGAGTGACCAGTAGGGAAGAGACTTGCTCCTGACTGACCACTTCTGCCGACGAGGGTTCCTGCAACAAAGGAAGAGGAGGCAGCAAAACGGAAGATGGAGTTGGAGAGGCAGGAGGAGTAGTTAAAAAAGGTGGGGTTTAGGTTGTTTTGGGGGGGTTATTGTGCCATAAAGGGGTATAGTAGGAGGAGAATAAGGTGATTGGGGTTCTAGACGAAAGTTTTCGGTATAAGTAGGTTTCAGGCGTGTTGCCAGAGCACTGTTTGAGTGATGAATGGGTTTATGGCGTGTTGCCAGAGCACTATGCGAGTGCGAGGATGGATGACGTGTTGTCAGAGCACTATGTGAGTGATGAATGGGTTTATGGCGTGTTGTCAGAGCACTATGTGAGCTCGAGAGAATTAACAATGTAACATTGTATGAGTGCTGAATGAATTGGTATGATTTGAAGTGAGGATTGGTGGGGGTCAAAAATGCAAAAGTGAGGACCTACCTGAATAAGTAAAGTGAGGTGTAGGTGGTAGATGTTGACCCGTTTATTGCCAATTGTTAATGTTTGCTGTTAATCCCTTGAGATGTTAGTTTAAAGGATGTGAAGTGTTTGTTAATCCCTTGAGATGTTAGTTTAAAGGATGTGAACGGCGTCAACACGTGACGAAGGAAGAGGAGCTTTTGTGTGGCGGTAGACTTTAGCACGTTGGCATGGCAGGCATGAGCGAGTCCATTTGGCTACGTCGGCATTCATACCTGGCCAAACGAAGCGTTGTGCAACGAGCTTGCGAGTGGCATTGACGCCAGGATGAGAGAGGCAATGAATTTGGTCGAAGATGGGCTGACGGTAAGCGAGAGGAATGAGAGGACGAGGACAGTCAGGAATTTAATAGTCAACCAGGATGCGCCTGGAAGGACTGTCAGGCAAGTCCATCTCGCGAACGACGAGTTGAGAAGAGTGACGCAGTGTTTGCGTGTCATTATCTTGTTTCTGGGCAAGCGCTATTGTTGCATGATCGATGGGCGCATTGTAGAGAGTTGCGTGCCAGAAATCGATGAAATGCGAAAGAGGGCGTCCGTAGCAAATATCGTTCGTCATCTGCAGGATGAAGTCAGGATAACGAGTGTCAACTGCAGTGTGTACTGACGAAGTACTGTACTACGAGACGAACATGCACCGACCAAGGGCTTATGGTCAGTAAAAATGGTAAATTCACGCCCTTCCAAATGATGGCGGAATTAGCGGACAGCGAGATATATTCCGAGGAGTTTTCGAGAGAACGTTGAATATCTCTTTTGAGGGTATGGGCACCAATTTATAGTATATGGTTATTCATGTAATTTATTTTCTGTTAATAAATCAGCCTAAATAGCGTTTCGAAATCATAGCCATAAATTTGTTTGATCGACGTTGTTGGCAGATAGTTTTTAGGCCTAAGATGACAGCGAACTAAATTTGGGAATAATGAACTAGGTTTTAAGAAAGACAATTAAACAAATATAAATATATTCATAGAATCAACGAATGTACAATGAGATAAGTAGATTAGGTATACAATGTAAGATATTTTAACTTATGATTTACAGTAACAAGATGCGAAGAGAATTGAAGTACGTGAAATAAATATGAAATAATATGGAAGAATAATATGGTGAAATAATAATATAGTAAATAATATAGTGACTATGACGGACTGTGAATTAGGGACTGCAGTATGAAGAGTAAATATCATTAGGACCTACTCTCGTATGGTCGTTTGCAAAGAATTGTGAGAGAAAATGGAATTAACTAAGTATGATTTGTTTGGAGGTAAATGACTAATTGTGGAAGGAATGATTACCGACCTTTATACGGAGAATGCTGAGAGTTGACTAAAAAGAAATAGTGTGCTATTTTGTCGAGCTGGAAACGTGTGTTTGTTTGTTTGTGTGTGAAATTTTAAGAGATGTTTGGAACAGTATACGTTAAATGAATTGACATGTAGAATAAATGAATTAATTAATTATTAAATTGTACATAAAATGATGTATATATATATATATATATATATATATATATATATATATATATATATATATATATATATATATATATATATATATATATATATAAGTTTCCCAGGAGGTTTTTATTATAGGAATGCCCAGAGGCATTGCTATACCAGCAGGTTATTCTTTTAGCCCATCTGGCGAGCCCCCCTCCCCCTTCGGGTTATATTATATTTCCAATTATATCAGTAATGTTGACTAATATATGCAAGAATTACTGAACTTTTCGACTGTGACTCAGATGGTTGAGCGGGTCGCCTCATGACCGGAAGTATTGTGTAATAAAAACACTCCAAAAAGTACAGTTACTTCAAAAAGTTACACAAGTACAAGCGTTTTCACACTAAAATGGAATATTGGTCATTAAAAGCAGTGTAATAGAGTAGGCCTGTGGTGCTCGGGTTATGTAATAGGTAGGCTACTGGCAACAAATTGCACGATTTAATAGCCCAGCGAGAAACTCCACAAAATGGACGCTCGGTGGTCTTATTAAATCCTGAAAAACTCCACTTATATATAATAATATATCTAATATGAGAATAAGAAGATGAGAATGTATATATTAATTTGCATATATGAATTTTACAAAAAATACGGAATTGAGTAAGACAATTCATTAAGAATTATTAAGACATTAAGATTAATTCGTTCTATCTTAGCGTTAAGGAACCCCTTTAATTCACCTAATTCCTGTCACTCCAGAATTCAATACTTCACGTTGAATAGAAAAACCTGATTGTCGCCCGCAAAGTACTTCGTGACGTGCCGCTTGCCTCTTTAAGAGGCCCGTAATATAATAAAGGTATATTTTTGATACATCCCCTCTCAAAGTCTTTCTTTACCTCGTTTAATCGAAATCTTTCGGTAAGCTTAGCCCAAATCAGAGTACCCGTGAAAAATCATTTAAGGAGTCAAAAACTTAATTCACCTTCACTATAAATTGCCTACCTATTAATTAGGTAACACCGGATCCTTTCCTATAAATTATTACCTCAGGATCCTCCTATAAATTGGTAACCCCGTATCGTCCCTATAAAATTGGTGACCCTTGGTTTCGCCCCTATAAAATGGTGATCCTTCGTTTCGACCGGACAGTGAATGTATCGAAGAAATGGACGCATCAAGCCATAGTCAGGCAGGGCAAGGTGAAAGGGACTCCGTAAACGCTATCCACATGAAGCAGCCCATCTTTAATGAAACCAGTCGCAGGTTGATTCCAAATTGTGGAAGCCTAATTTCACATCTCCGGAATAGAGAAGGAAGAGACTAAATTTTTCCTTGTATTGGCCTCACTTCCTCCTGAGACCGTCGATCGTCTTTCGGAAGCCATTATATCGGACCAAAATTATCAACTTTTAAGGGCGGACATGAATGAACTATTCGGGAAGACCAAACTCAAGCTTTTCGAGAAGCCCATTTGTAAGGGAAAGGGATGCCAAGAAGAATACCCCCTTCATTTGCCTCATGAATTCCTTCCCTCTCTCTGTCTCCTAAGTGGAGTAATCTCTGCATCCAAAGAGAAAAAAAAGAAGAAAGAATTTGGAATATCTGTCAGCCGCCTCAAAGGTGCAGTCAATTAAGTTGGGCGTGTTAAAAGCTTTTACCTCGCCGAGGAAGCGGTAATCTCCGCAGTCGGGAAACTGCTAGCCGAAAGTTTCCCGACCACATCGTAAAGGCCATTAGACTTGGGTCAGGAAACAAACGCTAATCCATCTGGCCGCCGGAAGTGCTCAGTCAGTCGTCTGAGTCTGCCAATGAGGAGAAACCCCCCAAATGGCCGTCATATAAATACCCTGGGTTTTCGAATATCGGCAGATTGAGTTGGAGAACCCGTCGCGTTCGGGTTAGATCGTAAGTCTGTTTCCCCAAGTCCCTGATATTCGCTTATACTATCAAGGTTGGATCTCACCAGGCAGATCCATCTCTTTTGTGAAGCCTCGAATCGTTTCGTCCCCGAAGGACTGGGGACTGGCCTGGATTCCTCTTATCTCATCTGGAACCTCCCCTTCCCCCCAAGGATCTCCAGTTTCCCGTGTGAGACTTCACGCCGAGCCGCGTCAAAGTCTCGGTTTTTGGAGGTTGCACTTCTCTCGAACAGAGGGGCCATCGTCCTTCTTCAAGGAGGATCGTGAACTCGTCTTCTGCCCCCTTCCTGCTGCCCTTCATCCTCGTCACCGTCAGGATATTCGGCCGAGAATCACGTCCATTGTCCGTTTCCATTTCCTCGCGCCGACTCGCTAAAGGATTAGCCTTCCTCGACGTGACCCCATTATTATCATCATTATTATTATTATTATTATTATTATTATTATTATTATTATTATTATTATTATTATTATTTTTATTATCTCCCGCTAATCTCTCCACTTTCCGACATATAAATATTCCCTCTGCATAACTGATTTATAGTATCCCATTTAAAAGCTAATTAACAAGTAATTAACGTTACCCGATTGCCAATTAATCTATATTTTGTCAGAATTGTCTTTATTTACATTACCTATATTTCCTGTATGTATATATATGTTAACTAGTGACTTATTGAAATTATATTTTTGGTTTTCACTCTTTAAATATATCCTTGAACTACAACTTGGTAAACTCATTAAACGCTATCGGCCCCTGTAGTAAATCGCACTCTTAACCTCGTAATCAATGGATTACTCTTACGAAGTGAACCTACTTGTACGTAGCGAATGACGCGTACCTATATTAGAGGATCTATGTATATATATATATATATATATATATATATATATATATATATATATATATATATATATATATATATATATATAATTGTATATATACATATTCTCGTGGCTTTTATCTCTTTCCTCCCAACCAATAGATACATATATATGAATATGTAGATGTATTGTCTGGGGAGGTGATCTATTCCTCGACACCATTGCATCTTCCACGCTCTCAGGCCGACCCTCGACCAATTTGGAAGAACTACGAAGAACAGCTCTTCAGGTAGGAGTTGAAGAGCTTGTGAGACACAAGTTCATTCAGTCCCTGCCGGCTAACATCGCTCACATAATTGCCACTCAGAAAGCACTAACCCTGGCGCAATTAGGAAAACTGGTGGATGATCTGATTACATTTAATAGAGCGCAGTGCCTTAATATGAATACTTGTAGGAAGTCGATGGGTCGCAGTGCCGTTTCCGTGCCCAACGCATTTATGCCTTATGTTAATAAAGATACAAGTGATAATTATATAAATAATTCGGCGACCAATGCCCAAAGGTGCGTACCATAATGGGAATCGTCTTAGTTATATGCAGATTAATAAAGATCACAGTGCGTATAAAATACCAGGAGGATTGAGACCCTTCCGAAAGAACCAAAGACCTGTAGTTTGCCGCTTGCACGTATACTTTGGGGAGAACGCTTTATCCTGCAAACCCTGGTGCAGGTGGCTTAAGAAAGGAGAAGAGGTGCAGATGCAACCTTCCTCTAAGCCATCTTCCCCAGCCCCGGCGGAAAACTAGCTGGGCCGTCCATCTGTTTTCACCGTCGCTGCTAAAGTGTTTTTAGTTTTTAGTATATCAATAATTCCGGGTAAATTGGTGAAATCGGATGAATTGCACGAGTCTAGTATAAATATTTCAACGGCTAATGGCAGAAAAATAAAAGTGCACGGTGAGGTTCACACGGATATAGTGATCCCTAGTCTTCGCCGATCATTTAGATGGTAATTTGTACTAGCATATACCACTTCACCGTTATTATACGAATTGACTTTCTAAGGCATTTTAATTTTTCAGTGGATTGTGCGCGCGGCATACCTATAGACGAACAAACCAAATTTGTATCGGAAGTGAGATTATCTGGAGAGTCTGCGGCAGCCTTAATTATATATCAATGCCCTTTAGCACCTACCACCCCATCGCATAGCCATATTGGAGAAATATGAGGCTCTGTACGGCCCCTCACCCTCTCATCCCCCCCCCCCGTCATCGCCGCACTCAGTGACGCATACAATTGAAACTGATAGTGCTCCACCGACATTCGCACGGCCGAGGCCTTTTTCAATAGAGAAGCTAAAGGTTGCCAAAGTAACTTTCGAAACACTAGGGAAGGCGTGGAGTCGTGCACCCGTCAAAATCACCATGGGTTTCGCCAAATCACATGGTGCCAAAGAAGTCTCCCGGTGAGTACAGGGCGGTCGGTGATTTTACAATCCGCAGGAGCGGATTCTGTGTTACAAACCACCTCCATTGCAAAAAGATCTCTTCAAGGTTGGATCTGGTTCGTGCTTATCATCGAATCCCTATGAACCAGGCAGACATAGAAAAGAGGGCGGTCACAACTACATCATTTGGTTTCTGGAAGTACGTAAAGCTCCCATTCGGCCTCCGAAATGCAAGCTGCATATTCCAACGGCATATGGACAACTTGTTTCGAGGATTAGGGTTCGTTTATGTGTTATGTATATATATATATAACTTGATATTTTCTGACAATATGGACGACCACCTGAAGCATTTGGAGCAAGTCTTTAAAATCCTTGTCGAAAACAGTCTGAGAATATCCCCATAAAATTGCGAGCAGGCAAAGGAGGAAATCGATTTCTTAGAGCATCACATTTTGATGGAAGGAATTTGCCCACCAGCGAAGAAAATGGAGGAAATTGGAGACATGCCATAACTAAAAAACTACAAGGAGCTGGGTGTGTTGGAATACTACCGAAGAATGATTCCTAACTTTGCTACGATTGCAGCTCAGTTGACAGAGCTTGTACACCTGCAACCTAAGTCTCGTGAACTCGTGTGGAATGATGAGGCACGAGGAGCATTTGAAAATACCAAATCGGCCTTAATTGGCTTCATTAAACTCTGTCACCATCTACCCAATGGTTCGGTATACCAGCTGGTGACGGATTGATCTCATTAGGCGGCAGGTGCTGCCTTGCACAAAATGGTTGACGGATCGCCAAAACAGGTCGCATTCTTTTCAAGCAAACTAAGCCGGACGCAGCAAGCATATTACTCTTACGACAGAGAAGTCCTAGCGCCATATCTTGCTGTAATTCACTTCAGACACCTGATTGAAGGTCGCCATGCTACCCTGTGCACTGATTACAAGCCTTTAGTATTGGCTTTTGCATCGCCATTAAATGCAAAAACAGACAGACAACACCCCATTGGACAGGCATTCTAGAATACATCAGCGATATCGCTTACGTGCGTGCTCAGGACAACGTAGTGGCTGAGTGACTTTCAAGGAACGTGAATTCGGTTCAAATTAACTCTTGACCTACGAGCTTTGGCGGCAGCGCAGGATGATGACGAAGAAACGAAGGAATTTCGCTCACGACTAAAATCTTACTCTTTTCCCCAGGAAGTTCCCCTTTGGTGTGAAGTAACATCAAGATACCCACAACCGTTTGTCCCTATGGCGTGCAGGATAACTATCTTCAATAAATTACATAATCTATCACAATCTGGAATCAAGGCTTCACTTCGTCTCACCAAGTCTCGATATTTCTGGCCCAATATGGACGGGGATATTCGCTCCTGGTAGAGGAAGTGCCTCCCATATCATCTTCAAGATTAGTCGCCACACGAAATCCCCGATCCTGCCCATTGGTATTCCATCCTCAAGGTTCGAAACCGTGCATATTGATATAGTTGGATCATTCCCACCGTATACACTGCCTGTACAACTGTGCATATCGATATAGTTGGACCACTCCCACCGTGTACACTGCCTGGACAATCCTGCCCCTCACACCATCGATAGTTACTATCATGGATCGACCGAGCGACGAGATGGATCGAAGCGCTACTGATCCCGGGCATAAGTGCCGCAGAGTTTGCGTTAGCTTTTCTAGATGGGTGGATTTCCAAATTTGGAGTCCCGCTTTACGTAGTGACCGACAGAGGCGCCCAATTCGAGTCAGAACTATTCGAGGAACCGTCTGCCCTCGTTGGCTTTCATCGTCTCTGCACTACGGTGTACTGCCCGTCCACGAACGGGAAAGTGGAAAGGGCACACAAGACTTTGAAATGCTCCATAATGGCCCGTCGACAAGGCTGGCTGGTGACATTCCCAATTGTCCTTTTAGGCATTCGCTCTTTGCCCAATGACTCTGGATTTTCAGCTTTTACGGCAGTTACGGGAACCGCGCTCTTGTATCCCAAACCTTTAGTTTCGTTATCTTCATCGAAGGCCGACTCCAAATTTATTAAAGAATTGGCGTCAACCATGGCAAAAGCCGACTTCGTGCAGGCATCCATAGGGCACCTTCACTCGGTGCCCAAGCCTTTCGTCTCCCCAAATCTTTGCGAAGCAACTCATGTGTGGGTCCGAATAGACCGCGTGCGCAAACCACTAGGAGCGCCATATGCTGGTCTTTTTCCGGTAATCAAGCGCGGCATTAAGGTTTTCACTTTGGAAGTCACTGACAGAAGAAGGGACACTGCTCAGTGGCCATATTAAAATCGGCAAGATTATTTCCCATACATAATGGTAACGTGCCGGGCAATCAGCAACGCCCATGGACCAGGTGTACTTCACTTCGTCGAGTTCATGGCACGGAAGGGAACGACGCAACAAGAAGTCAACTGGACACCTCTACAGGATCCGGAGAGAGGAACGGCAAGAGGGACTTTTCACGCGCTCCGGCAGGCGAGTCAAGTTTGCCAGGAATCCGTGGTTCATGTATTTCTGAATCCTTTTGTAGGCATTATTGTAGCGATGCATTTATTGAAAGAGGAAGAGGCATAAATATAAACAAGCTTCGCTGCCTTTATAGCGTTCTTACGTACCTTATTATATATTTGTACAATGTCGTAATCATAATTTGTATAGCAATCTAAAAAGGATGGGATCAAGTTGTGAAATATATTGTATATAAATGGATTAAATATTATTGTAATATATGGCAGAACATGGCATAAATAGGCACGTTGAATACAGGTGTCGATGCCGTGTGCGTTGGTTGAAAATTCTGTCAGACATTAGGTGTGTAAAAATATGTATCTAATATGCATCTACCTATGTAATTGTCATGCGCTATTTTCTTGCTAACTCCATTACTTCCAGGGGAGTACTGTGGTGCTCGGGTTATGTAATAGATAGGCTACTGGCACCAAATTGCAGGATTCAATGACAATAGGCCCAACGATATACTCCACAAAATGGACGCGCGGTGGTCTTATTAAATCCTGACAAACTCCACACATATAAAATAATGGGTAAAAATCACGAGAGATAACACGTGAATAAGTATAAATATTTGGTTGTACAGTTTGTGAGTTTGAAAATGTTATTAAAGATAACGAAAGTACTAGCACCAATTAATCTTTCTTTTTCCCTACCTGGTACAAACAAATACAAAAATAATATGTCTAATATGAGAATAAGAAGATGAGTGTATATATTAATTTGCACATATGAATTTGTATAGAAAAAAAGGAATTAAAATATATCTCAATAAAGAGGAGGCAAGCGGTCGTTAGAGATGCGCGCGGGAACACACAAAATACGAACGTGGGAAGCGGATATCAGATAGATTTATCAGAAGACGGGAGTCTACAAAGCAGCTGGGCAAATATGGACTCTGACCAAAGGAAGTTGTAACACAGATTTATGATAAGCGGATCCTGTAATAGAGATAAAACTATCGGAATATGTAGGTAAATCTGACATACACAGCTGTTCGGTAGCTCCGCCCTAGGGGCGGAAACTAAGGAACTCTACAACGGGGGCTCATCCCACGGATGAGTCTAGGCCACACCCCCTAGGAAATAAAACCATATATAGTCCAGGAAATTGAGTAAGACAATTTGTCGAGGAATAGGTAACCTCCCTAGATATATATATATATATATATATATATATATATATATATATATATATATATATATATATATATATATATATATATATATATATATATATATATATATAACCTTCACTATAAATTAGCTAGCTATTAAATAGGTAACACTGGATCCTTCCCTATAAATTGGTACCTCAAGATCCTGCTATGAATTGGTGACCCTTCGTTTTGTCCCTCTAGGCCTAAATCATAAAGTCACCTGATTTGTTTTAGATGGCACCTTTCTATTTTTACAAAATTCTTAGATTTTAAAAAGGCTTAATTATGTGGTAATTTTTGTTCTTTTACTTACACTGATGCAGACACTTGTTCCACACGCGTACAAACCTACATTACACATCTAGAAAACTGGTTAACACAAAAACAGACTAAAAATAGCACCCACCAGTACACTTATCAGAAGTCACAACAAAAAGCATAAACACAGACCAACAACAACATTGAACAGCTCCACGATGCCCCACACACATTAAATATAAACAGCATATAGCAATGCCTCTGGGCATTACTATAATAAAAACCTCCTGGGAAACTTATATATATATATATATATATATATATATATATATATATATATATATATATATATATATATATATATATATATATATATCATCATTTATTATGTATAAAATTCAATTCTTTTGTCATTAAATAATTCATGCAATCCTTTAACTTTGTTAATTTAATCATTCATTTATTTTACTCTAACTTTGTCAATTTAATCTTTCAATTAATTTACCTCAACTTTTGTAAATTAAATAATTTTATGTTAAACTTAATAATTAATTAATTCATTTATTTTACTTGTCAATTCAATTAACGTATACTATTCCAAACAACATCTCTTAAATTTCACACACAAACAAACAAACATACGTCCCAGCTCGATCAAAAGAGCACGCTCTCTGCCCACTCGACTCGCTGCTTTCTTCTTATAAAGGTCGGTGATCATTCATTCTACAATTATTCATTTACTTAGTTAATTCCATTTTCTCTGACAATTCTTTGCAAACGACCAGACGAGAGTAGATCCTAATTATTTTTACTTCTCATTGCAGTCCCAATTCAGTCCATTATAGGTACTCTAAATTACTACTACATTATTTACTCTCCATCAAAGATACTCTAAATTACTACATATATACTTTAAATTACTACACTATATCAAAGATACTCCAAATTATTTACCCTATATCATTTACTCTATATTATATACTATATTATTCACCATATGATTCTACCATATTAATTTCGCATACTTCAATTCTCTTCGCATCTTTTTACTGTAAATCATATGTTAAAATATCATACATTCTTTACCTAATCTACTTATCTCATGTACATTCGTTGATTTTATGAATATATTTATATTTGTGAAATTGTCTTTCTTAAAGCCCAAGTCATTATTCCAAAATTTCCTTCGCTGTCGCATTAGGCCTAAAGCTAACGGCAGACATCTTCGATCAAACAAAATTGATGGTTATGGTTTTCGAAACCATAACGATTTATTAACCGAAGATAAATCACATTTATAACCATACACTATACAGCACCACACATAAACAACATAATCACATAGTGCTGGCCAAGACTTAACGCACTCAGAGCACTAACAAGTACAACCTCTGGACAACACAAAGAAACACTCATTCTAGTATACAAGCAACACCTACGGTCCATAATAGACTATGCCAGCCCTGCCTGGGCTTCTGTCATATCCAACACACAGATAAACAAGTTACAAATCACACAAAACAGTGCACTTAGAATCATATTTGGTAGCACACAAACAACACTCATACAACACCTACATGCTGAAACCAAGGTACTTACTATAAAACAACATCTGGACATGAGAGGCACACAGTTCCTAGCATATGTCGTAAGCAACGCAAACAGCCCCTATCACTTCCTACGAAACCACCCACCCACCCACCCACAGACAAATAGTAAACACATCACACATATATTACACAAGCATCCTAAATACCATACCAACACCAGCAAATATAACACAATATAAAAAAAAAACATTCATACACAACACTTCACCAGGTAAGCACTGAACAATATCACATACAAAAAACTACTCTCCCCCCCTAACATAAGCAACACAGAAATGCAACTCTTACACCACTTCGCTATGGACACCACCAGTCACTAAACACCTACAAACACCGCATAGACAACACCCACACAGATCCGTGCCCTCTCTGCGAAGTTAGTCCCCACACAGTCACGCATCCCATAGCAGGTTGCTCTAACTTCACAGCCCTCAGGCAACACCACAACATTTCACATGTCTATATGTTATGGTCATATCCAGTCAGTGTGGTGTCCTTGCTGCATGGTGTGGTCTTCCTTGAATGGCAGAGCTTGGAGAACCACAACAGCAATTTACACAAATAGCTACGTCGTTGAGGGAGATCGCTAGCGCTGGGCCGCCTGCCATTGTCAATAAAAAAAGGGGCGCAATTTTTTATTACCATAGCTCCGTCACGGTTTGTCCTATCGGAAAAAAATATCGGAGTGCTGACAATTTGTGCGTTCCAATGATGTATGGTTTGCTAAGGTAATTCAAAGCACATGAAATCGTCATGGGATGCAATACTAAGAGGGAAAAATGGCCACACATAACTTGTTTTACAAATCTATTGCAAATACATTTTCACATTTGAAATAAATGTCCAAACAAAACTTCATGTAGGTCTGTATCAGCATTAGTTTTTCTCACAAAATCTCTGAAAATCCTTCATAAAAATTTTAATTTTTAATAATTATTAAATATATTTGACAGACCAAACATTGTTTGCAACTATTTTATCACAAAAAGTTGACAATTAATATAAGCGAAAGAGGAAATTGATTACCACGTTATAGGGGTGTATTCTAGGCCTAGGCTATTTTAGAGCCGTGGGTATAGTTTGGCCTAGGCCAGTTTATCTCCCGGGGTATATTCTGGCCTGGGCCAACTATACCCGGGTATAATCTGGGCAGGGGTTAATTTGGCCTGTTACTCAATGCATCTGCTCGACTACTCCATCTCGAATCCCCAGTCCGTTTCTCAGTTATCGCAATCAAGTTATCCAAACAATGAGTTGAGGCTGAGAAAAATGAAAATAAACGGTCCAATGTGCCCAAAAAATGTAACTGAAGCTACATGCACAGCAATTAAATTCAAAGAGGGATTGTTGCATGACACAACTACAATCTTTGTGTTAACTTATGTGATGCGTGTTTGAAGACCGGATCGATGACCTGCCATTACTGCCGCGTTATTAAATGTTTGTCCATGACAGTCTTGAATGTTAATGTTGTCCATTTCTAATTGTTTCAGAATCATTGATGTAATTTGCTCAGCAGTTTTGCCTTTCATCTCAATAAAACGAAGAAAGGATTCTTCTACTTTTATTTCCTTTTCATCTCTTAACCTAACGTAGCACCTGAATCATTTCGTCTCTATGAGAAATATCTGGAGTACCATCGAAAATAATGCAGTAATATTTACTCTGTTTCACTTCATCGATAACTTTTTTCTCAATTGATCTCCCATGATGTTCACAAATTCATTCTGAATTTTGGGTGAGAGATAGGAAGTTGTAAACTTAGCAATTTTTACTTTCACCAAATGTTCACGTAACACTGGATCGAATTTTCCAATTAGTTGAACAAGCTACAGAAAATTTCCTTTACTTTCATTTGCCTCCTCAACTAGAATGTCTTCTCTATTGCTTCGTAACGCTAGGTTTTGCTTAACAAGAAACATAATCATGTCCAAGAATCTACTCAGGATTTGCTTCCATTTCTTTGTTTTATTTTTAACAAGAGTTGGTTGTTCTTTGTCTATTACCTTGCATTTGGAAAGGTGAATTTCCAGCTTTTACCACTTAGTAAACGCATTCTCATACGCAAGATTAGATTCATGTTCTTGTATCTTAGGGCTTAACTTGAATCAAGATTTGTAATCATCAACTGAGCATAACTTTAAGTTTTCACTTGAAAATAGCTTACAACAAAAACAAAACATCGCTTCTTTCGATGGAGAGTATATCATCGAAGTTCTCAAGATTTTACCCCAGTTTTGTAAAGTTTCTTGACAGACTTCTAGTTTCCCCTTTCAGTTTTGTTATTTGCCCTGGACGTACAACTTCTTTGGATTCACAGTCAATATTTCGCACACCTTTCGATCCTTGATGTATAAGTATTTCCCAAATACCGCCACCGTCATTAAACTTAGCAGGCCACATCCCAATGCCTTTCAAATTAATATTAGAGTTTTGTTCTTCAGTAGTTTGTGATGGATCAGCATCATCAACTCCCTCATTTTGACTTTCTTGTTCTTCTCTCGCTTTTCTCTTTTTTTCGAAATGCTGCCTGCTCTCCTTAATTTGCTTCATCTGTGAAAGGGTAATAAAATGACTAATTTCAATTATATCAGTGATATCCTAGATTTATTTTTGATAAAACAAAAAGAGTATAGACCTGGGTTGGGGAACCTGAGGCCTCCGGTGCCATATCGAAATAAATCTTAATTTATATAAAAACCATGAATTCCAAAGCCAAGCAGTTATAATAATATATATCAGAATATAGCCACTGAACTCTTACAAACAAAATAGGTGCTAGCTAATGCTAAAGCATCGCACCGAATGTAAAGTGAACGAAATATAACTACCTTAACCTTATAAATCATTCACACCCATGTGTACAAAACACAATTAGACGTAAAAATAAGAAAAATGAACGCACCTTTATGAATGATGCGTCATTTGCGCTAATTGTCAAAATTCAGTTAAAGCGTTTCCAGAATTCTTCGTGCACCTACATTTTTCAGATATTCACTTATTTATATTTTTACACATGTTAAGGAAGACGCATGATAATAAATAAGAAAAAATGCAAAGTATACAGTATATATGTCGTCGGTAACGGTACTGAACTGGCAAAATAGCCTAGAATAGGCTGTTTTCTCGTAACTATAAGAACCATAATGTCAGTTGTTGGCAACTGTCAGTCAATGATATGATTTCAGTTGTGTTGTACGTGTTTGTGCGTCCACCTATCAATGTATGCTATTTGCTTTGATTATTTTGTTGCTTTGCTTGTTACCATTAAGCAATAATTTGTTTTTTAGATTAAATCAATTTCTTCATTTGCCGACCAATCATATCTAAAAAATTAAAAAGAACGCTGCAAGAAGAAAACAGTGCTTAATGACAAATGGGAATTACAATTTTTTTGTAGTGTTTAATAATGGTCAAATGACTTGCTTGTTATGTGATATCGTAATTTCAACATTAAAGAAATACAATGCACACAAACACTATGTTGCTCATAAGGACAATAAATATGCCAAGTTAGAAGGTGAGGCTTGAAAGATTTCATTAAATAAATTAAAATGTGGAAAACAAAAGCAAAGATAAATATTCCATTCAGTGTTAGGCCTACATCAAGGAAACGCTACGACCGAGGCAAGTTATAAAGTAGCATATTTGCTTGGGAAAAAAGGTAAGCCATTTAACGATGCAGAACTTATAAAGGAATGCATCGTTGAAGTAGTAAGATGTTTAGATCCAGATAGAGTTAATAAATATCAAGACGTACCTCTTTCATGAAGAACTAATACAGATCGGCAGCATGAGTTAGCTCGCAATGTAACTGAGCAACTTCAAAAAATAATCCAAAAAGAAAATGTATATTACTCAATAGCTTTGGATGGATCGACCGATTCAACTGATTCTGCACAAGTATTGTATTTTGTTCGTGCTGTAACTGAATATGTTCATTTATTGGAAGAATTACTCGCTTTAGACATCCTTAAGGAAAGGGCGCGAGGAATTGGTATTTTCAACAACTATATAAAGATAAATGTTCCGAAGCTGAACTAAATTTTACTAACTTGGTGAGTGTGTGTACAGATGGTGCTCCAATTATGACTTGGAAGAACGGAGGCTTTAGTGCAAATCTTAAATGAGAACTCTCAGATCCAAATTCATTGATTTCTTTTCATTGCATTTTGCATCAGCAAAATCTCTGTGCCAAATCTGTCATTTTAAATAACACTTTGCAAAAAGTTATAGGTATTGTGAACTATATTCGAGGAAATGCTACGAGGCATGGCCAGTTTCGAAACATGCTCATGATGGATGATGAGATAATCAGTGTAGATTTACCCTATCATTCAAAGGTGGGCTGGTTATCGCAAGGCCAAAGTATTAGTCAAAATTCTATCCTTGCGAAAGAAAAAAATTGAATTTTTTCAAAGGAACAATCAACATTGTGAATTATCAGGTGCAAATTCTCACCGAGATTTTGCGTTTCTATGTGATCTAATGTCAAAGCAAAATGAGTTAAATATTTCGCTGCAAGGCAAAACTAAATCTATATGTGATATGTGGCAAAAATTCTGGCATTTAGAAAGAAGTTGTCGTTTTTCAAATCACTTCTTGCTCATTCGAAACTTTCAGAAGAACACTTTCCCCAGTTGACGAAAATAAATAATGAAAATGAAGAGTATAACTATAAATCATCTTTCGAAACATACGAATCTGGTTTAGACTCATTAATCAAAGAATACAATGAAAGATTCATTGATTTTGAAAAGCATGATATTACCCTGAAGCTAGCTTTTCAACCTCACTTAGTGGATGTATCAAAGGCACCAGAATATTTACAAATGGAGCTTATTGAACTGTCTGAAGATAATATTCTGAAATCTCTGTTTCTTAGTAAGGAAGATCCCGTTGAAATTTGAAAAAGGCGGTAGAATACCCTCGCCTTCGCGAACATGCTCGCCGATTGATTTCGTACTTTTCTACGACATACTGTTTTAAATCCACATTCCCATACTTAACACAAATAAAGGGTTAGTTGAGATCACAGATGACAGATGAACATCTGGAAGACCAATTGAAACTTAAAACCTCCATGTATGTTAGAACCCGACATCAAAATGTTGTCTCATCAGAAGCAATCTCAAAAAAGTCATTGAATTATTAAAAAGGTAAGTGAATAAATATAATTATTCGTCTTAAAATGCATGTATACTCCCTGCTAGCTATTAATTTAAATAATATTAACAGAAGGTTAAAAATTACAGTAAAAAATAGTCACACTTATTTACTGCAGCCTCATTGCGGGCGGCAAATTTTAATGTGGCCTCCACACATGAAAAGGTTCCCCACCCCTGGTATAGACCAACTAAAAAAATAATCAACTTTCTGAATATCATCGACACACAATATCATTGAAGTATAAAAATCCAATTACATCTAAATTTTTCAGTGAGCACGATCGGGACAAGGCGGTGGATGTGGTCTACCTAGACTTTCAGAAAGCTTTGATAAGGTACCACACCGCCGCCTTCTCCGGAAAGTGCGAGCGCTTGGCATAGACGGAAAGGTAGCCGGCTGGATCGAGAACTGGCTAAGTGGCAGACGGCAACGGGTGGTGGTAAATGGACAGTCTTCTGAGTGGGTACCCGTTACTAGCGGGGTGCCTCAAGGTTCTGTCCTGGGACCACTACTATTCATCATCTACGTCAACGACATGGACGGTGACATGGTTGCCAAGATTTCCAAATTTGCCGACGATACCAAGCTTGGTATGAACGTTGCAAAAGATGGAAATGCTGCCCGCCTGCAGGAAGATCTTGGGAAGATGGGGAGTGGTCGGACACGTGGCAAATGCCTTTTAACGTGGGGAAATGCAAAGTGATGCATATCGGCCACAGAGACCCCCAATCTCAGTATATCCTTAAGGGCACTGTTATTGAATCCACCGACACTGAGAAGGACTTGGGTGTAACAATCACTAGTGACCTCAAGTTCTCGAAACAGTGCATTGAGGCGGAGAAAAAGGCCCAAAGGATGCTAGGCTATATTAAGCGCCAGTTTGGTTATCGGAACCAGGAGATTGTACTGTGCCTGTACAACTCACTTGTCCGACCGCACCTGGAGTATGCCGTACAATTTTGGAGTCCTTCATTGCAAAAGGACATCGCGAGATTGGAACGCGTACAAGCCAGGGCAACCAAGCTGATTCCCTCTATCCGACATAAAAGTTATGAGGATAGACTAAGGGAATTAAATCTGTTCTCGCTGGAAACCCGTAGACTGCGTGGTCAGCTCATCGAAGTTTTCAAAATGTTTCGAGGGTTCGACAATGTTGACTACCGGGATATTTTCACACTGAGTGAGAACAGAACGCGCAATCACGGCTTCAAACTTGAACTGAAGCGTTACAACCGAAATCTGTGTGGAAAATTTTTCACTTACAGTATCTGCGGTAAGTGGAACGCACTTCCAGTGGAAGTTGTCAACAGTGAATCTGTTGACCAGTTCAAGTCAAGACTAAATAAAGTCTTGAAAAGTGGCCGTTTAGGGACGCAAAAAAAATTGAGCAGCCATGTGCCCGCTCGATTGCTAGTCCAAAGGTACCCTCTTTGAATGGACCGTAAGGTCTCCTACGGTACCTTTTTTCCTTGTTGTTACTCCTTGTTGTTACTCTAACAACTTAATCACTGGTTTTATATCGAATCACATATAATATATGAAATCAGTCTCGTCTATAGTAGTTAGTTGTCCGTCGATTTCGGTGATGACATCACTTCATTTACAACTAACTACTATGGACTAAACTGATTTCATATATTATATGTGATTTGATAGAAAACCAGTGATTAAGTTGTAAATTTCTGAAATCAGTTTAGTCCATAGTATTGTAATCATTACAATGAAATCATTTTATTTACTTTACTTACTCTAGTAATTTAAAAAAATAACTAAAATAAAATATTTATTATTGATGTTTCTTCGAAAGAATCCTATTTACTTAATTTGGCAACTTTAAACCAAATCGGACTGTGAGTTTGGTAGTTATTTATGAAAGGGACCTCCCCCGGCCCAAAGGTGCCATCACTCTTGACGCTGGCTATTTAGGGATTTTTTTTTAAAATTTACACGTTTTCAACGTGTAAAAAGGCCAACTATTAGTGAAGATGTTGCATTTTTATGTATAATAAATGAACACCAGAAAAAGGTATTTGGCACCTAATCTAAGGAATGAGATTATCGTCTTATGCTGAATTCTCAGAATCTGGCCACGTGAGTAGATACAAAGATTACGACAGAGGTTTTTTTTTTTTCACAGCCGAATTGACTGGGATAAAGACTATACTTAAGGGAATGCTTTTCTTTGCAATCACATAAAGTATTTTGTAAACATTGTTATCACGAGGCTAAGTTATGTTCAGTTATATAGCAAAATGTGATTTTCGAATTTGTTCACTTTTCGACGACAAAGCAATACCCCAGCGGGGGGTAGTGTAGGGGAGTGAAAATTGCACATATAAAAGAGTATTGGGGAAATATGATAGAGCAATTAGAAATAATCTAACTATAAAATAGATTTTCTCCAATGAGGAAAAACCGACGAACGCCTTAGGTATAATGTAATCGTATGTGAAACAGAACCTAAACCGGAAAAGAGTTGATTTCTTTTTAGAAATGTGCACCTGATATCTGTTTTTAAATAGAAGTTAAGTAAAGCTGCTGGACAAACATTACACTTACACTATTCTTTAATTAGAAACACAAGCAGAAACGGACTTCATTAATAGATTTATAGTAATTTAACATCCAAATATCATGTAAATTACACTTACAAAGTATTCTTTTTTAACTGCGCACTTCCGTGCGGGGAAACTCTCACTCAGGTATTGTCAATAGGGCTCCCACTGCTGGGTTTTTTACACCCAGATCTGGGTTTTTTAGGTTCCACCTGGGTTTCTAGGCTTAATTTTGAAAAATCTCGTAAAACCTGTTTTTTTTCGGAAAATATACGACGATTTATTAATAATTGCGATAAATTATATCCGATTAATATAAATTTATACTATTACAATGCACGTAAATGCGCATATCAGATGAAACAGAACGTGTTCAATTGGTATCAGCCGTATCAAACAGGTATTGAACAAGTTTATACAGGCGGCGGCGTGCATCATCGCCACACTCCCACACCCTCAGTTTAATATTGACAGTGGTAGTGCCGTGATGAATTTCGTTTTCGGCAAGTTGTGGTTGTGCATTCATAACCGTGCATTTTTGTCATTTATATAATATATATTTAGTTTTTCTTCACATTTTAGAAATACTGATAACAAAATGGCAAGCCCTCCTAAAAAAGTGGTATAAACAATTTTTTAAAGAAGAATGGTTAAAAGATGAAAATTTGAGAGTGGCTAAAAGAAGATCCGACTGAAAAGGGGTGTAGTAACTGCATGTGCTGTAATACAAAAATAAGGAATGCTAATAAATCGATGTTATTATCGCACAGCAAAACGTCTAAACATGAGAAAAACATGAAAACTGCGAAGTCAACAACAAAGTTAGATAAATTTGTTAAAAAACAGAAGCCTACAGAATTCCAGCGAGCAGCTTTCTCCCCACACCCGCCACCTCCAGCAGCAGCTATGCGCACAGCGAGACGAGGAGGTCAGGAAGGCGCGGGGCCAGCCGCACGCGACGGACCAGCCCTTTACGCTCGAGGAGCTGGCCAAGGCGAAGCGTGGGCATGACACAGCGGCGGGGGCGAAGGAGTGCGGTACTCCATGCTGGGACACGCTGGGCCCGCCGGGGACTCCGCGCTGCTGGCCCTTGTCAACGCATCGTGGCTGGCAGGCCGTCTTCCGCCATCCTGGAAGGACGCCGACATCCAGCCCATCCCTAAGCCGAAGGACCCCACCACATTCAGACCAATCTCCTTCCTGAGCTGCACTGGAAAAACAGCGGAGAGGATGGTGCTGAGTCACCTACAGTGGAGCGTGGGGAGCTTTCACTCCCACGTGTTCGGCTACAACAGGGGGGTAAGCACGGCGGACTGCCTCATCACCCTCCTGGCTCACGCCAAAAACCAGCCCACCATCGTAGTCTTCCTTGACCTCGAAGAGGCTTTCGAGCTGGCCAGCCCCCGCACCATACTAGCTGCCCTTGTGAGGAAGGGCATCCAAGGGAGACTGGTGGGCTGGCTCCAGGACTAATTTCACCAGCGCCGGGCCCGTGTGAAGTTCCAGGGTCACAAGGCTCACCACCTGACCTTCGAGAACAGGACGCCCCAGGGCTGCATCCTCAGCCCGTTCTTCTTCAACGTGCTGATGGAGCAGCTGGTGGCGCTCCCCTATCGGGAAGGAACCATCCTTCTCAGCTACGCCGATAACCTGGCCCTCGTCGTCACCGGGTGTGGCGACAAGCTTGCGCGGGCTCAAGAGGCTCTCCACTTCATCACTGCAAAGTACGAAGAGCTGGGGCTCAAAATCTCGACAGAGAAGTCCCAGGCCATGGCCATCAGGACTTCCACTCCTGCTGGCCAGCAGCTGCGCGTCCATGGAGTCGGGCTGGCCTGGACCGACTCCTACCAGTACCTCGGGGTGTGGGTGGACAGGTGGCTATCTTTCACCCACCATGTCACGCACCTGAGGGAACAGACGCAGGCCCGGCTCAGCGTGATGATGGCCATGACGCGGCCGAGCGCTGGGGCAACCCTCCCCGTCCTCCGCCTCTACTATCTGCAGGCAGTGTGCTCCCTGGTGGACTATAGTGCACCGGTCCTTGTAGCCCTACCCTCGGCAGCAGCAGCGCCTGGAGGTGGTGCAAAACACCGGCATGAGAACCATGTTGGGGGCACTGAGGTGGTGCAGTGCCTGTGTCATGCAGAGCGAGGTTTGCCTGGTGCCCCTCACTACCAGGGTGGCCTGCATTGTGGCCTGTCGGGTGGTCAGAGTGCTCCAGCGCGACGTGGAGGGTGTTGCGCAGAGGAGACTCCCGATGGCGGTGGCGCAAGGCATCGAGTGCCTGCGCAACAACAGGTGGCTCATAAACGTCCCCTTAGCAGCCAGCACCATCAGCCAGACAGGGAACTGGCTGTGACGCGACCCCGATACCACTCACTCCGCCTACGCTCCACCACCACCATGAAAGCCCCCCGCCGCTGACTTCACCGTCACACAGCTGCCCGCCAGCAAAGCGCACTGCCTCACCGAGGAGCTGCACCAACACGCCCTCAGAGCCATGTCTGAGGTGACGGAGCCGAGCAGCGCAGTCTACTTCACCGACGGCTTCGTCGACTCCAACAGCGGGAGGTCCGGCGCCGCCTTCGTCACGAGCGGTTTGACGCGGGCGTGGAGGTTATCAGACCAATGCTCCACCCTCCAGACGGAGCTTATAGCAATCCTGCTTGCCCCCCAGCTCGCCTTACTCCACCGGGAGGCCATTGTGGTGATACACACGGACTCCCGGTCGGGGCTGCAGGCGCTGAAGCACGCCCACGCTCACGCCCACGCCAGGGACAACATCCACCTCACCACTACCTTCCTATGCACCCTGCAAGACCTGGCAGCGCAGGGAAGGCGGGTCTGACTCCACTGGATTTCCAGCCACGTGGGCGTGCGCGGCAACGAGGCTGCTGACGAGGCCGCCAAGCGAGCAACACACGACCCCACCATCACCTGGACTGTGCGCCCCAGCCTGCAGCAGTTCAAGGTGCAGGCCAAGCGCATGGCCGCCCATAATGCCTACCAGCAGCACCAAGAATGAGAGGCGCTCAGCAGCACAGAGCGAACGGCGTGCTGCTGCAGCGTGTGAGGCTGGGCTACTGAACGCGGGAAGAGCTGCACGCCGACTTTGTGGCAGGGAGGTGTGAACACTGTGGCAGCCGCTCCCGGCGCCCACTGGTGCACTACCTCCTCTCCTGCCCAGCCACTGCCCGCCTCAGGCCAGAGCCAGCGCCAGCCCCTCACCTTGCAAGAGGCGCCCAACTGAATGCGCGAGAGGCAAGAGCCGCCCAGATGGTCCGCCTCACACCGACACACAAGCTGCTGGAGGTGCTGAGAAAAGCACCCCTTCCGCGCTGATCGCCGCCCGCGCCCAGCCAGGCGACGGGTGGTGAAGACCGCCGCCACCCACTAGCAGCAGATAAGCCACGCGCGGGACACTCCACCGTGCCTTGCTGCGCGCCGACACCGGCGGGCTCCCCGCTTTGTGTAATGCTTATATCATGTATTTATATGTATTTCTATATTATTATATCATATATCGCTATTGCACAATAAACCTATACGAACAAATACAAACAACGAAGCCTACAGAAAACGAAGAGGTAGCGAAGGCAGAACTAATGATATCCGCTTTCATTGCTGAACATCAGATCATGCATCTACAACAATATACAATTTAAACAATCCGTAGGATAGTGTCAGATCATGCATCTACAATATACAATTTATACTATCCATAAGATTGTGTCATATCATGCATCTACAATATACAATTTAAACCATCCAGAAGTATGTGTCAAAAACAAAACGCATCATCAATAAGGCTTGTCTATATCCAAATCACCCATAATATACAATAATAAAAAAACTGCACCCACAGGAATGAGTCCAGTACAATCCTCCCGCCTCCCTTCAAAAAGAAGTTAACTCTCCAACCTCATAAAATCTGCGTTTGAAAACATTTAAATTTGGACTGTCTACCGTTTCAGGTGGCATACTATTCCAGTAATCTACCACTCTATTGGTGGAAAAATATTTTCAACATCCACCTGCACCTCTGTTTTTTAATTTTTAGTGGTGACCCCTAGTCCTATTACTACCTTCTAACTCAAATAACTTGCTAAAATCCAACTTATCTATCCCAGAAAAGATTTTAAAAAGCTCAATCATATCTCCCATGTCGTGCAAGAAGGCCTTTCACGACAAAAATATTGCAAAAGCAGTAACTATGCGAGCAACAAAAGCTTCTTATCTTATCCAAGAAGGAATTGCTTACTGTCGTGGTATGACCAGGTGTAAGCTGTTATACGCACACTGGCCTATTGGCCGACGAAATTAAGGCTCCACCTAAGAGTGCTTTAAATACACAGTTGCTAGGCCAAGGAATATTCAAACATGGCTACAAAAATATACTTTAATAGGACTAAAGATTACATACACATATAGGGCAAATTAAATGGCAATGCAATTAAATATTCACAGTTCACGGCTAAGATGATTGACACTATCAATTAAGTTTGAAACGAGGGATAATTAATTAAGAAATGATCTTACAATTATGCAAGTTCTAGAGCAAAGGGGATCCTTGAGGTTTGACGCAGCAAAGGGGGAAGGAGCGTGACGAAGCTGGGGTTAAATCCCTTTTACATTGATGTGCAGCGAGTAGGATCATGGAGGTAAGTTCGACTTTGAACTTGTGGGCGTCTCACGAGACGCTCCATCCAACTTCGGGGCAAACGGAGGATGCTTCTGGGATGGCTTTTCAGATCCTTGAAATCCGAAGACGTGGTGAAAAGGGTTGAACCGCGCCTAAAACTATCTCGACGAACAACACTGAGTGACGACTAGCTCTTCCTTGGCTCTTCGAAAATCACTCAATTCTTCTCTGGGCAAGAATGTAGTCGATTCCCTCTGACTAATGAAGACGTTAAAGGCTAGCGTACTGGACGGCAGCTTCAGACACAATCTGCATATGAATTTCGAAGTATCAAATATATACTCCGAAATTATCTAGACGGGGAGAGAGATTCGTCACCAGCAAACTTCCTTAATTGCCTTGGGTCGCAAAAAGAGTCCATAGCGAGAAGTCGCGATGCCCCCTTAATGGTCTTTCTATTGTTCTAATTTTCACAGTATATCGGGCAGACGAATTTAGAGCGGTCAACGGCGAACTGGGAAGGTCAGGGGAGGGGGGGTGGGATTCCTTTTCTCTCTCCTTATTCTTCCACACTTACCATGAAAAAATGGAAATTGCTGATATATGTAAAAAAGTAAAATTCTCATCGATTAGATATATTAGTATCTCAGGTATTAGCTATCGTTATTAGATATTTTGACGTCTAAAGGGGTGATGTAATTGATAATTTACTTGACACAGTTTCTGTTGAAGATGGAGCGGCTAAAGGATTATACGAGACTGTTAAAAAAAACTTAGTGAGAAAGGAATTTCCATGTGTAATATTAAAGGTTTTGATAGTGATAATTGTTTAACCATGATGGAAAATAGGAGTGGATTTCAAGCATTATTAAGAAGAGATATTTCATAACTTTTTATAATGGGTTACGTATGTCATTCTTTCGCATTGTGTGCTAGTTATGCAGTCAAGGTGTTGCCGACCTATCTTGAAACTTTCATAAAGGATATGTCTTCTTATTTCTCACGCAGCAGCAAGCGAATTAAAGATTTTACTGCTATACAGTAAAATCCTTAAGCTCGGTTAAACTCGCTGGTTATCTCGCGGAAATGTAATATTGCTTGTGTTTGAGCAATGTGATGCATTACTGCTTTATTTTCAATCTGAATCTAAGGTTGACAAGATTGATGTGGCAAATTCCTTTTACGAAACTATGAAAAATAGGGGACAAAACACTTGCTTCTCCTTTTAAACTATATTGAATATTGAATTTCAATCTGAACACTTCAGACTCCATATGCGGAATTCAATGGTGTATTCTGAATACATAAACATTATTAGTTGTTCATTAGGGAATAAGTCATTAATTCAGCAAGAATATCTGAAATTAACCCAGGTAACAAACAGTTACATAAACAATTGAACGATTTATATTTGGATGGACGTTGCACGAGGGTATTGTCTTTGACGGCAATTGTAGAAAGTGGTAAAACAAGGTTTAGGACTGATTGTTTAAATTTCTTGGTTGCACTATGCATGCAAATTAAAAAAAAACGATTTCCACTAGAGAAAGAAGGAATTGTTGCCAGTTTAGGAGTTTTAGATCCCGCTGCAGCAAAAGATCTTACAAAATCTTTTAGTTCAATTGTAGCGACCGGCGTGTACGTCCAAAATAGGACACACGCGAGAGTCGCTACACACATAAAGTACAGAGAGAGAGAGAGAGAAAAGTAATGTTAGCGCCGTTTAAGAGAATGTCACTCGGTAGTAAACGAAGCACAGTTATCTATGTTAGAGTTGGTGGAGATAATCTTAGGCAAACATTATTATCAAAGCAGAGTCCAGAATAAACCGGATACTTATTACGATTAAGTAAATAGAAGCAAGATTAGGAAGCTGTCTCCATGGCAACAGGCCACCGCCGCCCACAGAGAATTTTACTCAATAGTCGGAGTACCTTCCTTATCAATATGTTCGGCAGTAGCCAATCAAAAGTCGAATTATGTTAATACCGACCAATCAACAGGCCGGTGCATAAGATGGAGGTGTGGCTTAGTTGGACGGAGAAGTGTAGGGCGTGGCTTAAATTGAATATATAACTGTGTGAAGCCAGAACAAAGAGGACTACTAGTTTATATAGCAATATATTGCGTTATATATCGTTCAGTCCGATCTCTCGGATTCGCGTAATTCATCTTTGTATATAGTCGTGTACATAACGCAAACATTAAGGCGTAACTCTTAAAGGCTCTATTCGTCTGGCCTCCTTTAGACTTTGCCCGCACTTGACCTCGAACTTAATTTATGTCATAATTTAGAACTTAGAACTTAATTAAAGAACTTTTGTAAAGTGCAATAAGATCTAGTTCAATAATAATTCTAGTTTTGCTTTGGTGACTTCAATATCCTGACGTTCCTCAGTCTCCCTGCTTCAAGGCCTTTTTAATCGGGAAAACAGCCGTTGTGCATTCTCCTCGTTAATCGCAATTCCTCGCGATTACATAACTCCCGAAATACCGGTGTTCTACCTTGATGTAGTCTATCCCCATCCTCCGAGCTATTTGACCCCGTCGTTAGAATAAGAACGCCCTTCGGTTTACGGCACCCCATAGCAATCAATAAATTACTCTCGTGGGAAATTAGGAAGGGCAACGCCAACCAACCGGAGCATCTGTATCAACCGGAGTCATTGCCAAAAGATTACGCGATAACTCGGTAATCTAATAGCATTACTGGCAACCAGCATCCCCCTTCCAAGGCTCTTGGGTTGTCCTCTCGATTACCTTCAAGGTTCTCCCATAATTAGGGACGACCTTCAAGAGTATCCCCCATAACTGGCGACCTTACTTTTAGAACCGGCCATTTTTAGCAACAAGTGCCGTTGTTCCACCAAACAAAACAAGAAGCGGAAGAACATTAAAGAATTTGAGGAAACACAAAGAAGAGGAAAGAGAATGGAAGTCAACCAGACGAGGCAAAGTCAGTAAGTTCCGTGACGATAAAAGCTCCAGTATTCAACGACGCTGCAGTGACGGGTTGGTTTAGGATTATAGAGGCTTAATTCTACAATTCAAAAATCAACAAGGAGGTAACAAAATATTACCAAATATTGGCCTCATTACCCCCTGAAACAGTGAACCGCCTGCCTGCAGATATTTTCGAAGATGAAAATTACGAGAGATTGAAGGCTGAAGTCGTAAGTCTATTCGAGAAGACTAGGCCAGAATTATTCGAAAGAATAACAGCCTCATCGACTTTCACTGGCCGTCCTTCGCGAAATTTGGAGGAACTGAGGCGCACAGCCTTGCAGCTTGGATTGGGTGAGGAACTTGTGAGGCATAAAATTATTCAATCATTGCCTCCCACCATTGCACCGATAATTGCCAGTCAAAAAGACCTCTCGTTAACCCAAATCGGTAAACTCGCGGATGAATTAATAATTTTTTCAAAGAACAGTGCGTTAATGTGAATAATGTGGAAAATGCGTGCGGTCCGGCGGTAATGCGCGAGAAAAAATTGCGAGTGCGGCGCGGAGTGGTAATCAAATTAATGTTGGCAAATTAAACTTCACCCCAGTAAACGTGCGTCCTTTTAGGAAGGACCAGAGGCCAATAGTGTGTCATGCACATCTCTATTACGGCGACACTGCAGAGTGGTGCAAGTCACCAAAGAATAAGAAAGATCTACAAATTCAGCCCTCATCTAGACCATGGTCGCTGGAAAACTAAGGAAGTGTGTCTTAGCCACTACGGCAGCGGGCATGCCGGCCGTTTTCAAATTAGTCCCAAAAATCGACAGCAAGAGGTATGAATTCCTGATCGACACGGGGTGAGTGTTTCAATCATCCAGCCAGCATTGCTAATAACAGCAACATCAAAGAACGTTGCATAAATCTTTCAAACGCAAACGGCGGGAAGATTAAATTACACAGGGAAATGAGTGCGGATTTGGCCATTCCAAGTTTAAGAAGGTCATTTCGATGGTCTTTCGTTGTAGCAGACATCACTGCACCCATCCTGGGAATGGATTCTTTGAAGCACTTCGATCTAATTGTGGATTGCGCCCGGAATAAGCTGCTGGATCGAAACACCAAGCTCGCTTCAGTGGTTCAAACTTCTGAGGAACCATCCATAGCGTTTATAAGAACAGACCTGCAAAATGTACCCGAATCATGTCGAAAAATATTGGAAAAATATGGCGCACTGTATGGCCTAGTTCCCGCTCAAACGGTCCTAGCAATAGACCAATCAGTGCAGCATAATATTGATACCGGCAGTGCCCAACCTACATTTGTCTGAACTAGGTAATTGACGGCGGAAAAGCTGAAAGTAGCAAAGGAAACGATCGAGGACCTTTTAAAGAAGGAGTAATCCAGCCATCGAAGTCACCGTGGGCATTACCGATACATTTGGTACCCAACAAAACCCCTGGTGAGTACAGGATAGTCGGAGACTATAGAGCTCTAAATGCCACTACAAAGCCCGACCGATATCCGTTGCCTCGGATCCAAAACTTGGCAGATCATCTCCATGGAAAAAGGATCTTTTCGATACTGTACCTCGTAAGGGCATATCACTAGATTCCAATGAGCCCGGCTGACGTCGAAAAGACGGCAATTACCACCCCCTTTGGTTTGTGGCAATACATAAAATTACTGTCGTGGTATAGAAAGGACCGAGTGATGGAAGGAGTTGGTACGTAAGGGTTGTTTACGTACTACAAAAAGAAGACTCCTTGACTAACGTTATTTTATTATTATTATCTATGGTCTTGACTTCTTTAAACTTTAAAGGTTACCTTTGCCAACGTAGCGATTCAAGGAGAGAATAAAAAAAATGTTAAAACAAACTAAAACTTTAATTAAAACACAAAAACAAAATAAACACGAACCACAGAAATATTACGAATTTAAATACACAATAATGACTTTAATAAGTTTTCAAGTAAGGTTTTTTTACTTGACCTACTTGACATTATAGTGGTGGTTAACCCCCCACTCACTTAAATATAAAAATATACTAAGTATCTCTAATGGAGTTTGAATACTTTGGTCCCTCCAGCGACGGATTTGAGTCTGACCTTGAACTCACTGAGCCCAGACACCTCAGGAATCCTGTGGGTTCTTTGACGCGTGCCTCGCCAAATGGACGGCGGACGGAATAAGTTGACAGTCACAAGGGACTTTGGAGAGTGTGGCAGATTGGGGGGCCACACGGTACTCGGGAGGAGGGTCTTCTTCAAGGGCGAGGACTATCACGGTGCTTTAGGATGCACTAGGATAGACGGGGTCTCTCTGACGAGAGTAAGTTGAACTTGGTTCTTAAAGCAAGTTAGCTTAGAGTTTGGTGTGACCACCGGGTAACGGGCTCTAGGAGGAGCTTTTTCTTCTTCGTTTCGGAATTCGTCAAGGGCGAGGAGTTTACTCGGGTAGGGGGTCTTCTTCAAGGGCGAGGACTACTCGAGGGGATGATTTTCTTCAAGGGCGAGGATAGTGGGGCGCGGGAGGTTCTCTGACGAGAATAAGTTGAATTTGAGCAAGTTAACTTAAAGTTCGGTTTGATAACCAGGGACTAGCTCGAGGATGAGCTGCTTCGTAGTCCCTTCTCTTGGTAGCCCGGCCTCTTTCTTTTGCAGGCGACTTCGTAGCCTGTTTGACTCACGGATTCTACCTGTTTTTTCCCAAGTGTTTGGTATTTATACCTCGTCACCCCACTGGGGTAGGGGTAGGAAGGGGTGGTGGGGTTATGAACGGGCCGCAGGAGGGTTCTTACTCCAACGGTTTTTCTCAGCAAGTCTGGTCCAGCTGGCTCTTCGAGCTTGAGAGAAACGCGTCTCCAATTTCGTACTTGAAGTGAAATTGAATACACACTCATAGGGGAGATCTTGCAGTTTAAACCGATCTGCTTTTCATGGGTACGAGGGGCGAGGCGCTGTGGTTACGAGATTGACCCAAGGTGCCTGGCCCGGATGTTTTGCGGTCAACCTCCCGTGTCTCAACTGGGAGAGAAGGGAGAGGGTCGATTTCCCTACAATTACCATTTGGCCTTCGCAATGCGAGCAATACCTTTCAGAGATTTATGGATAATATATTCCATGGGTTGAGGTTTGTATACATATATATATAGACGATATCCTAATTTTTTCTAATAATTTGGAGGAAAACCTCAACCATATGGAACAAGTTATGGAAATATTATCACAGAGAGGCCTCAGGATTTCCCTAGAAAAAATGCGAGTTCGCGAAAGAGGAAATCACGTTCCTGTGCCATCAAATCTCGCAAAGCGGCATATGTCCTCCTTTCCCCCAAATAAGGGAAATTGAGGAAATGCCAAAGCAGCACCGCTAACTGAGTTGTTGCGTGTGTACCCCAAGTCGAAGAACATCGAGTGGAGCGAAATCGAGGAGAGAGCGTTCGAATCAACAAAAAAAGCTTTAGAAGAAGCAATCACACTCCATCACCCTCTCCCGGATAATTTACCGCTGCAATTGGTGACGGACTGCTCCCAATACGAGGCAGGTGCTGTTCTTCACCAAATGGTGAACGGCGTCGCGAAGCTCTCAGAAACCCAACAGGCGTATTTGACCTACGACCGTGAGTTTCTCGCCCCATACTTGGCTGTTATTTATTTTAAGCACATAATAGAAGGGCGCAATACGACGCTGTGCACCAACCATAAGCCAGTAGTATCGGCACTTTCGTCACCGTTAAGTGCAAAAACTGACAGGCAGCAGCGTTATTTGACCGCCATTTTAGAGTAGGTCAACGACATGGCATACATACGTGGCCAAGACAACATAGTTGCAGATTGCATGTCAAGGGACATCAAGTCGGTGCAAATTGACTCCCTTGGACTTCAAGAGCTAGCAGCCGCACAAGCACAGGACGACGAAGTAAAAAGTATCAAAGAAAAATTAAAACCTTTTCCCTTTAATGGAGATATACAATTATGGTGTGAAAATACAACACGAGCTCCTAGACCATTTGTACCAAAAGAGTGCAGGAAAACGATATTCGATCAACTGCACAATATATCGCGCCCAGGTGTTCGAGCCTCCCTGAGGTTAATTAAAGTGCGATATTTTTGGCCGAACATCGATAAGGATGTGCTTCATGGGCTAAGGAATGTATGTCTTGCCAGGCAGCTAAAATATCGCGCCATACGAAGTCTCCAATTCTACCATAAGAAACACAGTCAGAGAGGTTTGACGCGATACACGTGGACATAGTGGGACCACTACCGACATGTACCCCACCCGGAAAATCTTTCCCCTCACAGTGACGTACGCGTTAACGCATCGATTGGACCTCGAGGTGGGTGGAACTGATCCCTATCTTGGACATGAGTGCCGCCACGATTGCTTTTGCCCTGCTGGAAGGATGGATATCCAGATTTGTTGTCCCGTTGTACGTGATTACCGATAGAGGTGCATAATTTGAATAGAATCTGTTCAAAGAATTGCCAGCCCTCGTTGGTTTCCATCGACTGCGAACCACGAGCAACAGACCCTCCACGAACGGGATCGCGGAAAGGATCCATAGGATTTTTAAAACGGCCATAATGGCCCGGAAAAAGGATTGGTTGATGGCAATCCCGGTGGTGTTGCTAGGCATTCGCGCCCTACCGAACGAGTCGGGATTTTCCCCATTCACAGCGGTACCTGACACGACGCTACTATGCCCGAAGCCACTGGTATCACCGAGCTCTTCGGAAGAACAATGCAAGTTCGTCAAGGACTTGGCCACGACAATGGCCCAAATAGATTTTAGACGAATAGCCACGGGCAATATTCACTCGGTGCCAAAGCCTTACATACCACCTGGCCTGATGGAAGCATCACACGTGTGGATGCGAATAGACCGTGTTCGAAGACCTCTTGAGGCGCCTTATGCGGGCCCCTTCATGGTTATCGAACGCGGCAGTAAGGTATTCACACTACAATTCCCGGACGGAAGGATGGACACCGTCTCAATTGACGGGTTGAAAACGGAACGATTACCCCAGGCAATTGAGGACTCTCGGAATGGCGATCGGAGTATCCCGGTGTTCCGGGCCGCCCAGAAGAGGCCGAGACCCGAACCTGCTGGGAAAATGAAACCCGACAGTGTGCCAGTATAAATAAAAGTGTACATAAGGTGAAATTATATAAGGTTCATATCACGAAGTTCGTGATATTAGACGCAAAGTAGTCACGAGGTACCAGGATGGGAAGAACTATAAATGTGTAATTAAAATAGACAGCTGCCATCCATAGTAACGAATGAAATAAATAAATCGTTGTATAAATATTGTCAAACTTATTGTAAATGTTAAGTAGCTATAACGAGTAATAATCCAGGTTAAATGGTACGTATAGCAATTAAGGTAGGATTTAATAAGCCATAAGAATTGTTAACCTAAGAAAATAACATATTAAATGTAGAAAACCAAATTTTGTAAAGGTCAAGGTGCAATAGCAGAAGGTAAACAACTCCGTCGACTTAAGGACGGACGCCTGTAGCAACCGGCGTGTACGTCCAAAATAGGACACACGCAAGAGTCGGTACACATATAAAATACACAGAGAGAGAAAAGTAAAGTTTACGAGAATGTCACACGGTAGTAAACGGAGCACAGTTATCCCTGTTAGAGTTGGTCGAGGCAATCTTAGGCAAACATTATAATCAAAGCAGAGTCCAGAATAAACCGGATACTTGTCACGATTAAGTAAATAGAAGTCAGATTAGGAAGCTGTCTCCATGGCAACAGGCCACCGCCGCCCACAGAGAATTTTACTCAATAGTCGGAGTACCTTCCTTATCAATATGTTCGGCAGTAGCCAATCAAAAGTCGAATTATGTTAATACCGACCAATCAACAGGCCGGTGCATAAGATGGAGGTGTGGCTTAGTTGGACGGAGAAGTGTAGGGCGTGGCTTAAATTGAATATATAACTGTGTGAAGCCAGAACAAAGAGGACTACTAGTTTATATAGCAATATATTGCGTTATATATCGTTCAGTCCGATCTCTCGGATTCGCGTAATTCATCTTTGTATATAGTCGTGTACATAACGCAAACATTAAGGCGTAACTCTTAAAGGCTCTATTCGTCTGGCCTCCTTTAGACTTTGCCCGCACTTGACCTCGAACTTAATTTATGTCATAATTTAGAACTTAGAACTTAATTAAAGAACTTTTGTAAAGTGCAATAAGATCTAGTTCAATAATAATTCTAGTTTTGCTTTGGTGACTTCAATATCCTGACGTTCCTCAGTCTCCCTGCTTCAAGGCCTTTTTAATCGGGAAAACAGCCGTTGTGCATTCTCCTCGTTAATCGCAATTCCTCGCGATTACATAACTCCCGAAATACCGGTGTTCTACCTTGATGTAGTCTATCCCCATCCTCCGAGCTATTTGACCCCGTCGTTAGAATAAGAACGCCCTTCGGCTTACGGCACCCCATAGCAATCAATAAATTACTCTCGTGGGAAATTAGGAAGGGCAACGCCAACCAACCGGAGCATCTGTATCAACCGGAGTCATTGCCAAAAGATTACGCGATAACTCGGTAATCTAACATCATTACTGGCAACCAGCGTCCCCCTTCCAAGGCTCTTGGGTTGTCCTCTCGATTACCTTTAAGGTTTCTCCATAATTAGGGACGACCTTCAATAGCCCTTCCCTCCCAATACAATAATGAACGTGGCACTGCATTTTCTCCACCTTGTTTCTGAAGATCAACTAGATAGTTTGGATGATGAATGGAGGCTATTTCAACAGTGTAAAAATATTGTCACTGTTTCTATAAATCTATTCCTGATTTCTGGTATTCTCTGCGTAACATCAAAGACGGCTTAAACAATTCAAAGTTCGGAATTCTTTCTGACTTCATGACCCACCTTACTGTTTTACCATATTCTTTAGCATGTGTTAAAAGAATATTCTCACTTGTTAATTATGTCAAGACAAAACAAACAAACTCGCTAAAAAAGGACACTGTTAAGGAAAGGCAGATGGCAAAATAACTATTGTCGAGGGGTCAGCAAAGCTGTTACACTTTTTCACCTACACTAGAATTGATGAGAGATGCAGTGGTAGGCGCTTGTAATCAGCGTTATGGAAAACGTCTCAAACATCCAAAAAATCTTTTTTAACTAAATTTTTGTTCTGCAGAAGTAAATTCGGAATATCTGAATTTTTTATCTTTATTTCAACTCGTGTAAATATATTTATATTATTTTATCTAAAATAAAGTTTCTAGTTTATGTGTAGGAATATGTCTTTTTTTCATGTTCTGCCTTGGTTTATTTAAAATCATCGAGTGGGAACCCTGATTGTCAAGCAGGGTTGCCACAATCAAATTTTTAAAAGAACCAAAATTTGGAGTTAAAAGGTACCAGAAAGAATCAAAGAAGAATGAGAGGACAAGGACAGTCAGCAATGAATAGTCGACCAGGATGCGCCTGCAAGGACTGTCTACTAATTTGACTTCGCGAACGAGTTGAGAAGAGTGACGCAGCGGTTGCGTGTCTCCATCCTGTTCCTGTCGCATTATTGATGAGAGCAGTGCAAGAGTGTTGCGTGCCCGAAATTGAAGAAATGAAAGAAAGCGTATCCGGTACGACGTCTGATGAACCAGGAACGTATTGAATGTCACTTGTAAGTTGTAAAATGAAGTCTAGATGACGAGCATCGGCTGCAGATTACACGAAAGAAATGCTATGAGCAGATGGTGCACCAACAATTGCTTATGGTCCGTGAAGACAGTAAATTCACGTCCTTCCAAGTATTGTCAGAAATGGTGGAGGGAGAGATATATCTCGTGAAAAAGTGCTCGAGCCCTTTTGTTAAGGAGTTAAAGATTTTGAGAAGAACGAGACATGTTGCCATGATAGTTCTTCTTGGTGGTTGAGAGGATAGTGTAGAGTCGTTGCATGATTTTAGAAACGTCAGGGATAAATCTATTGTAAAAGTTAACCATACCGAAGAACCGACGCAGTTGCTTGAGCGAAGATGATCGGGGGAATTCCCGAATAACAGCAACTTTGTCATCGAGAGGACGAATTCCGTCATGAGAAACATGATGACCAAGAAAGGAGAGTTGTGCGACACCAAAGAGACACTTAGAAGTGTTGAGTACGATATCATACTCATCAAGTCAGGCGAAAACCTGACGAAGGTGAGATCTATGTTCCTCTAAAGACGAAGATGCTATCAGGAGGTCGTTTATGGTAACAAAAGACGAAGGAGAGACCTCTCAGAACCTGATCCATGAATCGTTGGAAGATCTGACCACTGTTATGAAGACCATAAGGCATACGGTGCATGACGAAGGAACCAAATGGCGTGGTAATAGTTGTCTTTGGGGTGTCATCTGGATGAATAGGGATCTAGTTGAAAGTACCAACCAGATCGGGTCGAGAAAAGATTGAACAACCGAAAAGAGCAGAGTTGAAATCAGACAGATAGGGAAGAGGATATCTATCGGAGATATTACAGGCATTGAGCCGCCTATAATCACCTACAGCTCTGTACTCACCTGGATGGATTTCGATACTATATGAAGCGGAGAGGCCCAGGAGAAGTAGAGGGGCTTGCTATGCCAGCTTCCACCATGAAAGTGAACTATTGTTTCATTAAAGCGAGTTTATCTGGGGCTAGTCGACGGGGGTGGGAAAATACAGGCCCTCCAGTCGTCTCTATCCGGTGAACAACACTGTGTTTAATAAGCCTGTCCTTTGAGGATGGAATGCTAAAGGCGGGAAATTCCCGTAGAAGGCGCTGAAATTGGTGCTTGGTAGAAGGGTTCTAGACACGGAGAAGAGAACTATGTGACGGGAAAAATGAACCCGAAAAGGTGAGCGAAGTAGTGCGATAGATAAGCTTGCGGTTACGAAAATCGACCAAAAGGTCGTGGGCAGAGAGAAAATCGAGGTCTAAAATACGAACGTCAACCTCGCAATAATAAACGTTTATCGAAAAACTCGATGGAGGCTGAGAGATAACTGAAGGATATGCCTTCTATAAGTCCTTATATCCGAGGAATTAGCGGATTTAAGGACAAAATCAGAGGAGGAATAAACTTTATCACCAGAGAGGCTGGAATAACACTACATTGAACACCACTGTCAACTAAATATGAAAAACGAGAGAGTGGGTCATAAATTCGAATGGTGGATCAACCTGAGAAAGTGAAGAAACAGCAGAGGTGATCGACTGATTGATCACTTGCGTTTTTAGTTTAAATTAGTTGGAGGATTTGAATTATTAGAATGAGAAGAGTGAGAGTGAATTGGAGCATTAAATTGAGAAGAGTGAATGGATTGTTGAGATCAAATTGGTGGATTAACGTCAGATGAAGGAAGTACTGGTTTTAAATATGTGCAGGGTTGTAAGCATTTTACGGCTTGTGCACCATATATCTTGTGGTACCAGCATCAATTAGTTGGTTAAAGGATAGTAACATTAGAATGAGAGGAGGAAGTTGTGAAAAGCGAGCATTAGATTGATGATAGTATGAGTGGTAATATTGGCAAGCTGGCTGCGTACCATATTTCTCAAGGTACCCGCATAGACTTTTTGGTTGAGAGTGAGTAATTTAGGTGCGGAGGGGTAGACGGAATGAATGCTGTGCCTCCCCTCTTGTGCTGGAATGCCCTCGTTGGTTTCGTCTTCGAGAGGACGAACGGTGCCTGTCGCTTCGTCCACCCTTGTGACTGTGCACTTGCGCGTTCCTACATTGGAGTTTTAGGTTTTGCAACTCTCTTTCTATCCTATCCAACGCGGCAGCTAAGTCCGGTGATGAAGAGAAAGAGGCATTACACGGGTCCGGCCTCGGGAGACACTGTTGATAACCGAATCTGCGAAATAGTTAAATTAGGAGGGATCGGATTTTGTGGGAGTCCCCCAGCTAACATATGGGTTAACATATATAATCTCGGCTGCATGTGCAATCTGTTCCACGTTGTTATGCTCACCAACCAGGAGGAAGTCGAAAGGCTCAGACTGAGCGTCTTTCGCCCTGATCAATTCCTCAAGATGTTCAAACAACCACGTGGGACGCCTATCCCCCCATTTGCTGCGTCTTTAAAGGTTCCCGCAAGTCCTCGACCTGTGACCTGCCGAACTCGAGCTTAAAAGCCTCTTTAATTCTCCCCACGATCCCCCTTCTCCCACTTTCAAGCAAAATCCCCCAGAACAAAGTAAATATACTCATCGGGACTTTTTGCGTAATGTAGATTATGCGCTCTTGATCAGTTATGGCTTGATGTGCCATGAGCACTTCGCATAATTCCAACCACGAGATTAGATCGGTTGCATCGAAAGAGGGAAGAATGATCGAAGGGTAATTGGTGCCTCGGACGCTGACATACTGGTTGAACACAGCTGTATGGCTGATCGCTTCGGCCGAGGTACACGTGGTGGGTGGAATGGAGAATGTTTGTTGGCACGTGTGATTGTAATTGAGGCATACGTTGTGGCGGCACAATTATTCATGACTATATTATGTTATATTTATTGGGGAATGTGTGGTATTGAAACTATTCCAGTTATTAAAATAAAATTTGATGAGGATGAATAAGTAAGGGAGATTGAAATAAAATTAAAAGAAATGTTATTTTAAAGTTTGAGCGAAACAAAAAGACAAAGTGCGTCTGTTAGAGAAATTTTCGAAGCGAGTGAAAAAATAGGAGGGCGGGGCGTTCGCCGTGCCGGAACCAATGAGAGTGAAGCAGGTTGAGTTTAAACCTTCGCGGGCATCAACTAACACGTGAAAAGAATCATATAATTTCTCGTAACTCGACGTCAAACTATCTAATAATTAATTGAAGCGGGTCTGGGGGCACCAATTAAAGCATAAGATGGGGGTTGGTTAATGACTAAGCTAGCCTAGATAGCATTCATTAACCTTGCTTTAAATGAAGGAATGGATGAGAACGCGATAGAACAGAGAAAACGAGGCAGGGCATGACTAAAGTAACCGGGTAGTTTCAAGGCAAGTAAAAGTTGTAATTTTTAACAGGATTTATTTTTTAAAACTTAACAATGAAAGAACATAAGTATAACAAAAAGTAAGGATGATAATTGAAACAAACAGTTAGAGTAAATTAATTATGAATTATTATAAATGAATTAATAATTTCAGTGGTTAAAGAAATTATTCGATACAACGGGAATTAATATGAGTTGGTTTACATTAATATAAATGGTATAGCAATGTGGAAAATTATATGTTATAGATTATAGTTGGTTAATTTTATGTTATAGCCCACTGAACGTTGCACGAATTATAACCTCAAGGGAAACTGGAAATGTAAAGAAAGGAGGGAATTACATTCAGAACACTTAAGACATTCGATAAAGCTGATTATTAGAATCTATATTATTACTTACCTTGTCCGACGGGTAGACCCAACACAAGTGAAAGATTGAAACTTCGAGTGAGGCAGGAACGAGGAGGTCCAATGATTGGATGGTTTGAAATGCGTCAGACAAGGGTTGTGATTGGTTGAAAGGAACCGTACATCGTATGGGGTGAATAATATCGAATGTGAGATGCATAATTTCTTAGACGGGGAAATTCCAACTGCATTTTTAGGAACTTTGGTAGGGGCTAGCAAAGATGTCAGCTGCTACATACATGATTTAATTGGCTTGATTTGGTTCTTTTTGTAGTAATTTGGTACTTTTGCTGTTTTAGACACCCCTAAAAGAACCAAATCTGGTACTTTAGTACCAGTTGTGGAAACCCTGCTGCCAAGACCAGGTAGCCTTTGCCTCGAAAAAGTGGTTCAATAGAACATGTGACGTCATGTCGGAATACGGTAGGGCACGGCAAGCTTGTCCGATTAAAAATAAAACATGGTACAAAATAGCTTATATACACATACATAGAACTTAATAGGCAATTTGAATGACGCATAAGAACAAAAGATTGTAAGGAACAGCAATAATGTGACACATTTTGTCTTATATGGCAATTAGGTAGAGAAATGAATTGCATTTGACAATTAAATGGATACAGAGCATTGCGAATGTTGAGAAATACAAAAAAATAATTAAATATTCATATGTTGGGTGATCACAAAATGCCGCCCCCAAATTGTGCCACCCGGGGCGTTATCCCCGCCCCCCTCTTGGTATGCCACTGGAAACCTTGTTCTGAAAATGTTGTTTCTTTGATATTGAATAAATGATTTTGTTTGCCATTGAGGACAATGAAAAAAATAGTAGTTTTAATTGTTGAAATGAGTACCAGAAAGCTAAATAATAAGGTGGTTACACTGCAATACATTTAGTATATAGTATTTATTGTACATTAATAGAAGTACACATAAAGTGTACAGAAATACAATATTGTACACAATGTGCAAAAGAGTTTAAAAGAACAAACAAAAAGAAACAACAGTAACTGGACACTGAATTGTGTACATCTGAGCGTGTGAATGTTCCCTTTGTCAGTCAAAACTTGTTGTACTCGTAGGTGGCATGTTAGGCAGCGGCGAGAACTTCCTTCGAAGGATCATACTTGGCGCCAGGGGTGGTATGTTTGATCTTACAGGACACGAGGCCAAAAAGAGTAGAGTTATCCATGTTCATTCTACTTTCAGTCAGAATATTTTTGACCATACTGAAGGAACTCTCTGAGTTAACCAAGGGGACGGTCTGAGTCCACGCTGTATTGAATTTGGAAGCATATCTCTTTGTTTTCTTTTGCAGTTTTTCTTCTCTTCGAAGGACTGTCACAGTCAGGTGTCATTTTTTCTCCATCCATCTCTGTCCGAAAGCTGTACAGAAAAACTAATTAATTTCCAGCAGTATCAACGCTACTTGGCATATCACTGCCTCCAGCGAGTGACTGAATCACCTCACCGGCTTGCCTCATAGGCGCAGGCAAGCCAGGGTTACCAGATACTGTGAGAAATATCCCTCCCAATCTTACCTTTTTTCTTCACTGTAAAATCGGGAGATTAGCGGGAGAAATTACTAAGCGGGAGCATCGTGAAAGAGAGGATTAAAGATCGGGAGTCTCCCGCGTGAATCGGGAAAGTTGGGAAGTATGGGCTTTGGGTCCCGGGGCTGGGTAGAAGAACCTTCACTGGTCGATATAGAAGATTCTTTTTGATAATGTCTGATGTCTTCAAGTGCCTCACACTGTGCGGTGGTCTCGGCTAGAGCTGCCGGGGAGAGGGAAGCAACATTAGGTATCTCGGTATGAGAGTGATGCTTCGATAGTATATCGTGAATACTTCTTCAGGCGTGTCGGAGCTCGAATGTGATGGTTGATTTCGTCCAGCGTCACGCAAAACGTGTGAGAAGTGATCGCCATGAGGTGAGGTTTGTGCTCGAGCACGTTGACTAGCCTCTCGCATGTCCAGATGCAGAGAGTCGCGCAAAGCGAGGACCTCCTTGTCATATAAAAATATTGGGAAGATTTTTGACGCAGCACTGTGGGCGCCACAGCACGTTGTGTTGGTGAATTCAGGGCCATGGTAATCAGAACAAAAACTCACCCAAGAAGGAGAGTGCCGACAGGCACGACCAACATGTTCAAATTGATTACAATTGGGTAGTTCGGCATAGGGGCTTACCGGGAAACGAAAGTACCCAGCTTTAATAAACTGCAGCAGTTCCTGAAGTTCGAACGTTAAAATCAATGTGGCAGTTGGGACTCTAGCAGAGCTTACACTTTTAGTCATCCTGTGTACATGTGTGACGCGTTGGGTACTAAGCTTGCTCTAAATACGGGTGAGGTCGTAGTCTCTTAATTCATTTCAACGGACGGCACCTTTCACAAAATTCAGACGTGGGGGGGGAGGGGCGAAACGGTTACGGGAACTTCGGCAATCGAAGACAGATTTCGCACAAGATTATGTTGAGAGTGCGATGACACCTCAACTACGATATCATCACTACCTCTTGATCCCTTAAGATGGGGTTCACCAAGCGGACTCAAATGATTTATTAATGATTTCGTAACGACCAGAAAACGAAGATAATGTGAATCTGGATCCACATCATTGGCATATGATTCATTAATGATTAGGTAACGACCAGAAAACGAAAATAATCTAAATCTGGGTCGACATCGTTGGCCTATGGATCCAACGAGCGAGGGAAGGCTAAGGGGGAGCTGAAGAACGTTTAGCACGAGAACCCTTACGAGAAGGGGAAGTTTTAGGTTCATGGCTAGCCATTGCAAATAGAAATAACATCACATTCTCCCTCGAGACTCCCCATCCAAGGGCCAGAACTACTGCAACTCTCGATTCGGTTGCGTCCGGTATTTCATCTTAAAGAATGGGACCCTCCTCGCCAAGAGGAGGGCCAAGAAAATGTACTAGAGAGGGAGGGGGTTGGTATTTAATAAATACCAACCCCCAAATGCCAACCCCCAAACGATCGCAATTGTAAATACTATTTACAACTGCGATCGTTTGGGGATTGACATTCCTTTTGTCATTATTTAATGGTTAGGCATAAATAAAGTACTAATTAGACTAACCATCATTATCCTTCCCTCAAACACACAGGCAACTCAGTTAGAGCGGCAGGTGGTGTGATTGCCGCATTTAAAATTGTATTTGTAAATACATTTGAAATCATGTTTTTAAATAAAGTATTTAAATACTTTTGCAAATCATTTACTGATAATAGGTATATAGCTGATAAGAACGTGTAATGCATGTTTTAGCTTGTCAGAACTTGTATGACACAAACGGTTGACTGCGTGAGCCGCTGAGAGAAGATCGCTTGCATCATTTCAAATTCAGTTAACAGATGCTCACAGCTGTGTTCGGTTGTATAACGAGAGCGCTCAGCGTTATTTCAACTGCTGCATTGCAACTTCAGCTTCTTCGAAAGAGTGTGAAATGGAGAGATTAGACAAAAGTTAAGTATGTATGTATATCATGCTATAGCGAAATCTCTGCGGCGAGCAATGCTACTTTCAATCTATGCATTCATTTGAAGGTAAGAATTAATTAAAGCAAATTATATGATACTTAATTGAATTGACAAGTTTCACTATTTCTTATTTTTAAAAAAATGGCAAAATTGTTATTAGATAACGATAATGTTAAGTAGCGTAGGTTTACCATGCACGAACCTACCTGCTTCCTTTTCCAACACCTTTATTTATAGTATATACTGATTGAATTTAAAGTGAATTATGGACACGTGAAACAAATGTTCTTTGATTATCTGATCAGAGAAAGCATCCTGCTTTGGTGGAAAAAGCGGATAACTACGTGACAGCTCAAAGAAAAGATTCAAGAAGAAAATGTTCAGTATTAGAGGATGGTCCTCCATGCAAAGGTGTTAAAGTAAAGGCATTCCTGGAGTGTTTTGCGGTGAATACTAAGAAGGTCAAATAATCTGTAGTTGATAAGCTGATTGCAGATTTTATCATACAAGGTGTGCATCTCCCATCAACCATGGACCAACTAGCTTTTGTGAGATTAATTAAAAATGAGTTCTGAGTTACAAATGTTCTTTACAATTATATGTAGTATTAGTAGTACAGGTTAATCTCTTATAACGACCGAATACTAAAGTGTTCGGATTATTGGTCACTACGTAGGCTATATAACGAAGCTAAATAAAGGAAGACATATACAAACAACAGAGGTTAATATATTGCAATAATTTCATGAGAATCTACATACATAGGTATATACATTTACTTGAAGATATTATTGAATAAAAATTTTCAGGAATAATTAGTACAATTATTTATCTATTATATGTAGTTATTAGATGAATTCCTATAACGATGTATTTCGTTATAGTAGCAATTGATTTTCAATCGCTCAAAATAGTGGTTTTCTATTGTCGTGGTATCGTAAGTGTATGCCTTAGCAGCTCTGAAGGCAATTACACACTTACGTGGCAGGCGGCCGAGGAATGACCGGCTGTACCAAGCTAATGAGGTGGGACAGTGAGTCCCCCTTGGGTTCGGGAAGTTTAAAGCGATTAAATATATGCGAGTGCGTATTTTTTGGCCGGGGGGAAGTTCTTTAAATGCCAAGTTTCATTCAAGGTTATTAAAAGATTAAAACCCAAAATAAGGGTAAATAACAAAAACAAGATAAATATGGAAACCTGTGCATAGAGATTTATTGAGAATTAATTTCTGGCTCAAAAGGGAATAATTACTCAATGACTAAAGCGACAATCAGGGTATAAAGGCTTAACTCAATCAGAAATGAAAACAATGACAATAGGGAATAATCTTCGTGACGAAGTATAAAAGGTGGAAAGGCCACTGCGCCCTTATGGAAAACGACCAGTAATACCTGAAGTCGTTGAATGTTGTTCTCATCCAGGAAGACGTTAAGAGACTGCAGTGGAAGCTAGGACTTTTATTGCGGCTAAATCGAGGTCCGGACGGATATATCGGTTCCGGTGACGTGAACAACGACAATGGATGCATTTATCGTTCGATTGTTAGATTATACACTTTAGAGGTACTGTTGCGGACGATCTCTGTCCGTGAGAAATAAGAGGTTACCCCATTTGATGGATAAAAGAGCAGGATGGCCCCTGTCTTAGACCACAATGACTGCGAGCTGCACGTATAGCTCGGCAAATGATATTCGCACAAATGGGCGTAAAATTACCCAATAAATAAGATATGTACGAGTATAAAAGGATTTTGTGGTATTTGGGGGGACGCAATGTGTCGGAATTTTTTCCCATTTCTGAGACAACACCAGAGGAAAATTTCCAAGCAGGATAAATATTGGGGTTGACTCTTTAATTAATATTCTTTGTCGGAGAAAAAGGCATTATTAACTTGTCTCGAGCTGATGTTTTCGTGGGATTTCCTTCGCGAATGACTCCCTTTTTGCATTTGTTAGAACTTAGTCGCAATTTAGTACGGCGCACCGACAAGTGAGCGCAAGACAATTGAGCGCACCGACAATTGAGCGCAGATTTGAGCGCTCATTGCTGATCCCGTCTCAACTAACAGCTAGTTGGTGGTTACTTTTAAGCTCCGCCCAAATCAGACTCGTAGTAGAGCGGGCTTGCCTGCGATCTGGAGCAGAACCTCTTCAGGGGTTGTAGAGGTAAGCTGACTTTAATTTGGTATATACTCGTACTGTTATTTCCATGTTGTGTGTTTTGCCTATTGAGTATTTTTTCTAAGTGTTCTTTTTAAATTTTACGTCTTTGGTGAACTTATATTCAGATTGGGGTTGATTGTTACTTCTAAGCTCCGGCCATTTGTGTTTTTACTTTATGTGAAAGTGCGGTAGATTTTCCGAAAGTAACTTGTATTCTGGGTTCAAGCTCAGTATTCACCAGGGAAAGAAATATACACTTGAAAAGAAATAAGTAGGCCATATATATAGTTTTTATATATCGAATTATTTGGTTATATGACTTGCATATTTTTAGATTAAAACTTCATTCCTCTAGTTAAACGCAATAAATAAATAAATAAAATATTTACTTGAAAAAAAATTATACATATACTTTTTATATATATTTTTAAACAAATTAAATATATTTTTGTTAAATTTCATCACTTTTTCAAAATATTTTCTTTTATCCCTGAGCATGGAGAAGATAATATTAAGGATATTCGTATAGACTTGACAGAGTATTAATTTCAGGTAGAGTCATGGTCTGTGTCAATGCACATTGCAAAGGAAGAATTTATGTTTTCGACGATGACTGTACATATACAAAGGAACATGATCATGTTTCCAATCCAGCGAAGTCATCGGCAACTGCATCAGTGTCACAACTTCGTCAAAGGGCTGCGACGAATTTCGGGTGTTTTTTTATCTCGGCTAAGCTGAATTCAAGAGCTGTCTTTGGCACAGCTGTATCGTACTAATAAAGAAATACGTACATACTCGAAAATGCTCTTGGCTTTAGCATTCGTGCTTGCAAGCGACATAATGTGTATTTGAATGTGTATTTGATGAGGAGTTGGTCAATTATTTCGAAGAGACACGGGACTCCACGTTTGGATTGTATGAGCGCATTCTAATTGATCATCCATGAACGAAATATTCTGTAGAAGGATTGCATCGAGAAATGCAAATGTATGTTGGGCACATCTACCCAACTTTTTACAAATTAAATAAAATAAAATTCTAAGAATAGATAAGGGGCATGAGGACGATGCGAAACATAAAACATACGAGAAGAAATAAGGCCATTATACAACTTGTACAAGGATACCAACAGCAAATAAGTTCGATTACCTCCTTGCAATTCCATATAATATAGGCCTAAAAAAAGTAAAGTTAAGCAGTTTCACTTGAATAAATTTTTGTAAAGGCATTTCTTAATGGATTTTCTCATTAATCCTGCGCTCAATTGTCGGCCCACGATTTAGTACCATCTAAATTTAACAATTTAATTGATTTAGATGAATCACTTAATCCGGTAATTTTCTTGTGTTGGAACCTTCAGCCCCTTTGTTAAGGAAACGTGGTTTGCCTCTCTCTATTATAGCTCTTAAGCTAAAGTTTCGTTGGGAGTTGAGAGTAAAAAAGTAGGCTATTTGCTGCATTTAGAAAGCTCTGGTCAGTGAGACCGTACTTTCAGTCTCCGATTGTCTGAGCCTGTTTTGTGCCCCCTCTTTCGCCAATTTAAACTTGATACGGTGGTAAGCTTCACTTACCACAATTAACCACGTCCACTGGAGAGGCTCATTCTTACTAGGACCTGCTCACTATTTACTAAAGCTTGTAATATTGCTTCGTATCGTGTAATAGTGTCCTAGGATTAATATTTCGATGGCAGAGAGTGTCTATCACAAGTTATAAAGTCACATATAGACAATATTTCATCCCGAAATATTTTACTATTCGTTTGAAAGTCGAACTAAGTTACGTGAGCTTCTTAAAATGCCATGTGACGGCTTAAGTTACGAGCCCGCTTTTTAAAAAATCCTAATATTAGTTAACTTTTTTAGTTCCAAACGAAGATGTAGTAGAAATATCAAAAGTAAAGGTAAATTTCCAGAACATCACAACCACTATATTTTGGCCATAAAATGTATTTTATAACGTTTTTAGACTTAACGGTTTGCCTCCCTCCAGACTATTGCTACGCCAGCCCCTTTGCCTTTCACTCAGGCAGAACGAGAACTTGTACACCTGACACAACATATGTGAGGTGCCCAGCGTTTGTCCTGGTCACCCACTTTACAGCTAAAGTACAGCTCATAAAGTTTCTTCAAATGTTTAGTCAACTGTCTCTTAATGTAACTGATCCACACATATAACAGAAATTGTCTGGGGAATTTTTGCATTTTCCAATATTTTAACTCTTGTCTCCTCTAAAGAAAAAACCCCACTGTAGTATGTGAAAAATAATATAAATAGTAACAGCAACAAATATTAAATAAAAAAGTAAAAATAGCAAGCATTTATAGTAAGTTACAAAATTATCAAGCATTACAGAAGAGTTACCACGCTTTTGGACCCATATACCTAAACCCATTGAGTATACTTTCATAAATTTCATAGGTTAGGTTGAAAAATACCTTAGGAATACCCCATTAAAATTATATTAAAATCCGTTTATAACTTTTAGAGTTGTCAGTTTCGGCCCAATCCTGTTTGCATTCCATCCCTAAGGAACCATCAGTAATTAAGTTGGTAATTTACGAGAGACTTTAGGGTCGCAGAAAGAGAAGGATATTATATCCGTGATTTAGGCACAAAAATCCCCCTAGAAAAGTTTATTTTCATTTCCGTTTTTTTTTTTCATTGTTGTAGTGTTATTTGTATTTTTAAGGTGCATTTGATGGCCATCTTCAGAGGAAAAAGAAATTCTTACTTTTGATTTTCTTTCAGGAACTTCATGTTTGTCTTTAATAACCCTATCATCCAGACCCAGCACTTCGTGTTGATCTAATGGAGAGCAGGAAAAATTGCTTTTCATTATCTGTTTCACAACTATATTTTTACTTCTTTCCCTTTTCTTTTTGCTTACTGTCTCCTTAAGAATCTGTCCTACAGTTGGCTACTCCTAGTTCGTCTTTGTTTCTTTAATAATCTTTGCCCTAAGCCCTAAAGTTATTTTAAACAGTTTCTACACATTTAATTCAAATTTATTTTGATTAATTTTCATATTTTATGTTAGGAAATTTTTCCCGCTGTGGGTCTCCTTTGGAAGCTTTCTGAAACTTCGCCTTTGTTGAAAATTTATGCGACAATGCCTTCACGTAATCGTATGTTTCAAATAAGACTGACTCCTGTCAGTACGGCGGCCAAGATAACAAATTGTCGTGCCCCTTACGGGGTCATATTGTACAAGGTTAGAAGAGCGGGCGCCTGGAAGATCACACAGGAAGTTACTTACAAACAACGCCAAACTTCCGCGAAGTCTCATGTTGTATAGATGTTGTAGAATCAAGTGCCGCCAGAGGGTATTATATGCCTTTTCTAAGTCAAAGAAGATTGTGATGATGAAGTTTCTTCTCGAGAAAGCAAGGCCAATATCATGGTTAAGGAGAGTAAGTGGGTGGTGTGGAGCGATTTGGGCAAAACCCAAATTGGGACGGAGAGAGAAGCTCCTGTTTTTCAACATACCACATCAAGCGGGCGTTCACCATGCGTTCGAGCAACTTGCATAGGCACGAGGTAAGGGCAATTGGCCGTTAGTTTGTTCGATTGGAATGGTCTTTTCCTGGCGGGAGGAAAGGAAGGAGTGATGTGGCGCCATTCTTTGGGAAAAGTTCCGGAGATAAAAATATCATAAAAAAATTGTTAAGAGGCACTGTAGGGCATATACATGGGCGTGTTGGATGAATGTGTGTGATATTAAGTCATCTGAAAGGGTGGAGTTCTTACACGGTGAGACTGCCTCCTGGAGTTTTTTCATCGAGAAGGGTTCGTTGTAACACAATTTTCTGAGCGTCTCAAACATTAATGGTCGCGATTCTACTAGTGCTTTATGTCGGTTGAATTCGAAGAGAAGGGATCCATGGGAGGTTGAGCTAAGTGTACGACATCCTAGGAAGCACTAACGAGGTTGTCATTATGACCGAGGATGGGGAGGTAGGGGTGTCGTGAGGAGACTGGGATTTTATGTAATATTCGCCAGACCTTGGCTAGAGGGGTGAAGGATGAGATGGAGGATGTGTATTGAATCCAGGAGTGACGTTTTGCCTGGCGAAAGATCCGGCGGCTGAGGGCACATTGTCTGGTATAGTTTATGTAAGAAGACATGCGGGGGTTATCTCAAAAGGTGCGCCGAAGCCTGTTTCGTTCGCGCTTAGCGGTGTTACACTCTTTGTTCCACCAGGCGACCGATGGTTTGAGTCAGACGTTCCTAAGTGGAACATGTTTGTGGGCCGTTGCTGAAAAAGTTTCACAAACTTTTTAAACGTCTGTTGAGAGGGCAACATTACAAAAGCTTCCAAGTCATCTTTCTGGTAGGCCCAATACGGTCTTGGGGAGACGAGGGTAATGGGAAGGAGGTCTAAAAGTAGAAGGTGATGATTACTTCCACACAGATCATCAAATACTCTACAGAAGTAATCGGGAGGGAAGTCAGTTGATCACAGACAGAGATCTATGTGGGTAAAGGAGTGTGCTAAGGATGATAATGTGTATATCGGGCAGTTTGTATATGTGAGACGCGGTGAAAAGGGAAGCTGCCAGCGGCAGAAACAAAGTTAAAAAGTCTCCTGAGTAGGTGGCTGGAACACCTACGCCACTGTATAACTTGGAACCATTTGTGTATATCGGGCAGTTTGTATATGTGAGGTCGCATGCAGAAGGAACAGGATTTTAAGGGAGCAAGGGTCCACGGACGACTTTTCCAGGCTCCACAAGCTGATAAAAACTGTGAGGGTGGGCGACGATGGAAAGGCAAGGACCCTTAGAGCACCCAGGTTGGAGAGATCATCTCCTATCCGGAGGCTCAAGGGGCGGGGTAAAGATGGTAACCAATCAAATGCCGCCGTTGACGCGGAAGCATACATACATCTGTATACCTCTGATACAGGGCCTGCTACACATGACAGAGGTATCCCATACAAATCTGGAGTCGATTATAGTGCGAGGAGAGCACCCCACTCTCACATTAAAGACGTTCACGGGAGAGGTGCGAAAGGCTCCACTGGAAAGACGAACTCCGAGGTTGCAAATGGGGTTCAGCATTTTAAAGGCTGAAGAGGAAGCTGAGGAGTAAATTTGGCATCCATAGTCTAATTCGGATTGGACACAGTGTTAAACGATTGCTCCCCCACGACGTGGGGAAGATGTCTTTCAAAATGTCTAGAGCCCGCAGATAGCCAATTCGAAGAAGGCGTAGTTGTGGTAACCGGGTTAGTTTGGGATCAAAAGTTACGAGAAGAAACCGAAACTCAGATACCTACTGTAACTCTACACCTTGTATGGAGATAAGTGGAGAACCAAGAGCCCCTCTACCCCGGTGGAAATACATTGCCTTAGTTTTGCTCTTGAAAAAGCCGAATTCCGTAAGTTGTGCACTTTTCGATACTGCATCGACTACCAGTTGCAGAAGACGCGCTGCTGATGAAAGGCAAGGCGAGGAACAGTATAATACAAAGTCATCGACGAACAGGGTCGGCGATACACCCTCTGGGAGAGAGGAAATGATTAATCGCAATTAGAAATCATAAAACACTTAAAACGCTGACCTGAAGAACTCCCTCATCTTGGGGTTGCAGGTCAGAGTAGGTGTCTCCAATACGCTCCATAAAGGATCGAGATGCTAATAAACTTTGAATAAAAGACGGAAAAGGACCTTTCATACCCCAAACCTCTAGCTGCTTCAAGACGCTGTATCTGATGTTGTATCGTAGGCTTTCTCAATGTCAAAGAATATGGTCAAAACTCGGTGCTTTAACGAGAAAACTTTCAGGACAGATCCCTCGAAAATTACTAAGAGGTCAAGGGTATTATGACCCTTGCGAAAACTTCCCTGAAATGGAGACAGTAAGTGATTGGTTTCTAAGTACTAGCTTAAGCACACCAACACAATCGTCACTAGCAACTTGCTCAGACATCTGGTAATAGCTATAGGACAATAGTGATCTGCGTTCAACCCGCTGCTGCCTGGTTTGACAAAGGAAAGGACAATCTTAACGCGCCCATATAAGGTTGTACAAGTCAAATAAGGAAATGAGAGTGTGGCTTTTGATGTTTGAATCATATAAGATGGATCCCGTCAAGGCCAGGAGAAGTAGACCCACAAAGGAACAATGCAGCACACAATTAGTGAGTGGAGAATAAGAGGATGAGACACTTTGATTGATTTATAGGCTAGAAAGGCCTTAAAGTAACGGCTGAAACTGCGGAAGGAACGGAAATGATCGACCAGTCTGTTATTCACTAAGGATTCCTGTAGGTTGAGTGTGGGGGTAATATGTATAGCCGGCATAAGAACCCGGATCTTCAGGATCCTGATCATTATGATTTATGATTTTTGTATAATTATTATTATTAAGATTATATTGTTTATGAAGATCACCATTATTAAGATGATTATGATTATTATGATCATGACTATTATGATGATTATGATTTTTAGGATTATGATTTATAATTAGTATGATTATGATTATAAGATGATTATCTTTATGATTATTATCATTATTAAGATGATTTTGATTATGAAATTTAAAATTATGATTTATGATCATGATTATTTTATGATTAAGTTATTATGATAATTATTGTCGTGGTATCGTAAGTGTATACCTTAGCAGTTGTGAAGGCAATTATACTTACGTTGCAGCCGGCCGAGAGATGACCGGTTGTACCAAGCTAATGAGGTGGAACGGTGAGTCCTCCTTGGGCTTGGGAAGTTTAAAGCGATTAAATCTATGTGAGTGCGTATTCGTTGGCCAGGGGGAGTTCTTTATATTGCAAATTTCATTCAAGGTTTTTAAAAGATTAAAACACAAAATAAAGGGTTAATAATAAAAACAAGATAAATATGGAAACATGTACATAGGGATATATTGAGAAATAATTTCTGGCTCAAATGGGAATAATTACTCAATGACTAAAGCGACAATCAGGGGATAAATGCTTAACTCAGTCAGAAATGAAAACAATGACAATATGAGATAATCTTCGTGACGGAGTATAAAAGGTGGAATTGCTTTTACCTTGTAGACTTGACTTTTGATGAAGGGGGGAGTGAAGCCAAAGCTCGGATTTTTCGGGATGAAATAATCTTGCTGTGCGGGCGAAGTAATCTCATCGGCGGGATTGGATTACCTCGGGCACGAGTGAGGTAATCTTGAATACTGGGCGAATTACTCTTGAAAAGTGAGTCAAGAAATTCTTGAACTCGAAAAGAGATGCTCTCGGATGTGGAAATAAGTAATCTCGAATGAGGGGGCGAAGTGGCCAGAATTCACAGCAATTAGTCTAGCTGACGAAACCTTCTAACTCTGAGGTTTGACTCGAGACGAGTGGATGTATCTTCGCGGAAAGCGGACGCTACTCTCTTTCGAGTAACAAGAGATGACAGAATAAATACTGTGTTGGCTTGCTCGCTAGAAGGCCTCCAGGGCATGACAGTCCCAAGGGAATGGTGTGACGCCATTCTTCATCTACCAGACGACATAAGGCCCTGGGAAGACGTTCGTTCGAGCGGTGATCGTCGCCTCAAGTCATGGGGGTTAGCTGGAGCCTCGTGTTTGCTGGGGATTAGTATGTCCGCAGGGCATGGGGTTCTCGGTGAAGGCGTCTCAGCGGGGGGTCAGTCGGCGTGAGCAAACACAGCTGTGGACAGTGGCTGGCTGTGTCCCAGGCGAGAATTTCTTTGCTGCCTCGTTTTTTGAAATCCTTCTTAAGCCACGTGGCCTCTAGCCGACGGGGGAGGGGGGTTCAAGGTGGACCTTCAAGGTCGCCCTTTCACATCTATTATTAGCAATCCTTTCGCAAAATTTGAAAAAACACACTTTTTAAAATTTTATCATATTTTCTCAAAACTTAGAAAATAAACACATTTTTAAGGATTGAACAGATATATTTCAAATGCTCAAAACAATGGTATCTGATAATTATTAGTAATCTTTTCGCAAAACTTGAAAGAACCACCCTCTTGAAAAGTTTTAATACAATTTCTCCAAACTTACAAAAATGACACATTTTCAAAGATTGAAAAAAATTCAAACACTCAACTTAGTGGTTTTCGATTATCAGTATTCTGTCTAGAAACTCAGGAAAATGACACTTTATAAAAGTTTGAACACATATTCTCAAAACCTAGAAAGATGGCCCTTTTCAAAGAGTGAACAGATTTTCAAACCTCAACTTTGTGGTTTTCGATTATTAGCATTCTTTCTAAAAACTAATGAACAGATTTTCAAACCCTTAAATCGAAACTTCTATCGGAAGTAAATGTGAAACCCGAATTTTATCGATTTAAATTCCGTCTCACCAGAACTCAGCTCGGACAGACATTACGTCAGTTTGGTCTCACCCTTCAAAGAAACTTTAATTTCTGTCTAGACTCCGACCAAATTATCCGCAAATATGAGTCCCTCGTCGATTTCTTCTTTAGGGACCAGTTGATGGCGGCGCTGTCACCGGAAATCCGTGCATTCGTGAAAGATAGGTGTAGCACTACTTTCAAAGAATGCATCGAAGAGGCGAATGTGTACGAGATCAGTCACAACCTGTACCCAAAGGACCCCAAGAAGTCACCTCCTCCACCCCCTAGAAGCAAGAATAGTAACTCCCAGTTCCCACCCTACGAATGCTCCCAAATTTATGAAGGTCCCCGGTCCCTCCAAACCGAAGAACCTTCTCCCGTCTGAGCCAAGGGGTATCAAACCCCTCATTTCACCTTCACCTTCCCCTTCACCGGCGTATCACAGAAGGCCCGGCGTTTGTTTTTCGTGTGGCGCAGAGGGCCACGTGAGACCGAATTGTCCCCCAAATTCACACTTCCGATCCCCTCCTAACCACCAAGTTCATCAGAGCAGCGCTGCTCCAACTTCCCTGCTTTCTTGTCCGGAAGATCCCGCTACTCTCTCGACGAATAGTTTCCCGGGACACCAGGTGAACTTTCTGTTTAATATGAGCACTCCCGGTGGATTGAAATTCGAACACGGATCCGTAATTGGATGCAGGGTGTCCACCCTCGTAAGAGACACTGGTTGTACCTGTATCTTAGTTTCCGAAGAATTACTTCCCTCAGTATGCCCTGAACATAACAAATACGTTGTGGTCAACGACTACCTTGGGCGAGCAAACTGTTTTCCCGTTGTCTAATGCTACTTGGAATGCTAGTATTTTACTGGATAGGCTGAGGTAGTCGCTGTCCAGATCAAATTCTGCGTCGTGCTGGTCCGCCAGAACCCCCAAATAACTCCTAATTCCGTGTCTCCCGTTCCTCTAAAGGCCCCCTATGATCCGGAATTCCTTGCACTCCAGAGCAATACATTTGCGCAAGCCTTTCTGTATCCCTAACCACCGCCTAATGCCTATCTATGCTCCTGGGAACCCTCCCAGGATGTTTTACCCACCACGAAATAGTAGGAACCCGTCCTACCGTAATTACAACAACTATGCTAGCTTTGCTCAAATTCACACCCCAACTGCTTACTTTTACCCCAATCCAATGGTTCCTTGGGCTCCCAAATTTTATGACATTAATAGCTTCATGGAATACAACGGTCTGGCTCCGCGTGCCGCTTATAGAGGATCCTCCCAGTTAAAGTAAGGATTATTAGCTCACAATTGTTTCCTCTTGTAAATAAATTTTGTTTTTGAGTCTGCGTACTCGCTTTATAAAACTAGAATTGGATAGTACGAGTATATGTACATATTCTTTGCATACCGTTGACGCTCATGTATTCTTTTGTATACTTTAGTCTCCTGTGTATGTATATTATACACTTGTCCTTTTTTCTCTCTGTTCCACTACCCTTTGCCTGTGTGATCGTTTATGTGATTTTTTGCTGTGTTTCTTCGTATATGTAATATTATTTCTTTTATCTGCTATTATCGACTCGGTGACTTTTATATCCATTTTTTTCTCTTCACATACATTAGTACCGAATGAAGAACCAACGCCCAGAATAAAAAATAATCCTTTAGTCATTAATTGGTTTGCCTTAGTGACGGCTTAAATTAAAATCCCCTTTTGTAGCGACTACCCAACTCAGTTCAGCAGGTAGTGATACTATGTGCACATGTTCGAAGCAGACTAGGAGACCCACGTCCCCATCTGTTGGTACCTTGCGAGCAACCCCCTTTTCCAAGTTTTGGGAATGCCCTTTACTCTCTCCTTCGGAAGGGAGGAGTGTGAGAGGACGACCTAGAAGGTCCACGTGGCTTCTACCCGAAGGGGATGGGGGCGTTGGGTAGAAGTCACGTGGCCGTAAGCAGGATTTCAAAAAGCGAAGCAGCAAAGAAATTCTGACCGAGTTATGCATTTATCCCCCGATTGTCGCTTTAGTCATTGAGTCATTATTCCCTTTTGAGCCTAAAATTAATTATCAATTTATCCCTATGCACATGTTTCGATATTTTATCTTGTTTGTTATTAACCCTTTATTTTGTGTTTTAATCTTTTAATAACCTTGAATGAAACTTGGCATTTAAAAACTCCCCCCGCCCAACGAATCCACACTCGCATAGATTTAATCGCTTTAAATTCCCCGAACCCAAAGAGGCCTAGCCTTTTGCAGAATTTATTTTCGGCACTATTCATTCATTCATTAGCACCGAACAGCTGGTCTTCTCTCAGCCACTTGCCACGTAAGTGTAATTGCCTTCACAGCTGCTAAGGTATACACTTACGATACCACGACACCCAGATTCCTCCGAACCATGGTGCTCTCGTCAGAATGAAATACCACTGGCAAAATGTTGCGCCATGAATTCTGCCAACTTAGGTTCATTTTTTTTTTTTTATTTAAGGGGCTATCTGGCGACTGCCGACTTAGGCATGAGTCGCCGTCAACTTAGGTTCAGGAACAAAACCCTTAAGAACATCAGAGGTAGCTTTAAAGGTGGTCCTGTCGTCACTATAAATATAAGCTGGACAAGATAGTTGCCCATTGAACCGGCGGAAAGCGCGCAAAAAGGCTTTGCTAGAATTCACCTCCAAATGGATGGCTCGCTTGACCGCACAGGTAGGCAGAGCCACGTAAACTTTAGTGATACCGGTATCTTTGCGTACGATAATCGTTTTGAAATAATATAAACCCGTAATAGTAAAGTGAAAAGCCTCTTCCAAGCTGTGTTTGGCTAACGGAGGTGCAACTGAAGTAGGGAAAAGAGCGTCCAAGCGAGCTGACACGCAATTTTGTACGATGGATTTAACCTGTTGAGGAATAAGAGGGATCCACCAAATTTAGCGGAGTGAGACAATTAGAAAGGTAACCCCAGCTTTATGTAATCTACGATGCTCGTTGCAATAATCAATTCAGTAAAGTGGTGCATATCAAGCAAGAAAAACTCTTGAGTTTTCCAATCTCCCTTGAGAGCGTATAACGCCGTCATGGAGAAATAAACGCAAATGAGTGACAGTACTAGGGACCTTACCCCGGGTATTCGCCACTAAGTATGCCGATTCTTTATATCATTCTGCTCTTTGTATATATTGTACCCAATGCCACTCTGCCTGTTTACAACCTTTAAGAATCAAGAGGGTTTTCAAACCCTTAAAACGCCTTGAAGCCTGGAATACCATGGATGTAACTCAGTATCATTTTTGAAGGTATGAAATTCTTCCGATTTCTAGAAGAGGTCTTCGGAAGAGGCATTCACCTCCACAACAATATAAATAGAAAAATCCAAGGGAGAAGAGGTAACTGGCCAATAGAACTCTCCATAGAACAGACTCCTGGAATGCCTTAAACCTCATTCTTCGGGTTAGTATATCAAATGGATTATCTGCGGTGGAAACATAATGCCAAGAAGCGGATACCGCCAAGTTACAGATCTTCTTCAAGTCAGTTCTGGATATATACTTCCAGTTTAGGTTTGAGCGAATCCACACAAGAGGAACTTAGCTATCTGACCATAGGTGAGCTGTCACAAAGGCTGCTTCCTCCTCGTAAGACTCCAGAACGAACTTAGCCAATCTCGTGGCAAGCAAACTTCGAATCTTGAGATTGTACGGGCTTTGGTGGGAGCTATTTTTGTCCAAGCCATAATAAATTGCGAGGAGCCTCCTAAAAACACGTAAGTTACCACTCTATAAGCCTTGCTACTAGCGTCTGCAAACACGTGCAGTTCTGAATTTTCTCCCGTTATTAATTGACGGGGAATATACCAATGCTCGTACGCCTTAAGGGCTTCTGGGTAAATCTTTCCCTAACTCTTCACCTTATCGGCTCGAGAGGAACCCAATCGGGTCAAAGAACTTCGTTGTATCACTTAACACAACACGTTTAGTGAGGGGAAGGTCGGATTGCCGAACTATATTATAATGTAAACTATCATTGCGAGTAAACTGTGCCTCTGCTACTCTGGAGTTTGAGACCCACTCTCGCAAGTGGAGATTGGCAGAACCCATTGTGGATTTCATTTCGTTGTAAAGTTGGACTATGTTATTCTCACATTTACCAGTGTGCTAGCCATTTTGTATATAAATATTCATAGCTACAAATGAACAGTTGTCAAATCAATAAATCTGGGATTCAGCATGAGTGGATCGTCCGAATGTCCTGATCGACTATTAGCGTTACACCATAATAATATCGGATATTATTATAGTATTATGGTATACAGTAATACGGTACATCATGACTAGGGACTTGATAGTGACCGTTGAGTAGTGATGAATTATTTTTTCCCCCTTTCACCAAGCGATCGAATATAAAATCCTTTCGCATATTAACACCTGTTCCATGTCTTCATGCCTACATATCCTTTCGTAGGTTTCCTTTTCAATGCCCTAATAATAAAGAATGTAAGTAATACATTATGAAGGTTTGGTGGGAACTAAATTCACATCGACATTCTTTTGCTATACTGATGTGTTATTTATCAAAACAGGATAGAATTTGTGACTTGTGATATTTACCTTCATTACTTTTATCTAATGTTCTCGTTTTTTTTCATTTTTAATCTTTTAATCTTAAACATGTGGTGATGCTCATATAAATTAGAGAAACAAGGGATTCAACTTTAAGTGATTCGTCAACTTCAAGTGATAACATGAGGAAGAAAATATTCGGGAACCAGTTGTGGACAAAGGGCACCTAAAAATTTGACATATGGCACTTCTGTGGTTCAAAATCTAGATTCTGATTTTGGTGAGTTTATTCTTCAAGGTATGTCAACCGAAGGACAAACTAGAAAACTAACACGCCAGTAGTTTTTCTAATTCTGCCGGAAGCTCTTTACTGGTGTTGTTGCAAATTGTTTTCTGACAATTAACTCAAAATTTAATTCTGAAGATGGATTTAACATCTGATGGAAACTAAATCATAGAATATCCAAACATGAATCTAGTGCAACTCACATTCGGAATTTCACAAAATGAAAAGAGGTGGAAATTAAGATTGCTCATGAAGCAACAATTGATAAAAAAAACAAAACAAGAAGTTATTAAAAGCCGAAGTGAAAGGTTGGAAGTTTACTCCTTTCATGATTGCTTGATATTATTGGATTCCTAGTTATACAACATTTGGCTTTACGAGGCCACCGAGAGAAAAGTGACTGATGTTGAACCTAAAGCAACGGAAAATAGGGAAATTCTTTAAGAGCTAGTTCATTTGTTGGCGAAATATGATCCAATGATACGTGAACATCTTCTAAGAATTTGGCTGGGAAACAATTTTGTTACTTCCTCCTACCTGCCTCATACTATTCAGAACGATTTTATAGAATTGTGGAGAAAATGTTAAAAGCTAAGATATTTCACATAAGGATCAAACAGGCCAAGTTTTACGCTATGTTATGATTTATGGAGATAAAGTGAAGATTGTTAAATCATTTGTCGATATCATTGAAACAAAAAGTAACACCGCTGAGAATATTCCAACGATGATTTTGGAAAATTGTAGAAAGAAGCAATTGATATTCAAAATTGTAGAGGGCAGACATATATAATGCTGCAGTGATGGCTGGTTTACATACTGTTAGATACATATCGAAGATATTAATAAAAATAGAATTGGTCGCACCTGTTAGTGTGAAATCTGTTACCATTTGGGGGATGTGTGGAATGTTTGTATTCTTTCTTCATCATCTTATCGCTGGGATATTCTAACTTCAGTCACTGATCAAAGTGTCAAGCTAATAATAGAAACTCGGTAAAGAGCGAGTGGAGAAGTTCTAAGGTGTAAGGAAACATTTCTCATTTCTCAACTGGCGAAGAAGAAAATACAGCTACTAGGGACGATGTTGGTGTTCTACTCGGTGCGTTGCAATTATTTTCCTTTTTGTGCTTTCTTGGTCCTGGGACCCGTCCATCTAGAAATTAACAACACACAGAATTTCATCTAAACCAAAAGATTGAAAATACAAGAATGCGGTATAAAACTCAGGGCATTAGAAGCATTTATAGCTGAAAACACGGAGAAGCCACAGAATAATGGAGTTAACTATACTAGAGAAATTTGCAATGATGTGGAGATAGTCATTGAGCGTCAGCGTCGACCCAAGAAGAAGAAACAAATGTTTGGTGAAGGATCATAAGATGCTGAATTGCCATACGACATTGAATTGAGGAGAGAAATATTTTTGTTGGACAGAGTGATCCAAGCAATAACTGAGATTTCAACATCTTCATGAGCTTGCTGAGAAATATGCCTTCCTTTTGGATGATAAATATAAAGGGCAAAAAGATCACGACGACATTTATAAATAGGAGTGCCTCGTTATGAGAAAAAGACCAGCATTTTATTGCTGTTGCTGCACCTGCCCCCTGTTGGTTGTAATTACCAATTCACAGGTGGGCTGGCCCACCAAAGTGCTACCACGAGAAGCTATGCGAGTTCGTCTGCTAGACCGGGGCGGCTATTCTAGGTGAAACGAAATAAGAGGTACGTTCTCTTTACAACTCAAAGAAGACGTTACCCTTGGGGAGAACTACAATCAAAATAACGACAAATACCCCTGAATTTATTTATATCTCGAATGACTTGCTCAAGCGAAAGGTAGGTGTGACGGCTTTAAATGACTCCCTCCAAAATTTTAATCTCTCGAAATGGAGTTTTCGGTTCAATCAGATCATCAGATTGATTATCACCCATCCACTATCCGCCAAGATGGTGAGCGGATGACCATTAGGAGGAGCTAGTGCCCCTTTGTATCTCTCGTACTCTCATGGGCTTTATTATTATTTTTGTCTTTTTTTCTCATTTTGCAAATAAGAAATGTTTTAAGTCACCTTTGGGAGTGGTTGTACATGCAAAGGATGGAGTGTGAGGCTCAAAAACTAGTTTTGTACATGTGATCAAAATTGACAATGTCGTTCTCTTAAAAAACAACTTTCATTTTGAGCAATAAAAGCTCGCGACCTCTATGCAATCTTATTTGCTTAATAAAGAGTACATTGATATAGTTTTGTTTTAACTTTAATCAGTGTAGACGGGTGATAAATTTCTTATCGCAAAATGTCCATTATGCCTGAACTCCCAACCGTTTATTATCATGAAAAATGATCAAGTGAATGGAAGAACTTAACGGAAAGGGATGGATCAATGTCCAGAGTAACAACACAAAGGGAAGAAGGGCGAAGAAAAACCAGTAAAGCTTTCTAATTCACCAAAGTAATGCACTTTCAAAATGGCTCAAACCTACACTATTTGTATTTGATTCCAGCAGTCATGTTGCAATTCGTTTCAAACTTCCACAACAACTATAACGTGGTAACTGCAAAGCAAGCGTCTTATAAGTTCTGCACAATCGAGTCTTTTTAAGGTTATATAACTGAATGACTTGAGTCTCCGTCCAGTTGTGTCAGCAAAGCCAAGTCAGTATCACGAATGTCAGACGCTTCTTATTTTGTCGTCGTGATGAAGCGTTTTGCGGGTGACCTGCGTCTTTCAGATGTGACCGAGGTCAGATTCTTAATGCAATACAATTGAAAGTATAAAAAAAAATCAAAGAAGAAAGAAAAGTACAATAGGGATTAAACTCATAATAATTTAATAGGAAATGACGATTAGAGAGCCTCCTCACCTTAACTCCCTAAAACTGAGATTCGCCAGGGAACGTAAAATAAGTGATTTTCCACATAGCCCCTCCTTAGATTATCACAAAGTATCTCTCTTTTAGCTTAGTAAGTTAATAAATTAAATATCTCATCTTTAGACTTGGTTATTTCGAACTTGACTCAGCATTTTGCATAAGTCAATCAAGGTCGATATTTCTCGGGACTTATTACGCCTATCAACAAATTACCTTTCATTTTGATATCTTTATACCTGCAAAACAAAAAAAATCTAGCAATTATGATATCTTTTTCTCGTAATAGTATTCATTGGTGGAAATAATAACATACCTATGAGTTAGATGAGCAGTTTGTAATAAAATTTCTATTTAATGAAAATCTTGAGAAACGTCTTCGATTCAGCTGAAATGAAATCCGAAAATTCCTTTTCTTTTAAACCGTTGCAATCCACACTGTTAATAAGGTATCGTTTTATTCGGTTTTCTACATCAACGTCTTCTGTATTCACCATTATAGCAGATATTTTTTGCTTCATCAAAGAATGATAATGCCGCAGTTTTGGCTGACAGATGCCATAAATGGTTAAGCAATTGTATCACAGCAGCGCTACTAATTTCTAGATCTACTTCCTTATGCTCGATTAATTTCAGTAAAAGATGTAATCGAGTTACAGAACTTTCACAGCCAATGGTGCTAAGAAACAGCTCGTAAATAGAGTTCTCTTTTTTGGTCAGTTTAATTCGAGGTTGGAATAAATATATTTTAAAGGCCTAAATAGCTTTTGTTATCCACCGAGCATGGCCAACGGCTTCAGAAATACGAAATCAGACTCCTCGTCTGGGGACACCGCCGAGGAAGATCAAGGCCATTCCTCCTAATAAATGTAATAGCATCATCATCATCATCATCACTAACTCTATAATTTAAGAAGGGGATTTCTTTGAGTATTTGAATAATAATTTCATCTTAGTTTGGTTATGACTTATGTTTTTTTATCAAAGTTATTTCTAATAATTCTTTTATAATATCAAAAACAAAATGGTGAAGTTCAGAAATAAATATAAGTATCGAAATTTTGTGAATTTTTTAAAACCCAAAGAATTACAAATGGTGAATTTCAGAAAATTTATTTTTATATATCTTTTATAACTATATTTTAGCAACGTGATATTTTGAAAGGGGGGAAATTTAGTTTAGAGTTCCTTTTATTATAATTGGCAAAGTTCAGAAAATTTATAAAAATATAACCATGGCTGCTTTTTTAAGATTTTAAATTTTATCTTAGTAGCGAAGCGCAGGGGGAGTGGCAAAGCCATTGCCTGGTATTTATAAATATAAATCTCTAATCTGTTCGCCCGGGGGAATGCGAGCTGGGTTTAGACCGTCGCAAACTCTATTTTCTATATCTTAAAATCCATATATATCTATTTATTAATATAGGTATATAAATCCCTAGTCTGTTCAACCATGACAGGTTAGTTTTACCCAACTTTGCTGTTTGCGTGTGGGAGGCAAAAGCAACCCGTTTGTCCATATGCCACAAGGAAAGGCGAAGAATATTGTCTACCGATACAATATAATTAGTGATAAATATAAGAATTTCAATCTGTAACTTGTTTATGATTTTTTTTACCCGGGCAACGCCGGGTAATTTATTTAATGGCTCATAAGTGAACATTAGAAATACTAAACATGAGAGTGCAAGACAGCAAGGATTGTGAGTTTTTTATGGGAGGTGTCACTTTCTTGCTGTAAGGTGATTTCAGGCAGACACTTCCAGTGATCCCTAAAGGAACCAGGGCAGATGAGGTCCGGGCTTGCCTATAATCATCTTTGTGGCGGACTAAAGTTCCCAATCCGTGTAAGTTTTGCAATGCCAACTAACTAATCCCAAGGTCAGACACTATCAGTGGCAGGGTTGCAACTGTTTTCCTCATGGTGAACCGTATGTTGTTTGCTCTAGAGTTGGAAGCAAAAGTAATGTTTGTATCTGCTCAACCAGGAAAAATTAAGAATATTTTGTACCAAGAAGTTCTGTAGCGCTGCTGAATAATATTAAGTTTAGTTGATATAATGAGAATATTGTTTATGAAGAATAAAAAAAGAAAAAGATCAAAATCTGTCTTACTTTATTTCAGAATGCACATTTTTACCTAGGCAACGCCGGGTACCTCTGCTAATAGAATATATATATATATATATATATATATATATATATATATATATATATATATATATAAACAGTTTTATGAACTGTTTCGATCGAATGTACCTTATATGATACATGTCAAAAATATAGGTAAATCTTAGTTGACGTCCAAAAACTACAATAAACCACAATTCAAAATTTTTGATGTGTGGAAAAAAAAATCGGATTTGAGAATTGCTCACTCGTGTGTGAAATACTGTTATTTATTATTAATGATATGTAAGATAACCATTTTTAATCATAATTCCCTTTTCTCAGACTACTCAGAGGTGAAAATTCAGGTTAGCCCTTCCCCTTAAATTTTTATTCTGGATCCGCCACTAGCTCTTTGTTGTTTCTGGCATAACTGTTTTGTAGAAATTCAGGCATATTGACACAGGGTGCATTGGTTCGGTAATTCATATTGGATAACTTTTTGTGTTATTTCTTAAAACTTAGATCATATAATTATAAAAATATAGGTAGTGTTATACATTTCCTGAAAGAGACGAAATGTCTACGAAAATCTATGCAAAATTGACAGAGTATATTTACAACTACAGCTAAGAGTAAAAAGCTAACGTTCGAAATATCATATAGTAAGGAAACTATTCCACCCATTTGATAATAAGAACCGACAAAACGAAGGTGATATTGGTTGGCGTGCAGTCAGCAAATCAAATGAGGCCAAACACACATTATTGCTACACATTACGGATGATTACACCATCCATCTCATATTGTAGTCTATGTCTCTATGACGCCATCGAGCAGTGTGAGCGCCGGGGACAATCAATAAGGTCTCAGATGGACAGGCATACATACACCTCTACTAAAAATAAACGTGACGCTCTCTGCTCACGGCCTCGCTGTGGAGTCTTAATAGTTTAAAGGTAAACTCGTTTGCCTCACAGCTTCATTCATGTTTCTTTTCTGCTAAAATCAATTAAAAGGTGATTGACTATTTCCAAGTGTTAAAAAAAACATTCTGAATCAGGTAAAGATGTTGTTTTTCTGTGAATGACGCACGTTTATCCATTATAAATTATAAGAACTGCAATTTTGGCCGTTAAATGACCAAATTATAGTATCCTTCGCGCGGGTCACAGATGTGGGTACAAAGGGCTGCATACGGCACGCGGGCCGCGTGTTTGACATGCCTGCGCTAGATTAAATTTTCTTTTAATTTCTGCCCGCATCTGTTCTTTCATTTCTTTCCGTCGACATTGAAACCAAGTGCGCAGCCATCAAAACATTAATCAGCATTTTGGTCTCTTAATTTACAAATGTCTAATGCTTCAGAAAGCATAGGTAAATGAAACTTCCATGGTAGATAAACTCATACATTTAATATATTTTATTAAGATTTCATATGATACAATCGTATATTCAAGAAATTATACTAAATAAATTAACAAAATAAAATGTTGACACGTGCAAAATTAGAGAACGATAACTCAGAATTTCTTAGCAAGCCAATAAACTAGAGCAAGATTTGGTATCGATGAAGCTTAAACACTTAATAAGAGGTATCGAAGCTTTCGTTTTATATTACTTAGGCGCAACGACGACCACAGAACCTCAACAATTTCTTGCAAAATTCTGGCGTTATTTTCTTCCATTCTTATTGTATTTTCAACCATAAATCCACCAGAGTTGAAGGCTGCTGGTCGCGAACTTTGTCTCCCATCATTTTCAAAAGGTTTTCAATTGGGTTCAAGTCCTGGTGCTCAGTACACAACTTCATTACCCTCTATTTTCAATTGTGTTCAGGTTCGGGCGTGAGCAGGCCACTTCATTACTTTGATATCTTCTTATTCGAAATAGCCTTTTACTCGCTTCGCAATATAACAATACGTATTGTCCTACATACATACTGCCGGTTTGTTCAGAAATGATCGGAGTGAGGGTATAACATGTTGTACGAAGTTTAGGTACATATTCGCAATTACCGTTCTTATTATTCGCACTAGTGGACCAACTCCTTCAGATAAAAACATCCGCCATACCATGACATTGCTACCTCCATGCTTTACATACTTTTAAACACATTTAGGGTTAAGTTTATCAACTGCAGCACGTCTAACAAAGCATCTGCCATCAGATCCAAATAAATTAAATTTATTTTTGTCGCTGAAATGAATCGTCTCCCAATCTTCATCCCTCCAAACATCATGAGCTTCAGTATATTCGAGTCTCGCCTTCTGGTTCTTCTTACTGATGATGGTTTTGTTGCTGGAGAACGAGCTCTTAAACCAGATGCATTGAGGCGACGGGCCACTGTTGCAGTAGAGAAGGGATCTTTCATAGAAAAGCGCTTAATAGCTCTGTCTTCTTTCATCCTGGACGGTGATTATGCGGGGTCGACCGACTTTCGCAGGAGATTCATAGGTTTTATTTTCATAGTATAACTTATGAACGCACCTAATCACACTATTGGACCTTCCTACCTCTTTTGAAATCGCAGAAAGAGTCCTCCTCGAAGTCTTCAAGTAAACAATTCTCTGACGGAGCTCGATGAGTCTCTTTCATGTCTGGTGGCATCTCTGCAGAGTAAAAACGACAACAATGTTGGTTGTAAAGTTCTTACCTATAGAATAGAACTGAAAAATCTTTCTCTTATTTTGCACGTATCAATATTTTATCTTGTTAGTTTATTTAGTAAAATTCCTTTGTCGAAGAATCCACTTTTGTCGAGATATACTTTTTTTTGAAGTATACTTTTGTCGATGAATGCTATTTTTGTTGTTTATAAGGAAGAGCCGCTTCAACACGTTAGGATATAGAGAAACGCACAGGAATTATCCCAAAATAAACATATTTTAAATTTAACAATTAACTACAAAAAAAAACAGTAAACACATTTATATCCACCTACTGAGCTAACCGAGGCTAAACAGGTTGGCAACTGGGCCTATTACAATATCTCTTCATGACAAAAATAAACAAATAGGCTACACATAAACACACCAATTGCCGATTATTTATTTTATCGCGCCCCTTTTAGATTAGCGTTAAACATTAAATTTAATTACTCGCTTCTACTAGTAAATATGACAAGGTTTACGCACAATTGTTTCTACTTCCGTTAAATCGTGAAACGTAATAAACTTATACTAACGCAATATGAATATAAATGTTCTTTCTAACTTACATGAAAGAAGGGATCAGGGGTTGCCGGATGTCGCTGGAGGGCTTTTCTCGCGCTTCGAAGAGTTGAAGTGGCCGATGGTAGAATTTCTTCAAGATGGGATGGAGGTAAGGGGGTGGGGAGGGGAGCGATGTCAACTTCTTATGGCAACTTTGCCTCCTGTTACGTTTAGAAGATGGAGAGAGCTATTGTGCTCTTAGCTCAAAGAATCCTCTTCTGGATACTCTCGAAGCCTATTTGTATCCTATTCTTTAACACCGAGTGCCCGACTAGTTTGGGGAGTATACTAGGGGATGTCTACCGTACTTAACAAATGGAACCTCGTTTTGGCTTGGTTCTTCTCCTCTCATTCTTACGGAGCTTGAGCTGTGAGAATCACTCGAGTGTGAGCAGGTTTTATTTCTTCCAGTCAGACTTCTTATAAGTCTGTAAAGGATTCTTCGGTAAGGCACCGATACAAAACTTGATGTTCTATGTTAATTCGGCACTGGATCGGGGGGGGGGGTCGATCTTCTCGAATTGATCTTTTATCGTCTCTCCTCAAATAATCTTGACTGGCTGAAGGATCGATCTTCACGAACTGATCCTATATCGTTCGCACCAAATCTTTTCTCTTTCTTTCAGGGGCTTATTTATAGGTGGACCACCGCCCCATCTAAGGGGGAAGGGGCGAGGCCGCAGATGGGAGAGCAAGTGGTGAGGTCGCATCTAGGAGAGCGATGAGTGAGGAGGTTGGCACTCTGGTGCCCAAGTCGGTTTGTTAATTAGAGAGACCACCAACCGCCACCCTCCTTGGCGTGCCTTTTGACGGGCACCGCTTTTTGATGATAATAACCACGGGCCTACGGATCTCGTTGGTAATTGGATCTTTTGAGAGTCGTTTAAGGGGCTTTGGTTATTACCTTAACACAGATGGTCGCTCCAACTACCTATGCCGCGGGAAGATCAAATAGGGTAGGCAGTTAGACTGGTATTCCCCGACTACAGTTCCCACGAGTCTCCTCATGGGGGCTCGATTCTCCGGCTTTCTCCACAAGGAGGGGATGGGACTTTAATGTATAGGTCCGCCTGGCCCTCCGGGAGGCTTTACGTTGCAATTCCTCTACATTCTTGAATATACGATTGCATCATATGAAATCTTCATAAAATATATTTTTGCATGCTTTTATATACCATGTAAATTTCATTTACTTACTCATCATATTTAAAAAAAATATTTTATTCAACAAAATCGTTCTGTTATTTTGCTTGATAGTGCAGCGTACCTCATGTACCCAAAGTATATTCACTCACTCTTAATGTACAAGGTGACCCCCCAAAACGGGCCCCAACTTTCGATAGGCCTCATTTCTTAATTTTATGCAAGGATTGAATGAAACTTTGGTGATAACTAGTTTATTTTGTTTAATAACATCATATTAAAACATGAGAGTCTTTGGACTTTTCTTCTCTATTCTAGAGCACGTGTTTGAGATGACCTCCATTTAGCTATGTGCATTTCTTGAAGCGCAGCACAAAGTTGTCCATGACGTCCTTATAAACCGATCGACTAATGGCTCTGATCTCCCCCCCTGATGGCTTCCTTGAGGTTCGTGATGCTCCTAGGTCTTCCTGCGTACACTCTGTCTTTAATGTAGCCCCAGAAAAATAAATCGGGGGGGGGGAGGGCTAAGGTCTAGGCTGTGAGGTGCCCACTCAAAATCAGTCTTAAGACTGATCACACGACCACCAAAGTTCTCTTTCAGCCAATCTCGGGACAGGTTTGAGGTGGAACCAGAACTTCCCCATAAGCGACAGAAACAGGGTCTGCAGCTTCCTCTTGAAGGTTTTGAGGACTTCAATATACCGCTCCTTGTTATCTGTCACTGTCGCGCCAGATTCCTCGAAGTAGAATGGTCTGATGATGCCTCTGGCTGAGATTGCAGTCCATACCGCGCACTTAGGGGAGTGTAGGAGCTTGGTGGCTACCTCATTTGGTCTGGAGGTCCCCCAGAAGCCATTTGTCTTCGAGTTTACCTTTTCTTCAAGATGGAAGTGAGCTTCATCTGAGGTCCAAAGGAGGTCAAGGAAAGTTGGGGTCTCTTGAATCTTCTCCAGTATCTTGACTGGCATAGCCTTTCTCTGCTCCTTGTCTGAGGATGTAAGGGTCTGCTTCCTCTGTATTCTGTATGGGTAGGCCTTTACATCCATAACTAGCACTCTCCTGCAAGTCTCACTAGATATACCGAGGGACTGACCTTGCTTGTGCACAGAGCGTTTTGGACTCTGCTGAACTGACTCTCTCACGCTCTCGATCAGCTCAGCTGTACGCTTCCTAGGGCGTCCTACACTTTCTTGAACGAGCCTGTCTTGTCACTCCCATTGAGATCTAAATGTGTTCACAGGCGTTGCTTCTGTCATGTTCTGCAAAGTCAGGGTGATTATTGAATAAATGAAGGATATATCACAAAAGTGTGCGCAGGCCCATTTTTTTTTTGGGGGGGGGGGTGGAGGTTGTGTACCTTTAGTTGGATCGTTAAAATGCTAGTTGTCTTCTTCGTCTCGACTATCACTGCTTAACAATGATGGTAGGTGAACCATGACTTTTCTTAACATTTACTTTTCACAAATTCTTCTTCTCTATTTAACCTTTTCTATACATTCATTTTTTTCATTCGCTTTTAATTTATAATAAATTTAAGCCATTGGATATGGTCGTCCTTTCTTTCGCTGCCATAGTACTCGTAAATATTGCCCATCTTCTTCGTTATTAACAATGTTTAACTCATATTTTATGCGTAACATTAAATAAATAATCTAATTTATCGAGAGATTTCGCTCGTTTATACTGACACGGGTTTTGAATTGATTCTCTACTCAAACTTTTGTGTATATCTCTGAATTATTTATGCATTTATTTAACTTTATCAAGGCAATAATCACTTCGTTTTGTAGGAATTCGCGCCATTTTCCCCCAAACTAGAAATTCTTTTAAAACTAAGCTCGCACTTGCTCGGATATACATATAATGTAACTACAAATAAATTGGCTAAAAGAACATTGAGTAACTTACTTGCCGATTTCAAGGTAGTTTCGCTCTTACAATTTGGTTTGTTATTTCACAGCGTGAAATAACATTAATTAAAATTCATTAACCGAAGTTGCGTACAGCAGAATAACCAGAAGAGAACTTAGAAAACTACCTTACTGGTTCGAAGACTCTAACTGAAATGGTTGAGTGGTGTTGAGGGGCGCCCCCTATATAGTATGTCGCACAAAAAGGTATACCCAGCTTTAGATTTTAATTTCTATTCTTAAATTTAGATATTTCCCGGATGGGAGTCTTCTGGCGAATACACCCTTACGACGCTTAATAGCTCGCCGGTGAGTGCGAGTCCGTAATCTACCAGGAACTTCGTGAAAGTAGTTTATGCGATTGAACTCGTGAACTTCTCCAAAGATGAAATCACCTTAAAGCTAGCCAATCATTGAACAGTCAAGGTCGAACGTGTGTTGAGAAAACAGGGAGGGGCCTCGAGAACCACCCATACATTCTTCGTCACGTTCTAATGTGACAAGCTCCCTGACTCGGTGAGTGCCGGGTGGTATCGCTACCGAGTGAATTAATTTTTGCCAGTGCCACGGAGGTGATACTAATACCAGTACCACCGCTTCGGCATACGAATCGCTCATGCAAACGTGAAAAGTCGGGATCACCCGAATTCTGTGTAAGTTGCTCCAAGGTCGTACACGATAAGACTTATCGTGAGCGGACAATTGTGTATGGGTAAGTGTGTCAATTGAGGAGAATTGCCCCCTCTATGGCTGGAGGGCATATCCCTTCAATGGAATTGCCACGGACTCCAGGCCAGCTAAGAGCAGGTGCGTAGGCTCGTCTCTTTCCATCCCCCGTTAGCTATATTTTTGCACGAGAGCAAGTTTGGCTCTTGCCCCCTATACACCTTTCAGGGGTATAAGGTTTTGTCGGCCCCACCAACACGGGATGAGGGTTCTGCGAGAAGATGAGCCATTTACACTGGCATGATGTCTCCACTCTTCTCTTTGCAATAAATACCTCTTTTCAGGCAGTAGCAGTGCCTCTAAGAGGAAACTACTCGATCAATCCCAGGGGTAAGGTACTGGCCGACCTGATCGACGAGCTAGAGATAACTGTTGTAAATGTGGATGTGTTTACGTATCACTGCCCCAGAACCGCTTCCTTTTCTTGTCTTGAACTATCACTGTGCTATCTGGATGCACAAATCATCAAATGAGAATTCATAAATGTTTCCCACATACCAGTTGGAATCGCACACGCAAGCTACCTACTTGCCTGGTTGAAAATCATCATCTTGGGATGCTCTTCTCATCTGAAGCTTATTTCCTGTATATGGAATGAAATTGTGATGTGACTTAACTACAGCTATTATTTTGCAAGCATCAAACCGTTCAGCCAATTTGAATTTGACAAAATTTTCTTGTACTTGATCTTTTGAAACAAAAAATTCAATCCCATGAATGTTATCTCTTGCCCAGCCTCTTAACAGTGCCCCATAACATCATCACACGGACTCTTTCCGTGACTAGTAGCAAAAAAATGCCATTCAGCAGACAGGCCATGATTATCATAATGGCTGCAGAGGTTAGCAAAATATTTGAAATTGGATTGCAGCCCCATCACTGAAGTATATAACTTTGGTCAGAGCCTCAAACTTTGATTTTATAGCAGTCAGTACTTAAGTAGTAAAAGCATGAACTGCTCCAGTGTCATGGTTGAAGCAATCAGATATTTCAATTACACATTTGGGATCAGAGGTTGAGGAGTCTTTGACATAAACTACAAAGGAATGAACTGTAGCTTGGGAATTACCCAAGTAATATGATGGCTTTATTATACAGAAGCTTTTCTTTAAATGCATTCAAAGCCTCAAATTTTACCTGCCTTTGAAAGCTAAATAAAATTCCTTTAAGTTTGCTAGCAACAAACTTTTCTGTTTGTAAATCTTTCCTTCATCTGTTCTAACATACACATCTTTCTTGTCAGGACATACCCTAGAAAATTCATAAAGTTCCAAAAACTGCTATATTCCTATCCTGGTATCTTTTGGCTGAGCATGGCCTAGCTTTCTTTCTGGCGCAACCATGATTTTTTTTTCTTTCTTTAATGATCTGGTTCATCTTACGAAATATTCACAAAATCCAAATGTTTCTTGAGTTTTCTGTTTGTTTTAGATATCTGTCACTAGGGTTAACATTTGAATTTTCGTTTTACCTGATGACAATTTGCGATTCTCCCCCAATAAGTCAACCGAAGTATCAGCCTTTGCATTTCTCACAATTACATCTGTGTCAACGTCCATGTCTGAAGGTGCAACCATCAATACACTTAATTTTCCATGTGTAGCTGCTTTTGTACTCTTTACCATGCTCAAGATGTAGGATGCCTGGTCAGTAGGGCTCACATACTTGATAGGTGAACAGCCTAACATGGTTGCAGTGACATTCAAATCCTCTCGAAGCATTTCTGAAGATTGGAAATCATCCACATCATGGGTAGTGCTTGGTCCAGCTTGTTCATCAGTTTGGTTATCAGCTTGTGTATGATCCCCAACTCTCGTAAGGTCTCTCCAGCGACTTGAGCAGCATAGTTTCTGCTTTGGTATCAACCCCAAATTTTTTAAGGTTAGAGTTTTTTAAATTGCATAACAAATTTGAAACATTTTGAGTACTAAGGAAAATATAATTATTTTTTTATTATAAATAATATGCCTTGTAAATGGTTAAAATCAGCTCCTTAAAAATTTGGAACTCAAAATTATTTGGGATGAATTGAGAGCTTAATTTAATAACATAAGAATGAAGAAGAAAAAATGATAGTGAACTGCCCAAATGGTCAACTAAGGGCATCAAAATGGACATTTTTGAACAATTTTGAAATCTCACAAATTTCAAAATATTAATCTGACACTCCCATAATAGTAACTAACATGGTTACTGCTCAGAAATGGTCTACTATAGTATATGGTAAATAACAGAAAAAATTGCGGTTGCTTTATCTAGTAGATGGAAAAGTATACAAGATCCATAGGATTTGATAAGATATTTGAACTTTCAATTGGTCCGAGAGGCTGGTTCGAATTTTTTTTTCCATTAATTTATGTTCTAAATGACTACAATTTCAAAACTACCATCATATACATAGGGACAGGAGAAAGTATGAATTTTTTCAGGGGTATCTGGGAAAACATTTTGAAACTGGTTTACATTAAGTGAGTTGCGTTCCACTCTCGCTTCGTGTACGGACACCAACTCTGTTCCGAACGATGCTCCGTATGCCATGCCTCGACATCTATGTGAGCGAGGTATGCCCTTTGTTAGATTTGTTCAACGTCATCTGGGCAGAGGGTATCCTCCCAGATTCCTGGCGAATGGCTACTCTGCTTGCTTTTCACAAAACGAAGTGAGATCACTCTACCCCGGCCGGTTTCCGCCCATGTTCTCTAACCGCCTTCGTATGCAAGTTTATGGAGAAATTGGTAAATGTTAGACGAGTCTTTTTCCTGGACAACTGAAACCACCGGTCTTCTGCCTCTACGGCTTCCGCACGTTCCATTCTAGATCGGATGGCTGCCTCTAATGGAAAATTCAAACTGCAATCCCTTCCTTCATAGAGAGGAAGGGTGTTTTTCAATCTGTAAAAGGCAATATGGTATCATGGAGACTCTCCACATGATGGGGGTGAAGGGACACCTCTCAATCATTATTTCTGAATTTTTCCGAGATCGTCGATTCTGCGTGTGGGTGGGGGGAGCTTACCTGGCTTAATGGAGTAGGGAGAGGGTATCTCTTAGGGAAGTGTCCTCAGTGTCACACTCTTTCCCCTGACCATTATTGGCATAACCTTAGAGTTGCTCGAAGATGTTCTCGCTACGCTCTATGTGGACAACATTTCGATGTCTTTTGGCGCGGCCCAGATGCCAACGCTGGAGAGTCGACTCAAACAGCCATTAAACCGCATCTCTCACTAAGCCAAAACGCACAGGTTTCGTTTTCCTTTGGCCAAGAGTAAGGTGGTGCACTTCTGCAGCCCGAATTTGTTATAAATGGAGTTCGCCTGGAAGTGGAAGATTCGCACCGTTCCCTTGGTCTTGTTTTCAATCGGAAGGCTTATATACGCAGCCTAAGGGTCTCTTATATCCGCGTCATGGACCACCTTCGTTCCGTGATGTTCAGCACTCAGAGTCCTGATAAGGCTACTGCTTTGATTTTATATGGATCATTTTTCGTTCGAAGCTTGACTACAGATGCGAGTTGGATGTTTCCACAGCCACGAGTGTATTGCGTAAGTTGGACTTGATCCATCAAACCCTTTCGTGTATGTGGACTGGATCCTAACACCCCGTAAGGGTTAGGGAGATTTGCTTTTCTGGCCACCATTAGACTCAGGGCCCCACCTGGCCCCAGCTTAGCCTCTTCTAATTCTTTCTGAGATCCTGTCTTCTTACCCTGCTTCCTAATTTGACAGGGTAGATCCCGAACAGCTTCCTCTCACCCAACCATCCCGGAGCTCCGGTTCGGGGTAATGGGATCTTAACAACCTGGTTAATTCTCACCTACACCTTCCTCACATCGCCTTTCTTTCTCCTTTTAATATCTATCGATTTTCCGTTGATCATAAGGGGGAGCTGCCACTAGTTCGGGGAAGTAGACTCAAATAGCGGCCGGTGGTTCTGCTGGCGCCGTGTCCACCCTTCACAGAGCATGCTACTGCGAGGGGTGATTAGCGTTTGGGTGACCCTATGCCCCTGGTAACATTTAGGTGACATGGAGCCTCCAAATGAGATGCCATGGTGAGTGACCCTATTAGTAACACGGGACGTGTCACCAATAGGGTCACCATACCCATGTATGAAAATCCCCAAAACAAATACAAAAAATCCTATTTACTCCCCCTTCATAGGTGACGGAGCCACCATCGGCATTCTCCCCTAAATTTCTTCTATCGGAGAGGAGGCTTATTCCTCTCTTAGACCAACGGGTGCAGGGGACTTCCCCTCACCCTTTTCTTTGGAGGCGACCAAGGGCGCCTCCCTCTTTCCAGTGGCAGTCCCTCTTTTTTCACATGAAACTGAAAGGAAACGACGCAGGCGGTCAAATATTGACCCTCGATAGGGCCAAACTTCTTAGCAGGGCAAGGGATGGCAGGGCCCGTCGGTCGTGCCCTCTAACGTCTGGCACTTGTGAAATAAGACCTTACAGGGGGCCGGCGTACCTACCTCTTATCTTTTCTGTTTGCTGGTTCGCCGGACCAAGATGAAACAACCAAAGGTAACTCGAATGGCATCTGTGATGTCTTGGAAGGGGGGGGGGGGTCATATGGAGCCCCCAAATGAGATGTACATGGTCCCTGAGAAGACCCAGTCCCAGACGGTAGGATCTTCCATGAGGTCGAAGGCGTGCTCGGTGTCAAGCACAAGATCAGAGTCCGCCCCTATGCAAGCTCCTCTTCAGACCGATCGGGTCGTGTCGTGTCTCCGAAGCCTCACAGGGAGGGCGCGGGGAGGAGGAGCTCCTTCCCGGCTGGTGTTCCTGTGACAGCAGGGACCTACTCCATGTCGGAGAAGGATCTTGCTGAGGCCGGCCAATCCAGCGTCCGGTGGGGGGAGAGAAAGGGGTTCATTCCTCACTCTCCTTTCCTAGAAACAAAAGTAACAAAAAGACGAAAAGGACAAAGAAGACTCGGGGCTCCTTTTCTTTTGGCTGGAGCCGCGGGGACGGACGGGGCTGCTGCCGTTTCGGTAAGCGACCAAACCAATATCAGCATGTCCGGCATGTTGGCTAATGGTGACATGATCCGTCAGAGGAGAGCTCTAGCTAGTGCGATGGGTAGAGAACCGAAGGTGACCCGGTTCTCGGCCGGGAGCCTAATGGCGAATGCGTCGAATCCCTCCAAGGTGGCCATGATTAGTGCCCTTGGGACAATCGATGGCACGCCAGTGAGTGTCACGCAGCACTCTACCATGAACTTCGTGAAAGGAGTGACTTATGCGAGGGAACACGTGGACTACTCCTTGTATGATATCATCTTAAACCTGGCCGACCTTGGATCGGTCAGAATTGAATGTGTGTGAGAAAACTAGGAGTGCCTCGAGACCTACCCCAACCATCTTCTCACGTTCGTCCCTGAGTCGGTGGATGCCGGTTGGTATCGCTAGCACGTGAAGGCATTAGTGCCACTGCGGGAGAGGTGCTACTACTACCACCGCTTCGACCATACGAATCCCACCGAGTCGTTAAACTCACAGGAGGTAACACTTCTGAAGTTGGTCGTGAGGCCATATTTCGGGGTTTCTAAAGCTTCCTCCCAAAGGGAGGAGAACACTAAAGGAGTTTCGGCTCCTACGCCTACACAGAATGCAAGGCAGGGTGACTCGAAGGCGGTGGATCATCCAAAGGGGGGACATCAACTTCCGAAACCGACCCGTTTGCCTAAGGTTTCGAGGCAGAGGGATGAAAAGACTCACATAGTGAGCCCAATCTCCCCCGATAAGTCCTCTAAGGCGACAGCGCCAGGATTTCTGCCTCCGAGAAGTGATCATCCATTCTCATGAGTGTGTGTCTTCTCTTTAAAGAGAGCCCCCGCATCTCCTACGAGCTAGGCGTGGGGGTATATTCCTTCATCGAATTTCCGCGGACTCCGTGCTAAATGGAAGGAGCTGCGGAAGCTCGTCTCGCTCCGTTTTCCCTCAGATATCTTTTTGCAAGAAACCATGCTTTGCGCGTGCCCCCCGCCCCCCTTCCCGTGGTATAAGGGTTTGGCGACTCCATCACCACGGAAAGGGGGCGGGTGGGAGGATGCGCCATTTACACTCGTCATGATGTCTCCGTTATTCTCTTTGCTTTAAATACCTCCTTTCAGGCAGTAGTTGTGCAGCTGCACCTGGATAGGAAGTATACTGTTATTTCTGCGTACATTCCACCGTCAGCCGACTTTGATACGGGGAACTACCGCCACATCACGGCACGGTTGCCGATACACTTACTCTTGCTCGAGGAATTGAACGGGAGACACTCCTTACCAAAGGGTAAGGTCCTTGCCGACCTGATCGACGGGCTGGAGATAGGTGTCCTAAATGTGGATGAGTTTACCTATCACTGCCTAAGAACCGCTTCATTTTCCTGCCGCGATCTATCTTTGGGCTTTCTGGATGCATAGCCTGATTTTGATTGGGGACTGTTCCATGACCTCTATGGTAGTTATCACTTTCCCATCGCAATATCATTTTATGGGCCACTGCCGCCCGAGAGCCCGCCCCAGTGGTGTTTGTCGCGGGCACGGTGGTCCAAATTTCAGGAAATGACTGATTTCTCTGTCTTAGTCAAGGAATTTAGGTCAGTAGATGAGGCCGTTGAGTTCTTCTCCGGCAACCTCACCGCGCTTGGGCTAAATTCTATTCCTATAACGTCTGGCTATTTTGCCCGCCTAACGCTCCCGTAGTGGTCAACTGAGTGTGAGACGGTCCTCAAACAGAAGCGTTATGCCTACATGCCCTATAAGCGCTGCCCGAACGACTTTACTGTCAGCGTATTGCGTCAAACACGGGCTAGATTCCGATGTATTTCTATGAATGCCCGCCGCTCTTCTTGGCGGGCATACATGTCTTTACTTAAGTGAAAGACACCTCTAACAGAGGTTTGCAAGCGAGTTAAAAGGATTTGGGGCAAGTTTTCGCAGGACCCCCCTACCATTCCCCAGGAAAATGGGACCACAATCTTGGACCCGCGTCCGTGGCGCACTCCTTCGCGACTGCTTTCTCCGCATTCTCTGGTCCGGATGCTGCTCCGCCAGCATTCAACGCTCATCGTGATGTTGCGGAAGGCCTTCGACTGGACTTTACCTCCAGAGCAATAGATTCCTTCAACGACAGGTTTACTTAGAGTGAATTGCGTTCCGCTCTTGCTTCTTGAGCGGACACCGCCTAATGTGCGGACGATGTCCTGTGAGCTATGTTTGACGCCTGGGTGAATGAGGCATGGTCTTTCTCTTAGATTCGTTTAACAAAATCTGGGTAGAGGGTACCCCAGACTCCTGGTGAATCGCTACTGTGCTCGCTTTTCGAAAACCGTGGAGAGATCACTCTACCCCGTCTGGTTTCGGCCCAATCTCTCTAACCTACTGCGTGTGCAAGTTGATGGAGAAATTTGTAAATGTTAGATTAGCCTTTTTCCTGGACAGCGGAGGCCATCTGTCTTCTGCACAGTGTGGCTTCCGCAAGTTCCACTCCACGTCGGATGATCTGCTCCGACTGGAAAATGCCGTCTGCGAGGGCTTTCTTCGTAGACAGCACTACGCCAAGGTGTTTGACGATCTGGAGAAGGCCTATGATACCGCATGGTGATACAGTATCATGGAAACTCTCCACACGATAAGGGAGAGGGGACGCCTCTCAATGTTTATATCTGAATTTTTGTGAGATCGTCGATTCCGCAGACGGGTGGGGGGAGCCCTCTCCGGCCCTAAGGAGCAGGAATAGGGTGTTCCGCAGGGAAGTGTCCTTAGTGTCACACTCTTTGCCCTGAGCATCAACGGCATCACCTCAGTGCTGCCAAAAGATGTTTTCGCTACGCTCTACGTGGACGACCTTTCAATTTCTTTTGGCGCGGCCAAAAGACCCTTATACCCCGGGAGGGCGGGCAGGGGCACGCGCCTAGCATGGTCTCCTGCAGAAAAATAGCTAACGGGGAACGGGACGAGAAGAGCCTCCGCAGCTCCTCCCAGTTGGCCCGGAAACCACGGCAATTCCATTGAAGGAATATGCCCTCAAGGCCTAGCTCGGTGGAGATGCGGGGGCCCTTTTCGAACAGAAGACCCTCACGGAAATGGCCGTACGCTTCTTGGAGGCAGAACCCCGGGCGCTGTTGGCCGGACAAAGCGCTGAAGGCGCTGACGCCTCCGGGGACTTATTGGGGGTGGTTGGGCCCGCCATGAGGGGAAGCCCTCTTTTCGAGCAACCACCGTTTCCGAGCCACTCAGCCCACCACTAGGCGTGGGCGAAAGAGCCAAAGCTCCTTTGTTGCTGTCCTCCTTACGGGGAACAGCTTTAGGAGCCCCGAAAGATGGCCTGGCGACCAAATTCAAGGGTGTTGCCTCCTGTGAGTCTAACGACTCGGTGTGGCGTGTGGCCGTTTCGCCTTACGGGAAACGGTCACGCTGGGTGAATGAGGGGGAGCCCTGTTTTTAGCCGAGGCTGGGTGCGAACCCTTTTTGCTGCCAGCTTTACCAGGAGAACACCCGAGTTGAGTAGAACCTGCAGAAGGGCTCCGAATGGGCGCGGAAACAACTGTGCTCGTTGGCCTGGATAGGTCACGAACAGAGGGTGCCTTTCTAACTATCGAGGCATAAGACCTCCCAAGAAGATCCGGGCGCGCCAGGACCAAGTCCTTAGCCTCGCGGAATGAGATTCGATCCTGAGTCTGAACGGATAGGATTTCTTTCTCAAGGAAATATGCACCACATTGCTTCGAAGAAGCGGGGGGCGGCTCTCCGCAATTGGCACACTTGGCAACACACATTTTAGACTTATCGTGTGCAGCCTTGAAGCAATTTACACAGACTTCGGGTGACCCCGACTTTGCACGTATACATGAGCGATTTCTATGGCTCAAGCGGTGAGAGTAATAGCACCGCCACAGCAGTAGCACGAATGCCTTTACGTGGTAGCGGTACCAACCAGCACGCACCGACTCAGGGAGCTTGTCACAGTCGAACGTGACGAAGAGTGTAGGGTTGGGTCTCGAGGCCCCTCCCTGTTTTCTCATCACACGTTTGACCTTGACCGCCCCATGGTCGGCCAGCTCTAGGGTAATGTCCTCTATGGAGTAGTCAACGAGTTCCCTCACATAAACTACTCCTTTTACAAAGTTCATGGTAGAGTGCGGCGTCACACTCACCGAGGTGCCATGAAGTGTCCGAAGAGCACTTATCTTGTCCGCCTCGGAGCGATCCACCGCATTCGCCAGGAGGCTCCCGTCCGAGAAATGGGTCATCTTCGGCTCTCTACCAATTACAGTAGCTAATGCTCTCCTCTGATGGATCATGTTGCCTTTGGCCAACATGCTGCCATCAGTGGAGCGAATAACGAGGAAGCGTTTGAAGCCAGTGGGCTCAAAAACGCCAGGTAACCTCTGAATGAGGGGCTCCGATGTTATCGAGGCTCCACCCTGCGTACTTTTAGTCTTAGTTGGGGCTCCGCACCCAGGGGGTAGAGGGGCTGGATGTGCCGATCTTGGTTTGTTCGCCTACCGTAGCAGCAGACCCATCTGTTCCCGCAGCTCCCGCGGATGGAGAGGAGCCCCGAGTCTTCTTAGTCTTTTTCCTGTTCTTTTTCTTTTTTGGAGATAAGGGCGGGGAATGAACCCGCTTCTCACCTCCGACGGCAGAAGTCCCCAGGCCAGATGGACCGGCCTCAGCCAGGTCCTTCTCCGAAATGGAGAAGGTCCTGGCAGTCGTAGGAACACCGGTTGGAGGAGATCCCTTCCCTCCTCGTAATGTCTCGGAAACCATAGCAGTTTGAGGAGGACCTTGCATAGGGGCGGATTTGGGTTCGGTACTTGGCGCCGATCCCAGATTCCCCATCCCCCCCATGGAAGGCCCTACCGTCTGAGGCTGGGTTGCCTCAAGGACCATGTCTATCTCAGGAGGGGCCTCCAGTTGGCCATCCCTACCCAGGACATCGCAGGTCCCGTTTGCAGCGTCACCAGTCATGTGTGGGGTGGAACAGGCCTTGACCCCGGCAAGGTTCAATATTTTTTTGCCAGCAGGTCTTTTGAGGGAAGCGACCGCAGGGGCTTGGCTTCCCTCTTCCCCCCTAAGGGGGTTTGCCCTACCGAGCCGCTTCACTGGAGAGCGGTCGGCTATGAGCTGCCTGCTGGCTTTCTTGGCAGTCCCCTTGGAAAGAAAATGGGGGACTGCCCCTGGAAAAAGGGAGGTGCCCGAAAGCACCTCCAGAGAAGGGGGTTAGGGTATGAGTCCCCTACGCCCGTAGGCAAATAAGAGAAGTAAGCCTCCTGTCCGGTTAGAGAAATATGGAGGGTCCCCTGCGCAAGCACAGGGCGGGGGGGGACCTCCATTTTTTCTTTGGAGCTGCCCGAGGGCGGCTGCGTCGATTAAACAGGGGGAATTAAAGGGTTTTTGTTATTGGACTCATCATTGGGCATGGTGATCCTGTATTTTATACGGGAAGCAATACTTCATCCCCCCCCACAGTAGCCAGCTCTGCAAGGGGTGCGTACAAGCCTGGCAGAGCCAAGTGCCGCCATTTAAGGCCATCCCTCCCGCTTGGTGACCTGGCAGTCCTTCAGCATGGCGGCTCCACCTTGAGCACGGCGTAAAATTGATAGTGTGTGAAGTTAAAAGGAAAAGGGATGTGAGGAAGGTATGGGTGGGCATGAGCAGGTTGTTAAGAAAACACTATCCCGAACCGGAGCTAAGGGGTTAGATGACGTTGTCCCATCCCCCTTCTCAGCCCTGATCTGGGACGGTTGGCTGAGAAGAAGGTCAGCATCTACCCTGTGAAATTAGAGGTTAACCAGAGAATCTTGTGGGAGAGGTATGAAAAGCGAGGAAACCGGGGGAAAACATAAGTGTTTTGAAGGAAGGAGAAGAGGCTAAGCTGGGGTCGGACGGGGTGCTGAATCCCGTCAGCACGGCGGCCAGGATGGCAAATCGCCGCGCCCCTTACGGGGTGTGTTAACAGCATCGCAAGGCTCGTATCATAAATACCAAACCGTATTTACAAAAATATATGTGCAAAATCCTTCGAGTTAAAATATAGCACAATTTTCAAGTAACATTTAGCCGTAACTGACCCGGCAATCCATTTTTTGTACTCTTCAATTAAAAGCATCTAGATTCAAAACTATCTCGTTTAAAAACGATAAAATTACAAGTTAACAAAGAATGTTTTTCTTCTCTACTGAATCAAACAAACAGCTTAAAAATATCTGAGTTTGGAAGAGATATTAAAATCCAAATTTGGTTAAACCTTTTTTCGGCCATACTCTATTTGCGACAGACGCAGAACTTTCTAGAACCTTCTAAAAACATTTTTACGCACCAACATATAATACTTTTCCATTTCCGTAAATATCTCGTCCAATTTTGGTTTTGAGTAAATAATATTTATAACTAAAGTTATAACTAATCGAATTTTATTTAGATCATATATATTTCTTTCTAATAAAACTATGTAAAGAAAATTAAAAAAGGTTTTACATGTAAAAATATCAACATTGTTAAAATCTGAAACTTTTGGCCCTTTGAGGAGGTCATCTTAATATTGTTTTATTGAGCTAAGACATTGCACAGATCATTTTTTTCATGGACTAGAATAACTTTGGAGGTTGGTTGGAAAAAAATATTTTACTTCAGAACATCTCATACAACTCAAAGCTATCCTAGTTGTAATGTTATGAATCCATATAGTCATACTTGACAACTTTAGGTGCAAGAGATCGATAACGAAGACAATTCACTCCATTTGGTCCCAATTCGGCGGTTACGAGGGAGAAATAGCAGTCAGATTCTGAATGATCCAATGTGCGTTCAAGGAAGCGAAGAACGTATCCTTCGTTTGCCTTCGAGCTTAAAATATTAACTGCCAGTTCGACGGGTTTCTGCCTATGCCATTGTCTAACCGTACAAATCATATGAGAAATGAAAAAATCTCTACCCTTGTATCTGTTGCGTGTCTTCGAAGGCAACTAAATGCCACCGTAACTTTGACTGAAATGAGCGAATAGCCTCAAGTGGGAACAAATATTTTTCCGTATAATAATATCATTGCTGTGTTGATTCTCCTCTCGACTTCTCCTTTCTCTCTGTCCTATGCTACTGATATTTGATGAGATTCAGCTTGCCTCTGGACTCTAAAGTGACGGCCAAGATAATACACAAAAGAGTTTGTAATTTCAGCTTGTTCTTCCTGCCTGTAAATAACATATTTTTAATGTTAGATTCCAGTTTATGACGTTGTTCCTCCTCCCACAATAAGGAGATATTATACTTGCTATAGTCGTCTAGCTAGTTTGTGTCAGTGGGTATAATTTTAAAGCATTAATTCCCCTCTAAAAGAACATACACAATTACTTAAAGATGTATATCAATAAGAAGAGCATCTCCGCCGTAAAGTTCTTTAACAGAAAAACTCGTGAATAAGTTGGTAAAGTTAGGAAATGAAGATGCATGAAGAGAATATTTCTGGATCTATACAAGAGCCGCAGGTATCGAAACACGCCTGAAAATGCCCGCGTTGCATAAATAGAGTCCGTTGCACGGTGATAAGGGATATTACTCGCCAGAGGAAATCCTCGAAATTCCCGTTCTAATAAAGACTATTTTTCATCTCAATACTTTCCGCACATTTTGAATCCTCAGTAACCTTTTTTTACTTTAAACCTTCCTCTGATTTCAAACTCTTTGGATTGTCATTTATTACGTAAAAAAAAAATCAGACTTCCGCGGGCATCTTGCTTAGAAAGCTTTTGAAAAATGTTTTGCGGTGGAAATGGAAAGTATGACTCAAATCTCTCTTAAAGTTTCTTCCCATTTCGTTGCAGGGCAACGCTCAGCCTGGAAAAAAATATGTATAATGTATTTCATAAGAGTAATATAGTTTATATAAAGATCAATCAAACCTCTGAAACAATATTTTGGCATCAATCCTCTTTTCCATGTATGGTCTATATTGTATGCAAATTTCTTTTTGTATCGGAATGACTATTGGGCCAATAGAATGTAAAAATATAGTATAGAATATGCCCTAAATATAATTGTCAAGAGAACAAAGTACATTGTTCATTAATTAAATTTACAGAAAACTACCTTTCTGTTATTTTATCGCCTGAAAAATATAATTTTGATATATTGACTCCTCGATCTTAATGAAGTAAACACAAAATTACCCAACATTAATAATTTTTATTATAATTTAAATTCTACACAAAATTAGTTATTTGTATTGGAAAGTGTCATGTTTACGTGTCTCACTGTCCTATATATTTGAGTTTGTCTGAAAAGGTCAATAGGTTTTCGTTAGGTTGGGATATGTAGAAGAAAGGTGATTTATTTCTAACAAAGTGTACAGTAATGTCAGATTCATCTGAGTTATCAGCCAGTTTTTCATCCCCAAAGGATTTGATCCAAAGTAAAAAAATGGCTCGTCTATTATAAACATGTGATGATGCAAATGCTCATCTTGTACTTTCATCGTTTTGTAGAAGCAACCAGAAAACCAATTAATTTATGAACATTTAGAATAACATCGGAAAAATAATCCTACTCGAGTGCTATGTAAATATTTTTTACAATTCAGTGCCTTTCAAATAATGGGTATTTTAGTATTCACTGAATATTGCCATTAATATTTTCGCTCATTTTGATAAAATTTAAACTTAAAATTTACAAACACATAGAACACTAGAAAATAGTCGGTGCTCTTTAGTACTAATCATCCGCCGTTTCCAGAGGCGACACAAAAAATAATTTGAAGTTGGTATGAGTAAGAAAAATAGTTCTTTTTTTAAGAATTTCCTTGAGGCAGCACAAGATCAAACTACGGTGATGGAAGTGTCTTCCAAGGGATAGCTGAGGCCCACTTTGAGGTGTTTAAGGAAGCTGGAAGGTCTCTCGTTGCCAAAGTCCTGAGAAGCCTGGCCACTTCTCGTTTGCTTTCCTGAACTGCGAAATCTGTGTAAGTTCGTTCCGACCAGCAACATTATCAGAAGGGCGTAGAATGTTACCACTATCTGTGTAAAAGATAAAGAGAAATCACGATTATCGAAATATCGGTTTTAATTTTTCTATAAGTTAAAGAAAGGGGGAATTCTAGAGTACTGTAATGTTTGTATCTGATTATCATATGTGATACAACATTGCCTAGGTCTCTTTGATAGATAGATGAAAGTAAAAACAAGATACATATCATAAGAGTAGTGTCTAACAGAAAAGACCACTTGTAGTGATAGAAAGGGGCGGTAGACACTCTTGGACCTGCCTCCGCTTCAAAACGAAGGAAAAGCATGCATAGGCGAGACAGTCTTTTTAAGATAAATAGCATAGACAGGAATAAAAGGGCTTTGAATGAGCTTTAATTTCATATATGATAATCTAACGTAGTAAAAAGTTGAAAAAATGAATGTGGTATCACCTTAAGATATGTTTTATAGTTTCGGATGAAGGCACATTGGTGAAAAGAGAGCCTGCATTCTAACTTACCAAAACTTTGTCACAGGATGGGTTGAAACTTTTGAGTTGATTCACAAACCTATAGCTATTTCTGAATGAATACCGAGTATTAATGTATGGTAAAAGAATTTTAACAATAAATTTCGCTAGTTAATGAAGGAGAGCATATACGAGGCTAAAATAGGCCTTAAAGAAACATCAGGTTTACGAGTTTTCGGGATACCATAGAGATGTCCTAGTCCCGAACCAGTGGCGTGGATGGCACCGTACTCAGAAGAATTAATTGGGTTCATAGCATTGAACTCAGCTTAGCATTATAGTCTTCTCGGTCCAAAAGAACTACACCAGCGCCTTTATCTGGTTTCGTAACAGCAATGCTTTTGCTGTGGGAGAGCTATCGAAGTAGGGTTAAATCATCAAGCCTAAAAATCAACGATGAAAATTTGAGATTTTTTGATTTGTGAAAGAAACCAAACTCAAAGTTTGAGAAGGACGATACAAATTTCTTGTAATCCCCGAATATTGGGATATCTTTATGGTCGGAGATAAATTTCTCAAAGCAAACAAAAAATGAGGATATGCTATGTTTAAAATTTGGGATTTTAAAATGTAGGCCAAGGACAAAGACAAACTTATCACGAGAGGATCGAACATAGGAAGAAATGAAATTTATAACTTCCTCTAAAGAATGAAACTTAATGAAATATAATTTCCCGTTGGAAACCTCACCATTTCTGGACACTAAATTGTAGGCACCACTGCCACTGTTCGCACGAAACAGTATGCTATGAATGTACACTCATTACTCTAGAAGGTCACAGGGAAAGAACAGATTGGATAATGGTCTTTATTGCGCGACAATGATAAATTTAACTATGTATATTAACTAAATATGCGAAATATTTTAGTAAAACATGAATGATGGAATTATGAGAATTGCTAGCGAGGATTATTGCACTGTGAAAACACTGATTAATAACGCTGTTCAACAAAATTCAAAAAGTTTCATGGATCTTTGGTGAATTGATGTGAACCTACAGAAAATTAACGAGCTTAATATATATATTTTCGTTCATCGTCTGGGGGTCGTCTTAGAGGTTCCCTCTGTCAAAAAATATCATTCGTAGCAGACGTTCTCTCGAAATTTAAAGTAATTAAAATTCAATGATTTCTTGAGTCAAGTTAGGGTTAAGTTTTCCCGTCCTCTGCGCTTTCATAATTCTCGCCTTTGCTCCATCCTTTCTGCTCCACTATGTATGATAGGGACTCAATCCTCTCACTCAACTCCTTAAATTATTCTCTTTCTCCAGCCACATACGCGAAGATAAAGGGGGCTGGTATCCTCCGAACTCGCCCAACTAGGAGGGGGCCAAGACTTTCGGCGTCCCTTAGGAACCTCTTTCGCCCTACCATTCTTCCTTCACCCAACACCTCCAAACAAATCTCCCCCTTCCTCCTGTGCTCATCAGCAGGCGCTGTCGGCGTCTCTTCTCACCATTTAGAAGCTTGACCAATAAGTCGGAGTATGTCTATGACCTGGTTGTTTGCACTGGAGTTTCCTTCCTTGGCCTTACAGAAACCTGGCTCGAGTCTGATTCTGGTTCATGCACTGCCCTTGCAACCCTTCCGGGTCATTCTTTCATGCATGTTCCTCGGAACCACCGTGGAGGGGGAGTTGCACTGATTCACAAGCCATTCTTATCCCTGAATCTTCTCCTCTCCACCACTCTTTCCTCATTTGAGGCCCTCATTGTTGTCTCACGTGCTGTGTCCGCTCTGACTATTGTGGTCCTTTACCGCCCTCCCAGCTCGTCTCCGGCCTTATTTCTCTAGGAGTTCACTAACCTACTCTCCGACCTATCCTCTACTGGTTCTCTCCTTATTCTTGGTGACTTCAATCTTCCTAGCCACAGATAGACTTTTCGCGCATTAATTGACATCATCGACCTCTTCTCTCTTACACAACATGTGTCCTCCCCAACACAAATACATGGTAATATCCTTGACTTAGTCATCTCGAACCTCCATATATCTAACCTAACAGTAACTGACCTTTCTAATACGATTTCCAACCACTTCTTGGTCAATTTCAAATTCTATATTCCCTACTACCAAACCTACTCACTCGTCCAGATATCCTACTCCTTTCCGGCGACTATCGTCAATTGATACTACTTCTCTTTTTAACGATGTTGTTTCTGCCCTACCTCCTATTGATACTACTGCTTCATCTGACCAAACCTTAAACTCACTGCACCAATCATTACTTGCCTGCCTTGACGTGCACGCCCCACTTATCACTCCTTCTTCAAACCGCCATCACCGCGGTTCTTGGTTCACCATGGAACTCCTTCGTTCAAGGAGGTCCTTACGTGCCCATGAACGTGCCCTTCGTAAAGCACGCTCCCGTGGGCAGGACACGACCTCCCTCTCACTTGCCTATCGCCTTGCTACTTCGACTTATTCTTCCAAATTAAAATCAGCGCGTGAGGCTCATTCACGCAAATTTTTGTCTAAGAGCAAGAATGACACTCGGACTATGTTTCGTCTCCTCTCTCGTCTTTCCTCGCCTAGCCCCATTTACCCCAACTCTCCTCCCATTAACCCCTCTACTCTTTCTAAATCTTTCTCTAATAAAATTATTAACCTTCGCGTCAAACTACCCCAGTCGTCTGAACAAGCCCATGCTGTTCTACCCGACCATAATCCATTGCCGCTTAATGTCCTCACTCGGGCGTCCTCTGAGGAAGTAATTACCCTGATCTCACACTCTAACAAATCTGGATCCCCTAAGGACGTCTTTCCACCCAAACTCCTCCACCAAATTCTCCCTGCCTCCTCCCACTGATTCTTCATCTCTTTAACACTTCTCTTGCCACAGGGGTGGTTTCCTCTTCCTCCAAACATGCCTCAATTCGTCCTATCCTTAAAAACCACACCTTAACCCCCCTGAACCATCTAGCTATCGCCCTATCCCACAGCTTCCATTCCTCTCTAAGGTCCTCAAGAGAGTGGTTCTCTTGCCTTAATGACCATATTTTTAACTGCAATATCAATGAAACGAACCAATCGGGGTTCAGAGCGAAGCACTCTGCTGAAACCGCTCTTCTTAATGTTTCAGACGGTTTACGTAGAACTGCCGATAGGGGTTGTACATCCATTCTAGTCCTCCTAGACCTCTCCTCTGCTTTCGACACCATCGACCACACTGTCCTCCTTGGTCGTCTTCAAACTTTCCTTGGTCTCTCGGGCACTTGACTTGCTTGGTTACGCTCATACCTCCCCTTCCGCACTCAGTCGGTCGCGTTCGATAATCTCTTCTCCAAACCCGCGCCCATTTATTTTGGGGTGCCTCAGGGCTCAGTCCTTGGTCCCCTCCTCTTTCACATATACTTACTTCCTCTTGGCTTCCTTATTCGCGATTTGGGCCTGTACTTCCACCTATATGCCGATGACACTCATATATACCTTTCCTCATCCCCTGTGTCCTTCGTTCAATTAATTACTAAGCTCCTTTCAGCCTACACCTCCATAAACGAATGGCTGTCTGCCAACTTTCTCAAACTTAACCACGATAAAACTGAAGTTCTCCTTGTTGGTACCGCTTCGATGGTGGAAAAATCTAAAGCTCTCTTCCCCTCCCTTAACTTTGGGGAAACCAATGTCTCCTTCTCTGTTACCGTCAGTAATCTTGGTGTTATTTTCGACGAGCAATTCTCGTTTAAACCGCACATCCATCGTATCTGTAAGTCTTCCCTCAGTTTCCTCCGCAACTTTTCACGTGTTCGATCCCATTTTAATCGACGAACTCTTGAGACTGCTATTCATGCCTTCGTCATCTCACGCTTAGACTACTGCAATTCTCTTCTAGTGAATCTCCCATCTTCGTCACTTCGCCCCCTACTACTATTTCAAAACTATGCTGCCCGGATCCTCCTTCGCCGCTCCAGGTTCTCTCCTTCGATGCCTCTGTTACAGGAGCTACACTGGTTACCTATTCGCTTCCGTACCCACTATAAAGTTCTTCTCATCCCCTACAAGGCCCCTAAACCTCGAAGCTCCACCTTATCTCTCGTCTGCCCTCTCCCATCGTCAAACTCCTCGGGCACTCCGGTCTAACCTCACTCTTATCCTGAACACTTCTCATTCTGTCTTCTGCTCGATGGGTGACCGTTCCTTATCAGTTTGTGCTCCTAGACTCTGGAATGCTCTTCCTACCGAAGTCCGATCCTCTCCCCTTCCCTTGCTACTTTTAAATGTCTCCTGAAGACTCATCTCTTCAGAATTGCCTTCTCTTCCATGTAAACTTTCTCTACACTCGCTACACAACCTGCGCTATGTGAGGGCTAACAGCACTGAAGGGCGCATTATGAAATACTTATTATTATTATTATTTAAATTCCAACCCATGAGAGATATCCGTTCTACAATATTCTTAAAGGAACGAAAATTATCCAGCAACTCGGACTAATACGAACAAGCTTGGTAGGTGTAAAAGACTAACTGGCATCTCTTGTCAAGAGTACAGTACAGGTGACAGTCAGGTCGGTCTCTGGCTAATGTTTGTTGTGGACGCCGCTGTCGTTATTTGATTGCTGTTATTCTGTGCGTCTGTGTGTAAAATTAGTTGTGTTTGGCAGCGTTTGCTCTATTTTTACCGTTAACTTAGAAATGGAGAAAGAAATGGTGTCAGATATAAAAAATAAGCCATTTGGGTCTAGCAATATTGCGGAAAAACGTGAAATTCTTCATTGGATAGAATCCGCTCATATCTGAGAGGCAAGATGGCCCAAGAACGGCTGTCTTCACTGGCTCGTATTTCCATCGAGAGAAGCATTTTGAACGATTTGGACAAGAGGAAGGAGTTGCACGAGTTTGCCATCAAACCAAGACGACTGAAGTTCATGTATAAATGAAGTGAATAATTTTATATTAAAACTATATTTCTGTCTTATCAGTGCACATGTCTCTTATGCGAAATCTCTGATGAGCCCGAATTATGCTGATAACCTGGAGTAGCCTTTATATATATATATATATATATATATATATATATATATATATATATATATATATATATAATGTATATCTTTCATGAGCGCGAAAGAATGATGAAATAAGTCCAGCATATCGCAAGAAACAGAAAAAAATGATAATTCTTTCTTCGGAAAGTTATTTCCTAATTAGAAAAATTCCGTACTGGGGTGGGATTCGAACCAAGCACACTGGGGCACCGAGCAACCGTTTTGATCTCAATTAAACCGAGCCTTAGCCTACTTAGCTACGCGTAGCCGAGTGGTCTACAGCCAAATAATGTTTGGCGCAGAGCAAGTGGCATCTCCAAAGCAGCGACAAGTAGGCTCTCAATGCGGGACGTGCAGAAGACATCGGTTGTCAGGCGATGGCCAGTTTGGTGGATCGAGTCCACTTTCCGCAATACACGCTCGGCTGTGGATGCATAAGACTCGCATCTGTAGTTGAGCTTTGAACGAACAAAGGATAAATAAAAAAGTAACGAAATAGCGTCACGGAACGAATGAAATCCATGGTGCGGGTACAAGAGACCCTAATGCTGATAAAAATGAGCCTCTCAGGCAAGGCGTCGGTCAAATACAAGACCAAGGAAACAGTGCGAGTCCACTACTTCCAGACGAACCCCATTTAGAAACAAGTCTGGGTCAGGGTGGAGCCGTGGATGACGGCAGAAGTGCACTGTAGTAGTGTATTGTTGTCCACCTTCTCTTCTAGTTTGTAATCCCTTTCTTCTTTTCCAAGCTGTGTTGATTGCAAGTCAGGACGTCGTCGCTCCTGGTTGAGGGAGTCGATTGAATTCTATTGTGCGCCCCCCCACTTTCATATCCGTTTTGACCCTGGCAATATATTTTGAACAAAGCCTAATTTGAAAGCGTGATTGACGAGATAACGAGACTTGCGAGTACAGAGTGAAATACTGAGTGCAATAAACTATGTTAGTTTGTAAGTGAAAAAAAGAGCCAGTTGGGCGGAAAACAGGTAAGTGTAACTCCTGCGTGAAACTGTGGTTGAGACTGTTAGGTGTAAGGATGGTTGAGTGTGTCAGTGAGTTGGTGACTTACAATGCTCCTCTTATCCAGCTCGGTGGTGCCGGTGATAACAGTCAGTCATCCTCTGGCTTTTAAGAGCTGGCGTGAGTGGGTCGAGACTCTCACGCGTGGCACTCACCTGAGAAATGGACTGATTACATGTGTGAGCCATGAAGAGCGCCCCCCGGTCTCCAGACCGTAATTGGAGCTAGCGCCCAGACACCCCAATACAGCGGTTGGAACCAGAGTGTCCCATGTCCCTGAAGTTGGGATATTTCACCGAGTCCCGGAACTCACGCATCCATCAGAAAGCGCGCCCACCTACCTTTCCTCCCCTCCCCCGCCCCCGACCCCTGATACCGGTAATAGCGCGCTGGAATCCTATACATTTTGGACAGACTTACATTTTAGCGTTAGGCAAACTATTTGTAAAGCCCTAGACATTTCATTTTGCGAGTGCGGTTGTTGGCCAATAAAATTGTAAGGCCACTTATATAGTAGATTAGTGTGTACATATATGTATATATTTAATCATTTTTAGTTTAAGTTATAATGTATATTCATTTTAAAAAGGTTTGGGGACTGTGATTTGGGTTCAGTTTGTATTATTCATTGGATTTAAATAAAATTAAAAGATAGATTCTCCCCTTGAATTACCAAGAAGACCTTGATGGGGCGGCAGGATGTAGTAGGAACGGGCGTCGGGAACCCGCCGCGACAGCACCACCTTAGTCTTGGCCAAATAAAACCGAAGACTGTAAGCTTCGGCATAGTAAGAGAGGCAGTTCAATGCATGATGGAATCGACGCTCCAGAGTTAGCATCTCTGCCATGCCAAAAGAGAGCGAAAGATCGTCCACGTAGATCGTATCGAGAACATCTTCCAGCAGCACCGAGGTGATGCCGTTAGTGGTCAGGGCAAAGAGTGTGACACTGAGGACACTCTCCTGTGTGGCACCCTCTTCCAGTCCCATTAGGCCGGAGAGGGATCCCCCAACCCATATGCGGATTCGACGATTTCGCAAAAATTCAGATATAAAGATTGGGCGGGGTATACCCTCGCCCTCTCATGTGGAGAGACTCTATGATGCAATATCACCATGCGGTATCATAGGCCTTCTTCAAATTGAAAAACGCCGTGACGTAGTGCTGTCTACGAAGGAAGGCCTTACACACATCATTTCCAATCGAAGCAGAGCATCCGACGCGGAGTGGAACTTGCGGAAGCCGCACTGTGCTCAAGACAGGTGGCCTCCGCTGACCAGAAATAAAGCTAACATTGATTCGAAGAAGCAGGAGGTGGCTCTCCGCAATTGACACACCTGGCGACACACGATTTGGACTTATCGTGTGCGGCTTTGGAGCATTTAACACAAACTTCGGGTAACCCCGACTTTGCACAGCTACATGAGCGATTTGTATGGCCGAAGCCACGGCAGTAGTAGCACCTCTGCGCGGATGGCACGAATTCCTGCACGTAGTAGGGATACCAACCGCCATGCACTGACTCAGGGTGCTTGTCACAGTCGAACGGAACTAAGAGTGTAGGGTTAGGTCTCGAGGCCCCTCCCTGTTTTCTCATCACACGTTCCACTTTGACCACTGCATGGTCGGCTAGCCCTAACGTTATGTCATTTATGGATTAATCCACTAATTCCCTCGCATAAACTAATCTTTTCACGAATTTTATGGTAGAGTGCGGCGTCACACTCACCGTGTGCGATCAAGTGTATAAAGGGCACTAATCATGGCCACCTCTGATGGATTCGTCCCAATCGCCAGAAGGCTCCTTTCCGAGAAACGGGTTACCTTCGGCTCTCAACCAATCGCGCTTGCTAGAACTCTCCAGACCGTAATTGGAGCTAGCGCCCAGACACACTTGCTAGAACTCTCCTCTGATGGATCAAGTTGACCTCAGCTATCATGCTGCCATCAGTGGGGCGAATAACAAGGAAGCGTTTGAACCCAGCTGGCTCGAAGCGCCAGGTAACCTCTGAATGAGGGGCCTCGAGTTATTCGAGGCTCCCCTCTACGCATTTGAAATTTTGGTCTTAGTCAGGGACTCACCAACCGGGGAACAGGGGGCAGACGTACCGATCTGGGCTTGATCGCTTACCAAAGCGGCAGCGGACTCGTCCGTCCCCGTGGCTTTCGCAGAGGAAGAGGAGCCCTTACTCGTTTTGGTCTCGATTTTTTTTAGGAGAGGAGGGTGGGAAATGAACCTCCTTTTTTATCCTCCATTGGAAGGAGCCCCTCGGCCAGATGGACCGGCTTCAGCCAGATCATTCTCATAAATGGAGAAGGTTTGGCTGTCACAGGGGCACCAGCCGGGGAAGGAGATCCCTCCTCTCCTTTTGAGGCCTGGGGGGACACGAGTCATCTGAGGAGGAGCTTGCATAGGGGCGGACTTGCGTTCCCTGGTTGGTGCCAAGCCTGGATTCGACCCGATTAAAGATCTTACTGTCTGGAGCTGGGTCACTTCAGGAAAAATGCCGATTCTAGGGGGGACTCCCATATGACCACCCCCCCCAAGACATCATAGATCTCATTTAAGGTACCCTTTGTCGTCTTGTCTTGGGCCGGCGACCCGGCATCCGTCGGGGAAGAGAGGGAGGCAGGTACGCCGTCCCTGGCCTAGGCAGAATGCACGAGTGCAGGAAGTTAAGGGGCACGGGCCGACGGTCCACCCCATACCCCCCTAAGAGGGTTGGCCCTATCGCGCGGCTGCCAACGGGAGCGGTCAATAGTCGGCCGCCAGCGTGCTTTCTTGGCAGTCCCCTATGAAAGAAAAGGAAGGACTGCCTCTGGAAACACAGAGGCGCCCAAAGGTGCCTCCAGAGAAAGAGGGTGAGGGTGAGTTCCCTGCACACGTTGGCCTAGGAGAGGAGTAAGCCCCCTATTCGGTAGAAGAAATTTGGTGGGTCCACTGAGAAAGCACATCCGTTTAATCCGTGCGGATGCCTGAAGGCGCCTCCGATGCTTATAGCGCATGTAGGCATAACGCTTCTGTTTGAGGGCCGTCTCACACTTGGCCGACCACCATGGGAGTGGTTTGCGTGAAAAACGGCCAGATGTGCTAGAAATAGTAGTCAGGCCCACGGCGATGAGGTTGCCGGAGAAGAACTCAACGGCCTTATCTACCGACCTAAACTCCTCGACTGAGATAGAGAATTCAGTCATTTCCTGAAATGCAGGCCACCATGCCCGCCCCAAGCACCACCGAGGTGGTCTCTCAGGCGGTAGTTGCCCTGAAAATGATATTTGAATGGGAAAGTGATCACTACCATGGAGGTCATCGACCACCCCCCAATCAAAATCAGGCTGTGCCTCTGAAGAGCACAAAGATAGGTCAAGCCAAGAAAATGAAGCAGTTCTCGGACAGTGATGCGTAAACTCATCCACGTTTAGGACACCCATCTCAAGCTCTTCGATCAGATCGGCAAGGATCTGTCCCCTGGGATTTATGGAGTAATCTCCCCAGAGAGAATGCCTGCCGTTCAGATCTCCAAGCAAGGGAAAGGGCCACAGCAACCGTGCCACGACGCGGCGGAAGTCCCCCGCGTCAAGGTCAGCTGACGGTGGAAAATACGCAGAAATGATAGTATACCTCCTATCCAGGGGAAGCTGCACAACCACTGCCTGAAACGAGGTATCTAAAGTAAAAGAAAGAACAGAGACATCATGCCGTTGTAAAACACGCATCCCCCAGCCCGGCCATCACGTGGTGGTGGGGTCGCAAGACCCTAATACCCCGGGAGGGCGGGCAGGGGGCACGAGCCTAGCATGGTCTCCTGCAGAAAAATAGCTAACGGGGAACGGGACGAGACGAGCGTCCGCAGCTCCCCCCAGTTGGCCCGGAGTCCACAGCAATTCCATTGAAGGAATATGGCCTCCAGGCCTAGCTCGAAGGAGACGCGGGGGCCCTCTTCGAACAGAAGACGTTCACGGGAATGGCCGTACTCTTCCCTGAGGCAGAACCCCGGGCGCTGTTGGCCGGACAAAGCGCTGAAGGCGCTTTCGCCTTTGAGGACTTATTGGGGGAGGTTGTGCTCGCCATGCGAGTCTTTTCCTCCCTCCGTCTCGAAACCTTAGGCAGGCGTTGCGGCTTCGGAGGCGGGGGGCCCTCTTTTCGAGGAACAACCGTCTCCGAACCACTCAGCCCACCACTCGGCGTGGGCGAAGGAGCCGAAGCTCCTTTGTTGCTGTCCTCCTTTCGGGGCACAGCTTTAGGAACCACGGGAGATGGCCTGGCGACCAACTTCAGGGGTGTTGCCTCCTGTGAGTCTAACGACTCGGTGGAGGCCGTTTCGCCTTCCGGGAAATGATCACGATGGGGAAAGAGGGGGGAGCCCTCGGTTTAGCCGGGGCTTGGTATGAACCCTTTTTGCCGCCAGCTTTACCAGCGGAGCGCCCGGGTTGAGTAGAGCCCGCAGAAGGGCTCCAAATGGGCGCGGAAACAATCGTGATCGTTGTCCTGGATGGGCCAGGAGCAGACGGTGCCTTTCTAACTATTGAGGCATATGATGTTCCAGGGAGAGCCGGGCGCGCCAGGACCAAGTCCTTAGCCTCGCAGGATGAGATTCGATCCTGGGCCTAAGCGGCCAGGATTTTTTTCTCGAAGAGATATGCTCCACATTGCTTCGAAGAAGCGGGGTGCGGCTCTCCGCAATTGACAAACTTGGCCACACACGATTTAGACTTATCGTTTGCGGCCTTGGAGCAATTTACACAGACTTCGGGTGACTCCGACTTTGCACGTCTACAAGAACGATTCATATGGCCGAAGTGGTGGCAGTAATAGCACCGCGTCGGCAGTGGCACGAATGCCTTCACGCGGTAGCTGTACCAACCAGGACGCACCGACTCAGAGAGGGTGTCACGGTCGAACGTGACAAAGAGTCTAAGGGTGGGTCTCGAGGCCCCATATCTGATTTCTTATCTCACGTTCGACCTTGACCACCCCATGGTTGGCCAGCTCTAAGGTGATGTCCTATATAGAGTAGTCAACGAGTTCTTCGCATAAACTACTCCTTTTACAAGGTTCATGGTAGAGTGCGGCGCCACACTTACCGGGGTGCAATGAAGTGTCAGAAGAGCACTTATCCTGGCCGCCTCGGCTTGATTCGCCGCATTCGCCAGAAGGCTCCCGTCCGAGAAAAGGGTCACCTTCCGCTCTCTACCAATTGCACTAGCTAATCTTCTCATCTTATGGATCAGTTGCCGTCCTCAGCTAGGTCCTTTTCCGAAATGGAGAAGGTCCTGGTAGTCGTAAAGCACCGGTCGGAGGAGATTCCTCCCCTCCTTTTACTACCTCAGGAACCCTAGCCATTTGAGCAGAACCTTGCATAGGGGCGTTTTCGGGTTCGGTGCTTGGCGCCGAGCCCGAATTCCCCCCCCCCCCATGGAAGACCCTACCGTCTGAGGCTGGGTTTCTTCAAGGACCATGTCTACCTCAGTGGGGCCTCCAGTTGGCCATCCCCCCCCCCCTCCAGGACATCGCAGGTCCCTTTGGCAGCGTCACCAGTCATGTGTGGGGAGGCACAGGCCTTGACCCTGGCAAGGTTTAATATTTTGGTCAGCAGGTCTTTTGAGGGAAGCGACCGAAGGGGCCTGGCTTTCTTGGCAGTCCCCTTAGAAAGAAAAGGAGGGACTGCCGCTGGAAATAGATAAGTGCCCGAAAGCACCTCCAGAGAAGGGGGTGGGGTGGAGTCCCCTACACCCGTAGTCTCCGGTTAGAAAAATATAGAGGGTCCCCTGCGCAAGCACAGGGGGAAGCGCCCCTATTTTTTCGGTGGAGCTGCCCGAGGGCGGCTCCGTTGATGAGCAAGGGAAATTGAGGAGAGATTTGGTTGTTTTTTTTTAAATTTCCATACATGGGCATGGTGACCCTCTTTGTTCTACGGGAAGCAATAGCTCATCACCTCTCGCAGTTGCCCGCATTGCAAGAGGTGCTTACAGGACCATCCATCCCGCCTGGTGGCCTGGCAGTCCATCGGCATGGCGGCTCCACCTTAGACACGGCATAAAAAGCTAGATTGTGAAGAGGAAAGGAAAAGTGATGTGAGGAAGGTATGGGTGGGCATGAAGCAGGGGTTTAAAAACCCCTCCACCTCGGCCCCGATCCGGGACGGTTGGCTGCGAAGAAGGTCAGCATCTACCCTGTGAATTAGAGGCTGACCAGATAAAGTTGTGGGAGCGGTTGTATGAAAAGTGAGGAAACAAGTGTTTTGAAGGAAGGAGTAGAGGCTAAGCTGGGGTCGGATGTGGTGCTGAATTCCTTCAGCTCGGTGGCCAGGATGGCAAATTGCCGCACCCCTTACGGGGTTGAGGAAGGTGAAGGTTGGGGGGGGGGCAGAAGCAGGTTGGTTTAAACTCACCACCTCAAACCAGAGCTCAGGAGTGAGGTGGCATTATCTCGTGTCCCCTTCAGCCACGATCCGGGATGGTTGAGTGGGAGGAAGCTGGTCGGCGTCTACACTGTGAAATTAGAGGTCGAGCAGAGAAGGTTGTGGGAGAGGTTGTGTTGAAAGTGAGCAAACAGGGTAAGAAGACAGTGTCAGAAGCGGTTAGCAGCGGACCGTTATTACGGTTACCAAAGAGAGAAGCGGAGGTGTTTCAGACACGATCTAGTCTTATGGGCGAATGCCGAACGCCTATAAAACAGAAGACAACAGTCAGAGTCCACGAGAGGTTGGTCACCTTGGCGCAAATCGAAGCTACTCATTTTCTTTAGAGGTCATAATTGTTGACAAAAGTAGACAAAGATGTTAAAGTTTGTCCTCATTCATATTTATATGAGTAAGACCAATATGACAATGTAAAGCGTTTGATTGGATGGTTAATTTTCTCTATTTTTATTAAGGGGCTATCTGGCGACTGCCGACTTAGGCATAAGTTGCCGTAAACAAACAGCCTAGTTCTAGGCTACTTCAAAATAATTCAACAGGAAACAACAATAAAAAGAAATAACAATAACAAAGCAATAACAAAAACGATAACAAAAACAACAACAACAACAAAACCGGGTTAAATGAAAGGGAGAAGGCTGGCCTCCCCCAAAAAGTCAATAAGTCCACCAGTCAAAGTGCTCGCACTCGTCCCGAGTACAAGGGACAGGCGGTAGCGACCCCGCCCATCCCGGTACCGAGACAGGTATCGTGCGCGAAGATCACCCAGACTGGGACATTCGACAAGAATGTGCCGAACAGTCTGGGGGACGACGCAGTCGTTGCAATAGGGCGCGTGCGAGCGCTCCATCAAGTAGCGATGCGTCACACGAGTGTGTCCGATTCGGAGACGACAGAAAGCAACCTAAAGCCGCCGCGGCATTGGGGGATAGATCCATGGGAACAGTCGCGGCGCAATGGCACTCAACTTTAAGTTCCCTTCGACCGTCTTCCATCTTCTTTGCCAAGCAGTCCGAAGAGCTGCCCGTATTCCTGCCATGTAGTCGGTGTGAGGAAGAGCGAAACGCTGGTCCGGTCGCAGAGTCCTCGCGGACTCTTTGGCGCCCACATCGGCGCGCTCATTCCCCGCAATTCCTACATGTCCAGGAACCCAGCAGAAGATAATCTCGACATCTGCCCGGCTCGCCAAAACCGTGGCGTCACGGATATCGCGAACCAGGGGATGCGGAGATTCCAATGCCCCGAGAGCACTCAGGGCGCTTTGTGAGTCGCTATAGATCACAATCCGGTCTCCGAGCCGGGAACGTCGCGTAATCTCCCGTACCGAGTGGTGTATTGCCACCAGCTCGGCCGTGAAGACAGACGCAGCGCCTGGTAGAGCCCCGCTGACTTCAAACAGAGGGGATACGGCGTGGAAGCCGACCCCCTCTTGGGACTTGGAGCCATCCGTATACACTGGCACGGTTCCAGCGTGACACGATGTGTGCTCCAAAAAGGTCGAACGCAATACTCCCGGCGCAGTACAAGCTTTGGGAGCAGAGGCGTGGTGACAAATAGCTAAATGTGGTACCCTCCAGGGTGGCGTCCTGGGCAAAACCAGGGGCGCCACCGGCCCGAGAGCGATATCTACCTCTCGAAGGAGTTTCCTGGCCCTAAACCCAAAAGGCTTAGGGTATGACTGGCGTCTCTCGACGGCATAGGCACCATCGAGATCAGCTGCGGATGCAGTGAGAGCTAGGCGACTGAGGGAGGCGCCGGGCTCGCGCGTACCGTCGTGTGATACACTGCACGCGGCGCAGAGCGAGTGGCATCTCCCCAGCATCGACCAACAGGCTCTCAATGGGGGAAGTGCGAAAGGCACCGGTCGCAAGGCGAAGGCCGGCGTGGTGGATCGAATCCACCTTCCGCAATAAACGCTCGGCTGCGGATGCATAAAACTCGCATCCGTAGTCGAGCTTCGAACAAGCAAAGGATCGATAAAAAAGTAAGGCAGTAGCCCTATCAGCGCCCCAAGCGCTGATCGTCACGGAACGGAGAATATCCATGGCGCGGGTACAAGAGACCCTAAGGCTGCAAATATGAGCCTCCCAGGTGAGGCGTCGTTCGAATACAAGACCAAGGAAACGGTGCGACTCAACCACATCCAGGAGCACCCCATTAAGAAACAAATCTGGGTCGGGGTGAAGCCGTGGATGGCGGCAGAAGTGCACCACCTTAGTCTTGACCAAAGAAAACCGAAACCTGTGCGCTTCGGCATAGCGAGAGACGCGGTTCAATGCCTGTTGGGGTCGACGCTCCAGAGTTGGCATCTGGGCCGCGCCAAAAGAGATCGAAAGGTCGTCCACGTAGAGCGTAGCGAGAACATCTTCCGGAAGCACCGAGGTAATGCCGTTGATGCTCAGGGCAAAGAGTTTGAAACTGAGGACACGATCCTGCGGGCCCCGTTCTTCCTGCTCCTTTGGGCCGGAGAGGGCTCCCCCCACCCGTACGCGGAATCGACGATCTCGCAAAAATTCAGATATAAAAATTGGGAGGCGTCCCCTCGCCCCCATCGTGTGGAGAGTCTCCATGATACCGTATCGCCATGCGGTATCATAGGCCTTCTCCAGATCAAAAAACACCGTGGCGTAGTGCTGTCTACGAAGGAAAGCCTCGCAGACGGCATTTTCCAGTAGGAGCAGAGCATCCGACGTGGAGTGGAACTTGAGGAAGCCGCACTGTGCGGAAGACAGATGGCCTCCGCTGTCCAGGAAAAAGGCTAATCTAACATTTACCAATTTCTCCATCAACTTGCACACGCAAGAGGTTAGAGAGATTAGGCGGAAACCGGTCGGAGTAGAGTGATCTCTCCCCGGTTTGCGAAAGGCAAGCACAGTAGCGATTCGCCAGGAGTCTGGGAGAAGACCTTCCACCCAGATCCTGTTGAACAAATCTAACAGAAAGGCCATGCCCCACTCACCTAGATGTCGAAGCATGACGTACGGGACATCGTCCGGACCGTGGGCGGTGTCCGCGTACGAAGCGAGAGCGGAACGCAACTCGCTTTAGTAAACTTGTCGTTGAAGGGTTCTCCACCTCTGGAGGTAAAGTCTAGCCGGCGGCCTTCCGCGACATTACGACGTGCATTGAATGCTGGTGGAGCAGCATCACGGCTAGAGAATGCAGAAAAAGCGGTCGCGAAGGATTCCGCCACGGACGCGGGGTCCGAGATTGCGGTCCCATTCTCCTGGAGAACGGGAGGGGGGTCCTGCGAGAACTTGCCCCGAATCCTTTTGACTCGCTTCCACACCTCAGCTAAAGGGGTCTTCCCGTTAAGTGAAGACACGTATGCCCGCCAAGAAGAGCGGCGGGCGTGCTTCGAAATATACCGGAACCTAGCCCTAGCCCGAAGAAATTCAGCGACAGTGAAATCGTTCGGGTGGCGCTTATAGCGCATGTAGGCATAACGCTTCTGTTTGAGGGCCGTCTCCCACTCGGCGACCACCATGGGAGTGGTCGGCGTGCAAAACGGCCAGACGTCCCAGGAATAGTAGTCAGGCCCACGGCGATGAGGTTGCCAGAGAAAAACTCAACGGCCTCATCTACCGACCTAAACTCCTCGACTGAGATAGAGAATTCAGTCATTTCCTGAATTCAGGCCACCGCGCCCGCGCCAAGCACCACCGAGGTGGTCTCTCAGGCGGCAGTTGCCCTGAAAATGATATTTGAATGGGAAAGTGATCACTACCATGGAGGTCATCGACCACCCCCGAATCAAAATCAGGCTGTGCATCCGAAGAGCACAAAGATAGGTCAAGGCAAGAAAATGAAGCGGTTCTCGGACAGTGATGCGTAAACTCATCCACGTTTAGGACACCCATCTCAAGCTCTTCGATCAGATCGGCAAGGACTTGTCCCCTGGGATTTATGGAGTAATCTCCCCAGAGAGGATGCCTGCCGTTTAGATCTCCAAGCAAGAGATAGGGCCTCGGCAACCGTGCCACGACGCGGCGGAAGTCCCCCACGTCGAAGTCGGCTGACGTTAGAATGTACGCGGAAATAACAGTATACCTCCTATCCAGGTGCAGCTGCACGGCCACTGCCTGAAAGGAGGTATCTAAAGAGAAAGGAAGAACGGAGACATCATGCCGGGTGTAAACCGCGCATCCCCCAGCCCGGCCATCCCTCGGTGGTGGGGTAGCAAGACCCTTGTACCCCTGGAGGGCGGTCAGGGGGCACGCGCCTAGCATGTTCTCCTGCAAAAAAATAGCAAACGGGGAGCGGGACGAGACGAGCCTCCGCAGCTCCTCCCAGTTGGCCCGGAGTCCTCGGCAATTCCATTAAAGGAATATGCCCTCCAGGCCTAGCTCGGAGGAGACGCGGGGGCCCTCCTCGAACTAACGACCCTCACGGGAATGGCCGTACGCTTCCCGGGGGCAGAACCCCGGGCACTGTTGGCCGAACAAAGCGCTGGAGGCGCTGTTGCCTTCGAGGACTTATTGGGGGAGGTTGTGCTCGCCATGCGAGTCTTTTCCTCCCTCCGCCTCGAAACCTTAGGCGGGCGCTGTGGCTTCGGAGGCGGGGGGCCCTCTTTTCGAGGAACCACCATTTCCGAGCCACCCGCTCCACCTCAGGGCGTGGGCGAAGGAGCCGAAGCTCCTTTGTTGCTGTCCTCCTTTCGGGGGACAGCTTTAGGAACCCCCGAAGTTGGCCTAGCGACCATCTTCAGGGGTGTTGCCTCCTGTGAGTCTAACGACTCGGTGGAGGCGCGTGGCCGTTTCGCCTTACGGGAAACGGTCACGCTGGGGGAAGAGGGGGGAGCCCTGGTTTTAGCCGGGGTTTGGTATGAACCCTTTTTGCCGCCAGCTTTACCAGCGGAGCGCCCGGGTTGGGTAGAGCCCGCAGAAGGGCTCCGAATGGGCGCGGAAACAACCGTGCTTGTTGGCCTGGATGGGCCAGGAGCAGAGGGTGCCTTTCTAGCTACTGAGGCATATGACGTCCCAGGCAGAGCTGGGCGCGCCAGGACCAAGTCCTTAGCCTCGCGGAATGAGAGTCTATCCTGGGCCTGAACGGCCAGGATTTCTTTCTCCAGGAGATATGCACCACATTGCTTCGAAGAAGCAGGGTGCGGCTCTCCGCAATTGACACACTTGGCCACACACGATTTGGACTTATCGTGTGCGACCTTGGAGAAATTTACACATACTCCGGGTGACCCCGACTTTGCACGTCTACATGAGCGATTCGTATGGCCGAAGCGGTGACAGTAATAGCACCGCCGCGGAAGTGGCACAAATGCCTTCACGCGGTAGCGGTACTAACCGGCACGCACCGACTCAGGGAGCTTGTCACAGTCGAACGTGACGAAGAGTGTAGGGCTGGGTCTCGAGGCCCCTGCCTGTTTTCTTATCACACGTTCGACCTTGACCACCCCATGGTCGGCCAGCTCTAGGGTGATGTCTTCAATGGAGTGGTCAACGAGTTCCCTCGCATAAACTACTCCTTTTACAAAGTTCATGGTAGAGTGCGGCGTCACACTCACCGGGGTGCCATGAAGTGTCCGAAGAGCACTTATCTTGGCCGCCTCGGCGGGATTCGCCGCATTTGCCAGAAGGCTCCCGTCCGAGAAACGGGTCACCTTCGGCTCTCTACCAATTGCACTAGCTAATCCTTTCCTCTGATGGATCATGTTGCCCTTGGACAACATGGTGCCATCAGTGGAGCGAATAACGAGGAAGCGTTTGAAGCCAGCGGGCTCGAAAACGCGAGGTAACCTCTGAATCAGGGGCCCCGATGTCATCGAGGCTCCACCCTGTGCACTCTTGGTCTTAGTCAGGGGCTCCGCACACGGGGAGGAAGAGGGGCTGGATGTGCCGATCTTGGCTTGGTCGCCTACCAAAGTGGCAGCAGACCTATCCGTCCCCGCAGCCCCCGCGGATGGAGAGGAGCCCCGAGTCTTCTTTGTCTTTCTAGTCCTCTTCTTTTTTGGAGAGGAGGGCGGAGAATGAACCTGCTTCTCACCTCCGCCGGCAGAAGCACCCATGCCATATGGGCCGGCCTTTGCCAGGTCCCTCTCCGAAATGGAGAAGTTCCTGGTAGTCGTGGGGGCACCTGTCGGAGGAGATCCCTCCCCTCCTTGTATTGCCTCGGAGCCCTCAGCCGTTTGAGGGGGACCTTGCATAGGGGAGGACTCGGGTTCGGTGCTTGGCGCCGAGCCCAGGTTCCCCCCTATGGAAGGCCCTACCGTCTAAGGCTGGGTCTCCTCAAGGACCATGTCTATCACAGGAGGGGCCTTCAGTTGGCCATCCCCTCTAGGACATCGCAGGTCCCCTTGGCAGCGTCAAAAGTCATTTGTGGGGAGGCACAAGCCTTAACCCCGGCAAGGTTTAATATCCTTGCCAGCAGGTCTTTTGAGGGGAGCGACCGAAGGGGCCTGGCTTCCCTCTCCCCCCTAAGGGGGTTTGCCCTACCGAGCCGCTTACAAGAGGGGCGGTCAGCAATGGGCTGCCTGCTGGCTTTCTTGGCAGTCCCCTTAGAAAGAAAAGGAGGGACTGCCGCTGGAAATAGGAAGGTGCCCGTAAGCACCTCCAGAGAAGGGAGTGAGGAGAAGTCCCCTACACCCGTAGGCGTAGGAGAGGAGTAAGCCTCCTCTTCGGCTAAAGAAGTATGGAGGGTCCCCTGCGCAAGCACAAGGGGGGGGACCTCCATTTTTTTGGTGGAGCTGCCCGAGGGCGGCTCCGTTGTTCTTGGGGAAGTTGGGGGTTGGGTTTTTTTTTGATAATCATCATTGGGCATGGTGACCTTTTATTTACACGGGACGCAACAGCTCACCACCTCTCACAGTTGCCCGCACTGCAAGAGGTGCTTTCAGGCCAGGCAGAGCCAGGCGCCGCCATTTGGGACCACCGCTCCCGCCTGGTGGCCTGGCAGTCCATCGGCATGGCGGCTCCACCTTAGACACGGCGTAAAAATGATAGATTTTGAAGACGAGAGGAAAAGGGATGTGAGGAAGGTATGGGTGGGGATGAAGCAGGTAGTTAAAAACCAGCCACCCCAGACCGGAGCTCAGGGGTTAGGGGACATTGTCCCCTCCCCCCTCAGCCCCGATTCGGGACGATTGGCTGGGAAGAAGGTCAGCTTCTACCCTGTGAAATTAGAGGCTGACCAGAGAAAGTTGTGGGAGAGGTTGTGTGAAAAGAGAGGAGACAAGTGTTTTGAAGGAAGGAAGAGAGGCTAAGCTGGGGCCGGACTTAATTTTCTCTAAAAGTCTAAAATATTCATTATGTAATTGCGGGGGACATCGCGGAAGAGCTTTCGCCTACCTTTGTGGGGCGAGAGAAAAGTAATGAACCATCTCCCCGCTTTGCAGATAATAATTTCGTATCGCCTTCTTTTTCGCGAAAACAAACTTGTCTCTGAACAAAATCTTTCGCC
>OZ018317.1:120296418-120530963 GCA_963969495.1 Ceratothoa steindachneri
TTCTCCGTTGTAAACATTTTCTTTTTGTGCGTTGTTGATAGTTTAATTAATAAAACTCTATTTTATTAATGATAGCCATATTATTATCATTAAGCTCAGTTCCACTTCTTAACATATTGAAGATAAATAACCTCGGTCAATCAGATTACCACACACTCGAAATATTAGGATAATTCCTTCAACGAATAGTTATATATGGTATATCGTCGAGAGCCTATTCTACGATATATATATATATATATATATATATATATATATATATATAAATACTATTTAAATTTGGTATCAAGTATGTAAGGTTTAACGCTATATCTTTGCAAACACTGGTCTCAGTCGAGTGAAGCATAGTGTTATTCGTTATAAGAATAGAGTATAGTAGTTCCCTTTTGTTTTAACCATTGCTATCCCCTTTTTTGAAACTTAAGAAGCTGGAGTAGCTCAAGGAACTCTTATAATAATTTGTGTGTTTTTTGTGTGTGTTATTTTAGTCATTGGTTATCTAGGTCAAGAAACCAATTACGAATAGGTCAGTGCCCATATTTTAGGTAGGCTAATTCTCTAGAAGGCATAATTCTTATTACAAGGAATTTATTTGGTTGACTATTGCGCCCCCCAAGTGCAAATATGACTCAGTTCGAAATCTTCAAAGCGCAAGGAGAATCCTTCGGACTTTCCGGAAGAGAATTGATTGAGTACGTTCAAGAGGAGCAACGAAGGGAAAGATCAAAGTTAAGAGAAATCCAACGAGAAGAAAGAGAAAGAGAAATCCAACGAGAAAAGAGAGAAAGAGAAATCCAAAGAGAAGAAAGAGAAAGAGAAATCCAACGAGAAGAAAGAGAGGAACGGAAAAGACAAGCTGAGCTTCACCATCAGCTTGAAATGGCTAAAGTACAGGTCGAAATACAATCAGTCAGTTCAGATTCAGAAGCCCCGCCCAATCTCTCACTTAAGCTCCCAAATTTCAGGGATGGAGAGGATTTCGGAGCATTTTTAGCCCACTTCGAAAAGATCCTCGAGATCAATAACCTGGATCTGGAGGCTGAAGGTGTATTAAGATTACTTCCCCTTTTAAATTGTAAATTGCGCGACATTTTCGTATCTTTACCATCTGAATGTACAATTGACTACAGCACCTTAAAAGCTGAGTTATTGGCCGCTCATAATATGACTCCCGATTTCTACCGACAAGAACTTCGAGGAGGTTGTATTAAACCCGGACAGACGTTCCGTCTATTCGGATACATTCTTCAGAGGAATTTTAAATTCTGGTTAGAATCCTCAAAGGTTGATCCTAACTACGAGTCCTTAACAGACTTCGTGTTGCGGGATCAATTTTTGGCGTCTCTCCCGACGGAGATCCACGCGTTTCGTCAAGGATCGTCGGTGACAGACCTTTAAAGAGTGTACCGAAGAAGCGGATGTCTATCCCGCAAGCCATAATTTATACCTCAAGGAGAATCGAACTTCTCACCAATCCCCCTACCAGGAAAGAAAGAAGGATTCGCGCCCCTTCCCAGGAAAGCCGACGAAGTTTCCGGGACCCGTAAAACCCCAAAACTTCTTCCCCCCCAAACCAACAACGGGACACCAAACCTCCCGTTAAGATTTCTCCCCCATCACTCTTCCCGAAGCAACCAATCATATGCTTCACCTGCGGTGTAGAAAACCACATGAGCTGTAATTGCCCCCAAAATTCTAGGCTTAAAAGCGGACCAGCCCACCAAGTTCACCAGATTAATGCCACCCCGGCTTCCCCGGTGGTGCAGATCCAAGCCTCAACTTCTCCTTCGCCCTCAGGCCACCAGGTAAATTTTATTTTTGATAAAAGTTCCCCGGGAACTTTGAAATTTGAGGAGGGCAGCGTGAACGACTGCCGTGTATCTACTCTCGTCAGGGACACAGGGTGCACGTGTTTCATCGTGTCCGACGAGCTTCTCCCCCCAGTGGACCCTAACCACGAAAAATTTGCGGTAGTACATGACTACCTTGGGCGGGCAAACCGATTCCCCGTGGTTAGATGTTACCTGCAGTGTCAGTATTATGATGGCTGGGCTGAAGTCATTTCAGCACCCATACAATTTTGTTCCGTACTTATAGGACAGAGCCCTCAAGTAAGCTCCGACCCTGTGTCCCAGGCCGCTCTTCCTCGAGGCCGAGCTAAGAAGGAAGCCCAGGAGCCCGTTTCCCTCAGAACCCCGATACCGTCCGAATTCTCGGAGATCCAAAACCAGGATTTTAGGTCCGAAGATCAGAAATTTAAGCCCGGTGATGAAGTACTCCTGCTCCTTCCCACCGCGATAATAAATTACTGAGCCAATGGAAAGGTTCGTACTCGGTCCGCGAGGTACGAGGACCGGTAGATTACCTCATTGGTACCCCAGCAGGCGATAAGCTTTACCACGTCAACTTATTGAAAAAGTACCACCGACGCACCCATGGAGATACGTTCGTAGCACTGGACGAAACATCGGCGCTTGAAGGTTGATTACTCCGCGGAGTCCCTTAATGTCATACAGACAGTGTGCATCCAACCTGATGCCGATTACCATCTTCCTTCTCTGCCAGGCGAGTCTTTTGAACCCTCTGACCTGGATATCGACGCGCAGCTGACACCACATCAAAAGAGTCAGCCCCAAGAACTATTATGTCAGTTCGACGACGTTATTTCAGAGAAGCCTGGATGCGCTACTAGTTTCGAGCATGATATTAAATTAACGACCTTAGAACCTGTCCGTTCAAAACCCTATCCCATGCTGATTTATTTACGCCAATCTTTTAACGCCAAAGTCAATAATTTGATTAAGTTAGATATAATAGAACCTTCCACCTCTAGTTATTGTTCCCTAATCGTCATGGTCAAGAAACCTGATGGCTCTTATCGGATGTGCATCGACTTCCGGAAGTTAAATTCGGTAACTGTGTTCGACGCCGAGCCCATCCCTTTGGTAGACCAAAACCTCCACCTTTTTGAAGACGCCAAGTTCATCTCAGAACTTGATTTGTGCAAGGCGTATTGCCAAATTCCCCTCCGGCCCGATGTGAAAGCATATACCGCCTTTGCAACTGAGAAAGGCCCAATGCAATTTAAGCGCCTTCCTTTTGGTCTCGTGACCGCTTGTAGTAACTATAACCGTCCCATGAAAAGGTTGTTAGATGGACTTCCGAATGTCTCCTTTTACTTCGATAACGTCTACGTCGCTACTCGTGAATGGAGTCATCATTTAACTACCCTATTAGCTCTCTTCGAGCGACTGCGTGAAAATTGCCTCACCATTGGCCCCAGCAAATGCCATTTTGCCCACGAAACCATAAAACACTTGGGTTTTAAAATAGGACAAAGCCAGTTAGGTCCACAATAGGACAAGATTAAGGCAATCGCCGAAATGCCCCTCCCGAATACTAAGAAGCAATTAAGATCATTCCAAGGATCAGCTTCTTACTATCGGCGATTTGCCCCGAATTTCGCTGCAATTTCGGCGCCCCTCAGCAGCCTTTTAAAAAAGAATTCCCCCGATCGACTACGTTGGAATGATGTCGCTGTTTCTCATTTTAATCAGCTAAAGAGTAAGCTCATTTCTGCCCCCATTTTGAAGTTGCCCAACCCGGAAAAATCCTTTGGGATTAAGACCGACGCGAGCAACGAGGGCATTGGAGGTGTACTCCTTCAATATGAGGATGACGGAACGAGTCATCCAGTTGCATATGCTAGTCGCCAGTTATTACCACGTGAAAAGAGATATGCTACTATAGAGAAGGAAGCTCTAGCGATTATATGGGTAATTGACAAGTTCAAAATGTATTTGATAGGAAAAGAATTTCAGATAGGAACTGACCACCGCCCGTTGGCCTATATTCGGAATGTACGACACTCCAACAGCCGAATTATGCGCTGGAGTTTACTCTTGCAAGAGTACCAATTTAAGATAAATTATATAAAAGGTTCCGATAATCAGGTCGCTGACGCACTCAGTAGGAATGCGTTACCAAATAGTGTAGATTAATTTGAAATTCGTAGGATTAGAATCTCCATGTATGTATATACCGTCTTATACGAATAAAATTAGATTCTCTTGTAATATAATTAGTTAATGTATTTGTCTGAATTTTGTGGCTCAATGTCTAATTTTTTTTCTCGTATGTGTATATATTTGTATCCATTAAATTACGTATAAATTTATTTTGTCCCATATGTACTAATTTTATATTATTTCATTGTTCCATGTCTCTTTTATGGTTAAGTTTGTATTATAGGTTAGTTTTCCCTATATACAAAAGATCAACATAATCATATGTATTGAGGTAATACTAGCTAAGTGCATGAAGGTACGGTCGGTGCAAGAAAGCGAGCTCTCCACAACGAAGCTCTATGGTTGTCCCTTCTCACTCTTTTTTATCGAAGTGACGACTTCCCTTGGAATGGAGGGGTGTGATAGAACGGATTGAGGCTGCTGCTTAAATTCAGCCGCTATCACATGTTTAGAAACACATGGCTACCCACGTGCATCTGCGAGAGGAAGCGGAGCGGGTTATCGCCCACCTCAGCAAATATTTAATCAAGGAGGTTCTTTTCCCTGTTTCGCCTCCATACGTCGATTTCGCCAGATTGAGTTAGGCTTATAGGCAGATAAAGTATTTTCCCAGGCGCGACTGGAGCATTTCCCCGAAGCCTCCCACTCAATTGTCCCCTACGCCAAGGGGATGGCTTCGACTATTTATATCAAAGCTTTCCCAATTGAAGCAGATCAGATCAGATCCAGATAATTTTCGCGAGGCATCACGCCGATCTGATCTCCCTTGAGCACAATAGGGACTCTCTACCTCGAGAACCACCTTATTTGTCCAGAAGAGGACAATATCCTTTGAGTGCCGAGGTTCGTGCCTTCGAGACGCCAAGTCCACAAGGCCCCCCTGTTGTTAAGAAAGAGAACAACGTTAGAACAGCCATTGTTCTTTGAGCCCGTTAACAAGAAACGGTTTTCACCCTCCCCTCCCCTGTTGTTCAGAAAGAGAACAACGTTAGAACAGCCATTGTTCTTTGAACCCGTTGACAAGAGACGGTTCTCACCCCCCCTGTTGTTCAGGGAGAGAATAACGTTAGAAAAGCCATTATTCTTCAAGCCCGTTCGTCAAGAAACGGTTCTCATTCCCAAGACATCACGTCAGGATAATTTAATTCCTCCCTTTTTAACGTTCTTCAAGAGAACGTTTAGTTTCAACAATAGCCTCCATTGTTCATCTAGAACATCCCCGATTTGCTGTCACAAAGATCGCTCGTACCTCCGAGCCCCACTTCGCTGTCACTCTTCGAAGACAGTCATTGCCCTTCGCTAAGGACAACCCCCCGAAGAACCCTTCTGCTGGTAATCACTAGTGGACCGAAGATTCCTTCGAATCTTCTTCCTCTGCACAACAACCTTGTAATTACGTAAGTTGAGCATTACCTTTAATTATCTAACCTTTTATCAACGCTACCCTGTGCTTTAAATGGTTTAGCGAACAATCCTATCCCTTTAATTTTTATTTGTTTACCTTTTTAAATCTCTCCAAATCTTAATCCTCGGATTAGTCAGATTTTCCCACGATCCTTTCCATTCTCCGTTTATGTAAACATTTTCTTTTTGTGTGTTGTTGATAGTTTAATTAATAAAACTCTATTTTATTAATGATAGCCATATTATTATCTTTGAGCTCAGTTCCACTTCTTAAGCATATTAAAGATAAATAACCTCGGTCAATCAAATTACAACGCACTCGAAATATTAGACTAATTCCTTCAACGAATAGTTATATATGGTATATCGTCGAGAGCCTATTCTACGACATATATATATATATATATATATATATATATATATATATATATATATATATATATATATATATATATATATATATATATATATATATATATATATATATATATATATATATATATATATATATATATATATATATATATATATATATATATATATATATATATATATATATATATATCGATAATCTTGCAATAACCGCTGCACTAAAATGAATTAGGCAACCCTCAACGAATAAACAGCGATCTTTTGAGACAGTAAGAAATGTCTCCTTTTCAAGCAAAGCTGAATATAACTAAAGCAAAGGAGAAAGAGATATGCATTATACCAACAACAAAATAATAGCGCATTCACTTCCCTAATGATATTTCCCATGAATCCAACATTCGTTAATCTCGTAAATCTTCAATATACCAGGTACACAGGCAAGCAGAGAAGGACAAATAAATTCATCTTTAATCAAGAATATTTTAAATGTCATAAAAATAAGGTTGTCAAGCTCAAGGTTATCTTTGTATTTAATTTGAGTGTCAAATTACTTGATATAAAATGCTTCTACAAGTTTACGAATGTCTGTGTCTTGAACTTTTTCCAATAATTTTAACCCGATTAAAATTAAATGGATGATATTTTAGAATATATGTTTGTCCACAAAACTAACTTTACCAGCATAAATATGATGTTAGGGCGTATAGAGTAAATGTGACCAATTTCGCATTGTGGTTGTTTAACCATGTGAATCGACTGTATGAGTAATTCTTAATTTAATTTAGAAATTCACAGAAAAAAGCTTGTGTTAAGTGCCTTAACAATAAAAGAATATATATATATATATATATATATATATATATATATATATATATATATATATATATATATATACAGGGTGGGAAAAAGTCACTGAGGGTTTTAATTTTAATACTTCGCAAATCCATTAATTTGGCCCACCCTGTATATATATATATATATATATATATATATATATATATATATATATATATATATATATATATATATATATATAATTAGGTAAAAGGCCATGTTGTATGCGGGTACCATTGAAGTCCACAGCTGTGGCAGCGTTTCTAATTTTAACTTGTATTTTCTTAATATTTCTTACAAGTTTTTTAACGGGGTCTTTGAGGCGAGAAAAAACATCCGCGAATGACATTCTTTATTCTTAGATGACTTTCGACCGTGTTAGGTCATCTTCAGGGAATGAACAGAAATGGAGTAATTGAGACTGCGATTAGGATATCAAAAGTGGTGAATATGTGGGAGAATAAGATAGGATAGATAGAAATAATAGTGTAGAAGGAGAGATGATTGATGTGGTGATAGTGAGAGGGTAATAATGTCAATGATGTGTATGATGATGAGTGTGTGTGTGTACCAGGTTGCCTGGCAATCGCTTTATGTTGCTTTATTTTGATTTATTTTACTTTTATTTATCTTTTGTTATCATCGGAGCCTTTGTTTAATTGATTTGATAAATAGTTATTTATTCATTGTTTTCTCTTTCGAGGGAAGTGTTGAAGCCTTTGTTTTTACTTTTCTCTTTAAAGTTTTACTTCTTTTCGATAGTTTATGATATTTTGGTGCACTCTCGAATGCTGTATCTTATTTATTACAGTTATGTGAATTTTAATTTATCTTTTTAATATATCCACTTATGCATATATATATATATATATATATATATATATATATATATATATATATATATATATATATTAAGAAAAATATTGCAGTAACGCAATTAATTATGCGGTTGAAATGCTATATTTTTGGTCCCTAAAAAGATAGCCTTTTAACCGCATATATATATATATATATATATATATATACTTATTTTTTTCATTATGCATACACATATTTACACATGTATACTTATATTTTATTTTTACTATTATTAAGTTACTAATTTATTTTCTTAAAAGCTAATTATACATTTAGGGTCTTTCTCCGGTTTCTTCGAATACTTTTAAACCTTTGCTTAAAGTGTAGTCTCGTGTATTCTCTTTCAGTGGGTCTAACTTTATTTAATGTTTCATTTGGGAGTTTCTCTTCTAATTGGTGCCATATTTTTTTGGCACGTTCGTGAAGGAATTGATTGATTGGTTTTAACTTTGCTCTTCGATGTAGTTCTATTGATGGTATTCCTTCCAGTCTTGAGGTGTGTTAGTTATAAATCTGGCAGTTTTGGACTACTTGTAGTTTTAACATTAGCGTTTTGGATGTAGTTTTAATCGGAATGACGGGGTACGTTAAAATGGGACGAACTAGGGCTAGGTATAATTTTCTTTTGTTTTCCTCAGAGATGTTTTTGAATCTTTGTAGAGAGGAAAGGGTCCTTTTTGCTCTCGTAGCTTTTTGGCTCACATGCGCACTGTACCCGTTTTTGGAGAATTTTAGGCCGAGTACCTTACCCCTTTCACTGTAGGGGTAGTTGATGTTGTTGGCGGTGATTCGGTACGTCTTTCTTCTGTTCATTGGTATGATTTGGAATTTTGTGTTATTTGTTTTTATTTTGTGTGTCCTCTCGTATTCATTTATATTTATGATCTCTCTGGCAGTGCGCTGTGCGATATCCCCTGGGTTTTGTCTATCACTGGCGATGATTTGCGTCACATCGTCGGCCAGTTGGATATACATAGTGATTTCCTCTAAGGGTTGAGGGAGGTCCCTGGTGTACACTGTGTACAACGTAGGGCTGAGGCACCCACCTTGCGGGACCTCTGCTTTTAGAGTGAAAGCACTGCCAGTGTAGTTATTGATGGTGATTTTCGCCTTCCTATCTTCCAGATAACTACACAAGATTCTGCTTAGGTTTGTCTTGAGACCGAGCTGTATTATTTTTGCTTTAAAGCCTGGCACCCATATCTTGTCGAAAGCTTTGGCGACATTGCGGAGTGTCAAGTCCACTATGTTGCCTCTTGCTATATCGACTGCGATTTTCTCGGTAATGAGTGCCAGCACTGTCTCTGTACCTCGTTTTTTCCTGAATCTGTGTTGTTGTTCATTTTGCATATCATTTTATTCCAGGAAGGTCTTTAGTCTCTCATTCAGTAGCTTCTTCATTTGTTTGCCGATGAATTCCAACAGTGAGCTCGGTCTATAACTCTCGATGTGGCCCTTGGGTTTTCCGGGTTTGGGAAGGAATATAATCCTCGCCACCTTCAAGGTGGGTGAAAAATGCCCAGTGTTCAGGCATGCATTGGAGATTTTGAGGAGTGCTTGGTGGATATTGGCGGGCGCGTTTGTGATGTGGTTTTTAGTGATTTCACTAATGCCTGGGGTTTTCTGTTTAAACGTTGCTAAGGCTGCTTTAAATTCTACTAGGGTGAAGGGCCTTCTCTCGTTCATTTGATCACGGGATTCGTCCACCCGTGGGAAGGTTGAGAGTTCGTGCTTCCTATTTTATAATTCATCTATTATGCGCTGTTCATCGACGACGTCGTAGTTTTGGTTCTCCTCCGGCTTAATAGAGAAGATCCTAGACCAATGCTCCCTAAATCTCTCTTCAATTTCTCTGTTCTCATGCATTGTGATTGCGCCTTCTTTCAGGTACATCTTGTGTTTAAGTATGGAACCTTTACGTTTCTTGTATTGGTTTCAGAACCTTCTTGGGTCTCTTTCAATATCCTGTTACTAATGATATTGTCCCATGCTGTGTTTATATTTATTCTGATTAGATTGTTCACTTGATTTCTGAGGTCTCTTAATTGTACATACCTTTCTCTACTGCTACCATGTCGACGGATTTCTTCGAACGTGTTAGAAATTTTTTCTCCATTTTAATTTTGATTTCATCGGTCCATCGGGGAGCAGCGATTGTTCTGTAATTATTTTTTGGGACGTATAGCCTGTCGGCTTCTTTGATGAGGTTTGTAATGTTGTTTAGGTAGGTGTTGATTTCGTCTAGGGGACTTTCTGCAAGGGAAGTTATACTGTAATTTTCTAGATGCTTCTTATACTCGGTCCAGTTGATAATGCTTTCCTTTAGGGAATTTCAATTTTGATAGGCGAGGTTGAAATCTTCGTCATGAGTCCGATGTGATCAGAAGGTATTGCGGGGCTGGGAGTAGTGTGGATGTTGAAAGCGAAGTTGGGGTTAGTCAATATTATGTCTGGAGTGGTTGAAGACCGGTCTGTTACAAATGTGGGGAAATCAGGGCCTCACAAATTGCTACATTATATATAGTATTTCTAAGTGAACATAAGTATTAAAAAAATTGGCCAATCATGGCACAGGAATTTTTTAAGGGGAAACTAAGCGCTACAAGAAACATAAAATTAGAAGGTTCAGATTGCCTTTTCACCAATCTGGAGAGAATTCTCTGCGATTATGTCAAATACAGACCAGCCCCATGCTGTATTCAATATACACAGCAGCCTGCCACCACCAATAATGCCTGGTTGCCTAAACATACAGTTTGCGGACGACATAAGCCAACTCGTTGTCACTCGGTACAGGAACGTACGCTTTCAGGCAAGGGCAACAACTTTAGAAATCAACAACATCAACAACTACGAAAGAGATTGGAAGATAAGGAATAACAGGAGGAAATTTACAATAATCCCAATCTCCAGGAACAAAGCAGCTGAAATTTTATTTGAAGATCAGAACTACAGATATCATAGTGAGGGCAGAGTGCTAGGACTCAGAAAAACAAAAAAAGGCTACAAACAACATATAACGGAGAGAAAGAACAAGGCGATTCCGATGCTTAACCTATTGTACAATCTAAGAGGGTTAGGCATGAAAAATAAAAGAAAAATCTATCTTACACTAGTAAGAGAGGTACTAATATACCCGCCAACCTCTATCAACGGTGAAACAAGGACCAAAAAATTGGAACTCCAGAGAATACAAAATAAAGCTCTCTACCTATTCACCAACACCCGTAGGAAAGAGGGGGAGAAGATTACAGAATCTGCACCAAGAAGCAAGATTAGAAAGCTCAACATTAATATCAGGAAAAGAGCGGAGAAAATATGGAAGAAGATAGACGATCTACCTCCGATATTTGCAGAGCACACGAACACCAGAGCTGGAGTCTCCTTTAACACTCAATTTCCCAGCGGCAGACGACAGCTGAGAATCTAGGAGGTACCCATGTTTACTTAAGCAGAAAGTAAAAAAAAGAGAAGGAACAAGCATAACGATAAAGATATTTACCCGACTATATACAAACCCAACCAACGAAATAACCAACTAAGACACCAGATTGAGACTCTAATAAGACAACCGAATTTAAACAACTAAAATAGGAAGAAATAACCGACTAAAAAGATAACACAGATCAAAAGTGTAAACAGAAATAATACGAACAAAATTAACTAAAACTGTAATAAGTGAACTATATAAGAAAAGTTTAACAAAAATGATAGTGAAGTGAAAGTTAAGAGTAAAACAGAAATAAAACGAACATAGTAAACTAAAAGTGTAATAAGAACTATAGTATTAAAATTTTGAACAAAAATGATAGTGAAGGGGAAGTTAATAGTAAAACAAGTGAACAAAGTGAAACTAAAGTGAAAAAGTGATAACAACAAGAGAAAGTGAAACAAACTAAGGAAAGTAAAGACAAGTAACATAACAATACTTAAACAAAGCTCAGAGCTAAGATAACTCAAAACGGCATGAATGCTACGATAAACACATGAATGAAAGATGAAGAGAATAAGGTCCTCCCACTTCTGTATGAGGAATATAAGTACTAAAGTGTGAGAAAGGAAGTAAGCATGATGAGTAAATGCATGACGGTGGTTCTTTATCCACGTTAATCAGAAGGTTCCCTTGTCCCTCGGGCAAGGGTATTCCACCCTTTCCACCTTTGACTACCGAGGTTGCTCAATCTGCCTCCTCACCAATCTGTCCTATTTTAGCTCAAATCTCTTCGTCTCCCACAGCTATAAACCCTCTCCTAAAGCTTGTTCCGAATTTCCATTAAGCACTTCACTATCGGTTCACTTGAACTGAGAGTCAGAAGTGTGGGAAGTTCTCCAGGAGCAAGTGGGCCGTGGGCCTCCTCCTCTTCTGTGCCCCTCCGATCGTGGGAGGGGTACAGAGGGGATGAGTAACCGCGAGCCGTAACTTTTCTCCCCCTAAAAATAAGAGTCTTTTCACCACTTGTCTATTTTTCGCTATCTGTCTTCACACCTTTTCTTTATCCCCTAACCACACTTACACTCTTACATCAAATTGGAATTGTCTGACTATTTGTCGCTCCGATCTAGTTCTCTGGCAAAGGAGGCAAAGAAAATGAAAGTTTGAAAACGTACTTCTTTTAACGGCCGTAAGCTCGTAGAAGCCGAGATGTCGGGAATATGGTTTCCGGCTGGAGTTGCACGTTAATTACCGGTTTCTTCATTTGAATAATGACGGCTTCAGCCATCCGTAATCTTCTCCGTTTTGGGAGACTCCAAAACCGCAGAAGATTGCTGATGGCCGAAGCCATCATCTCAACTGTTCACAGGATGTGACGCGTGCGTTCTAGGTATCCAACTCTCACTTGCTGACCAAATTATATACTTCTGTTTTTTTTTTTAAATCCCAACGATATCACAACAAAACGTGCCCTGTAAGCGGCAAACTTAAAACACTGCTAAAAATGTCATTTTCTTAAATATTTCTCTTAACAACTAAATGCTTCGGAATATGATGTAAGATCAAAATCCTTTTCTGTTTTATGGTAAACGTTTCCGGTGCCATCCACTTTTCAACATAGGCTAGAAAAACCATACACTCACCCTTTGATCTTTACGACCAAAGTGTGCACTAATAATTAATCAAGCTATGGGTAATAAAACTTATCAGATTGATGGTTGAAGCCACACAAAGCCACACTTGTATGCTATAGATATTAGGGGTTACCAGAAGATTCAAGTGTTTGTCCAAATGTCAGTTTGAATGTTTCTCTGGTTGATTGAGGTTGTATTCTTTCTTTTGTTGGACACGATAGCACAGTGATTACAAAGAATTTAAGGACTGTTATAATTGACATTGCACGTTAAAGGAATTTCATAAAGACAAAGTGCAAGATATGTAATAAAAACAAACTATGTATGTTGAAGAGATGGTGTTAACAAATGTCGAACGTAGAATATTGAGTTTAAAAAAAAATGTGATTTGGTTCACCTCAATGGGCATCGATCAAGAATGTTCTTCACACGAAAATCTTATGCTGAGAATCTATTCAAAACATCATAAAATTATCACGTAAAGAGAAACCCCCTTGGTGGGATATTTAAGAAATTTGAAAAGGTGTATAAAGGAAGGATTTGAATGCCTCGTGCGTTGTCTCTATAAGCTAAAATTGTGTGTTCGACAATTTTCAACCCTTTGCTGCTAATCAGGATTGGGATTAAATCCTTTCCTAGAGATTGCATGAATAGTTTACCAGTGAGAAAAAGTAAGAAACATTAAATATGTTTAGACACTAATTAAATGCTTTTCCGTTCTAAAGATGAAATTTTTTAACTGTGGAATCAGACCTCTTTTTTCACGATGCGCGAGTGTCATTGCTAGTGAACGCCAATGTATTTTTATTAAAGAATTTATTTTTTAATTGAAATTCAATACCATACGAAAAATACATTAATTTATAGAAGGTGAAGGTTATATTAAAATACCTACGAATTGCCACAGGTAATAAAAATGTAGTAATTTCGACGACTTTTGATGAAAGACCCCTGGTCTTCCATTGAATAAAAAAAAGACGCAATTGTCAGATGAATGATAGACTTGTGTAGCTGAGAAGTGCAAGCGAGTGGATTGGCCGCTCGCTAACAGTAGCCTGGCGACGCAGGAATCTGTATGAACTCGCCTATGCTACTTTGTTCTTAATTTTTCACCGTCCCCTTTCCCTGTCAGATGAATGGATAAATTTTCCTGTCAGATGATTGGGTAGACTTGACGTTGTCACGCGAAAAGATAGACACAGTTAGTAACATGAATGAATAGATTTGCCTGTGCCACATGAATGGATAAATTTACCGTTCTCACATAAATGGATAGATTTGCTTGGATCACATGAATAGATATATTTGCCGTTTTTCCATGAATTGATAGTTGCCATTGTCATGTGAATATAGAGACTTGCTTGTGGTACATGAATGGATAGACTTGCCGTTGTCACATGAAAGGGTAAAGTTGAACTTGCTATATAAATTGATAGAATTGCCATTGCAACATGAATAAATAGACTTTCCGTTGTGGCATTAATGGATAGATTTTCCCTTGTCGCATGAATTAGTAGATTTGCCATGTCTTATGAATCAATAGACTTGCCGTTGTTACATGAATCGATAGACTTTCCGTTGGCATATGAATATATAGACTTGCCGTTGTTATATGAATAAGATAGACTTGCTGTTGACACATGAATAGATGGAGAGACCTGCCGTGGTCAAATTTAACCTTATTTATTATATTTATTCCATTTTAACTTAAATCTAATTTCTCAATGGTTTCTATTTTTCAAATCTCTGTATCACCAATATATTATATTATCAACCCTAGTGGGTTAGTTTACACACTAAGAAAATTATATGATTTAAAAATTCCTCAGATGCTTGTTCACCTAGCCATAATGATTCTGTGTTAGTGCTTGTTTTAATTGTTGTGTTTTCACTTCACTGGAGATTATCTTTAATATAAATCAGCAAACCCTACCTCCTTTTCTCTTGTTCCTAACTATATGAAACATAATAACCATCAATCTGGTCCTCAGGTCTGAAGTTCTTTCCTGCAAAAATCAAGCCATGACTCTGTTATCGCAATAACATCAAAATTCTTTGCACTCACTAGCCCCAGAGACGGATTTACGTATAAGATAAACAAACTATAGCTTTGGTCCCCACTTTCTTGGGACCTCCCCTCAAAAAAATGTAGTAAAGAAAAAAAAACGGGGTGTACATTTCCAAAATATAAGATAAAAAATTGACTAAAATAAAACCTACATATTGCAACAGTTTTGAAGACGATGTATTTTGCTTCTACTACCTGCCCTCTGTTGACGATTTTATAAACTACACCATGTCGGTAGTTTCAACATTATCATCATCCATCAGAGATGGGACATTGTTTACATATTCAATTATTGTTACAATACTTTATTGTTCACTGTGTATTGTAAGATCTTCACTCTTTCAGATAATAATAGTATTTAATCAGCATTCATTCACTGTTTACCACTAGAGATACTCGTAATTTAACTTTAGGCCTACTGATTCATTTCATATAATACATAATTTATTTATTTTGATCCCATTAAATATTCATCTGTAATACTTAGTAGGCCTGCTGGTGTGCTTGCCCGGCAATCACTGGGTCGGTAGTTTGAATCTCCGTCCGGATTCTTTTTAAGCTGGCACTATTTACTAATGGAGGTTACCCATCACAGTGGGGAGTTGGGGTTTGCCCTGTCTGACCTCCGCTTGAGAAGCTAGGCATAGCTTGGAGGAATTTGAATTTATGGTAATGTTATATTTTTGGAGTTATTTGCTGGATGAATTTCACAAGACTAGTCAATCACTGCAAAACCCCCAAATTAGCCTATATGTATGTAGGGAATTGTATGCTTCACTTTCGGATTTTGTTAAAGGTTTCAGAGATCTTTTTCATCATTTTGAAGAACATGCATAGGAGAAATTGCTTGATGTTGATTACAAGAAAATCAGATCTAGAAGAAGGCATATAGATGATATAAGTGAAGATGAAAATGATGCTTGAGAGAAACCTGAGCCAAGAGACAAGTTCAAAATCAAAACATTTATACCTGTGATGGATGAATTAGAGTCAAATCTGGCACAAAAGGCATCAGTATCCAATGATGCTGCAAAAAACGTTTTCATTCTTAACAAAATTAGATGCTACAGAAGAAGAGATTCGAGAAGGAGTTAGTGCTTTATGTCAAACATATCCTGAAGATGTGGACACGAACCTTGTTGGAGAACTCAAGCATTTTAATCAATACGTCGGACATACTCGTAGTCAAAACCATGGTTCACATGAACATGATAGTCTGGCACATCACGATCTGTACCAAGTAATATTTAACCATCATGTCCAATCAGCATTCCCTAATTGCTCTACAGAAAGATCATTTTCGCAGCTAAAGAGGATAAAAAATTAATTTAGAACAACAAGACTCAAGATAAATTACGTTCCCTCAGTCTCTTGCCTTTGCTCTGGCAAAGGCAATAAAGAAAGTATTTTAGTTTATATCATGTTTGTGTTCTATTTGTATACACAGTATACAATTCCTTACATTTTACTCCTATTTGTGTAGGTAAAGGAAAGGGACGCCAAGAAGAATACCCCCTTCATTTGTTTCATGAATTCATTCCCTCTCTATGTCTTCTAAGTATAACTCCCCGTGGGGTAATCTCTGAATCCAAAGAGAAAAATAAAAGAAGAAAGAATTTGAATATCCGTCAGCGCCTCACAGGTGCAGTTAATTAAGTTGGGCGCTAAAAGCTTTTACCTCGCCGATAAAGCGTTAATCTCCGTAGTCGGGAAACTGCTAGCCAAAGTTTCCCACCCATATCGTAAAGGCCATTAAGACGTGAGTTAGGCCACAGATGCTAATCCATCTGGCCACCGGAAGTGGTCAGCCAGTTGTCTGAATCTAACAACGAGGAGAAACCAAAAGAATGGCCGTCATATAAATACCCTGGGTTTTCGAATATCGGCAGATTGAGTTGGAGAACCCGTCGCCTTCGGTTCAGATCGTGAGTCTGTTTTCCCAAGTTCCTGGTATTCGCTTATACCATCGATTTGGATCTCACCAGGCAGATCTATCTCTTTTGTGAAGGCTTACTTTGTTTAGAGCAAGCCTCCAATCGTTACATCCCTAAATGATTGGTCGAGATTCCTCTCGTCTCATCTGGACCCCATTTCCCTCAAGGATATCCAGTTTCTCGTGTGAGATTTCGCGCCGAGCCGCATCAGAGTCTTGATTTTTGAAGGTTACACTTCTCTGCAACAAAGGTGCCATCGTCCGTCTTCAAGGAGGATCGTGAACTCGTTTTCTACCAGCCCCCCTCCCTTCATCCTCGTCACCATCAGGATATTCTGTTGAGAATCACTACTATTTACCGTCTCCATTCTCCCGCGCCAACTCGTTAAAGGATTCCCCTTCCTCGAGGTGGCCCCTTTTAAGGTAAAACGACCCTTGCTTGTATCTCCGACATATAAATATTCCCTCTATATAACTGATTTATAGTATCCCATTTAAAAGTTAATTAAAAAGTAATTAAACTTACTTGATTGCCAATTATCTATATTCTGTCAGTATTGTTCTTATTTACATTTCTTATATTTCCTGTATGTATATATATATATATATATATATATATATATATATATATATATATATATATATATATATGTTAACTAGTGACTTATTAAAATTATATTTTTGGTTTTCACTCTTTAAATATATCCTTGAACTGCAAATTGGTAAACTCATTAAACGCTATCGGCCCCTGTAGTAAAATCGCACTCTTATAACTCTTAATCAACGGATTACTCTTATGAAGTGAACGTACTTGTGCGTAGTGAAGGACTCGTACGTACATTAGAAGATATATGTATATATATAATTGTATATATACATATTCTCGTCTCTTTTATCTCTTTCCTGCCAACCAATAGATACATATATGTATATATAGACGTATTGTCTGGGGAGGTGACCTATTCATCGACAGTGTAGTATATTTTCAATGTATCGTTCGTTCCTTATGGTCTTTTCATTACTACACTGGGCCTTGCTAGTCCTCTGCTTATTTCTTCGTATCCTGCTCTCTATATTTATCTGAATGCCCTCACCAGTCATCATTACCTTCCAAGACCTAAACTCTTCTCTAGACTTGCTTAAAGCTTTTATACCCTTTCGACTCAAGTGAAATCCACCCATTGTATATAAATCCTCTCTTCCCAAAACACTTAATGTATCCAAAAACACTAATCACATACCTTGACCTTCTCATCCCAACTGCCCCCTCCCTCTCTGGAACCTTTTCTTTCTTCAGGGGTAGGTCCCAGAGAGGCGCAGGCCTTCTCGTGATGACGGTGGTCAGCTTTGGGCCCTTAGGGGTCCCCTGGTGCTACTAACTAGACTTTTAATATACCCCTCTTTACTTTCTTTTACTACCCTTTATTTTCCCCTCATCTTTCTCCTATCTAGTGGCCCTGGCGGTTACCTGACCTCTCTTTGTTTGTTTTCTTCTGACTGATTCTGAATTATTCTTTTATAAAGTTCGGAGGAGGCTGGGCATCTCCAGTGCCTTCGTCTGCCGATGCCCAGGGAGAAACCATTCATTGGCCCCTTTTCTCCGCACGCAGGAGAACTTGGGCAGCCGCTTCGGTCTATAAAGATGGTGTGGTGGATCCGTATCCATTTTTTAAGACGACTTACCGGACGTAACCGAAGCGAGAGTTTCAGTAGCGCCGGGCCCTTGTAGGCCTCCGTGGTGTGGAGTCTCGAGGGAGAATGTCAAGTTATTTATCATGTCAAACGTTTTTAAACTCACCTTTCAGGCTTCCCTTGCTTGTTGGATCCCTATGCGAACGATATAGACCCATATTTAGATTATCCCCTGATTTTTGGTCATGAGTTCGTCATCTGACACGCTACTTGCAAAGGTGGATGTGTTTGACATTAATGAATCATTTGAGTCCCGCTGTGGTGAACCCCGCCGGATGTGGTAAAAAATAGTGGTGATATGGTATTCGAAGTCTCATCTCACTCTCAACATAATCTTGTTCGAAATCTGTCTTCGATAGCCGAAGTTCCCGTAACCGTTTTGCCACATCTACGTCTGAATTTTGTCAAAGGTGTCCGTTCAAACGAATTAAGAGACTATGACCTAACCCGTCTTCAGAGCAAGCTTAGTACCCGACGCGTCACGCATGTACACAGGATGACTAAAAGTGTAGGCTCTACTAGAGTCCTAACTGCCACATTGGTTTCAACATTCGAATGTCAGGAACTGCCGCAGTTTATTAAAGCTGGATACCTTCGTCCTTCATGTCCCGGTAAACTCCTATGCCGAAGTACCCAAATGTAATGAATTTGGATAGGTTGATCGTGCCTGTCGGCACTCCCGTTCAGGCCTGAATTGTAGTTCTGATTACCATGGCCCGAAATGCACCAAAACACCGTCATGTGCCAACTGCGGTAGGGGCCCACAGTGCTGCGTCAAAAACTGCCCAATATTATTATATGGAAAGGAAGTCCTCGCTTTGCGTGACTCTTTGCGTCTGGACATGAGAGAGGCTCTCCAACGTGCTCGAGCACAAACCTCACCTCTTGGCTGTCTCTTCTCAGACGTTTTGAGTGACGCTGGACGAAACTGACCATCACGTTCGACTTCTGACACGCCTGAAGTATCTCACCACCCATATACTGTTAGTGTCAGAAGCATTCACGATATACCGTTGTGTCATCAATCTCTTACCAATATACCTAATGTTGCCTTCCTCTCTCCGGCAGCTCTATCTGAACGAATCTTCTATATCGATCAGTGAATATTCTTCTACCGGCCCCCGGGACCCAAAGCCTCGTGGTAAGTGGAAGGACTCCTTACCTAGGTCATAGCCTCTGGAGCTAACTCGGCCTAGTTTCAAGAATCTTCAATGGACTCTTCTCCTGTTGATGAATATTCTCTGCCTTCAAGCCCCTTACCGGTTCAAACGGTAGCATTTATGTATTAAAAATTGTATTTTTAAATACATTTGAAATCATGTATTTAAATACATTTTGCAAATACTTTACTGATAATAGGTTTACAAGCCGCTGTTCTCTTCCTTAACAGGAAGAGCTTGGTTACACAGGCACCCCTGCGGGGGTGTGGCATACGGCCTTATTTGCTAATCTTAACCGCTTTTTTTAATAGCCTTTATAGACTATTTTAACACCCTGAACACCCTTTCCTTCTTCTTCTTCATCTTTTTCTTCATCTATATCTTCATCTTCATCTTCTCCATCTTCAACTATATCTTCCGCCCGCCGAGTCCTGACTGAAAAGACGTGTTATCTCTGTGCTCCTGCTTAATTCATCTGTGCCCCCAAATTTCGTTTTCTGAGTAACTTAATAATTCTAGATACTTCCTGCGCTCATATAATATTAGTCGCTGTATTAAAAAGATTGGCCGTCTTATTCGCTGTGTAAATTTTATTTATCGTCATCCGTATTCTAGAAATCGACAATGCCGGTGATCAAGTTTGAATGATCAAGTTGTGGGGCTTCTTTTAATAAGGAAATTTACGTTCCTTCTAACATCAAAAAAACTAGAATTTGCCGTTTCTGTATTTTAAACGATGCATTGGAGCGTAAGTTTGCTAACGCTATTAGCGAAAATAAATTGGAACTAAATTCCGTCGTGAGGGACGTTATCTCGACTAACCGTAAAGTCAACGAATTAAATTCGAGTCTAAATTCTACCCTTCATGATATGCGTGGGAGGGAAAATAGAAATCGTGACAGCCGACCTACTCGTATGAATCATCAGGCAATTGTTGACCAGCAACAAAGGATTTTAAACTCGTTTGGACCCCAGGATTCACAATATAGACCCCAAGATTCGCAATTTAAGACCGTTAGAAATGGGGCTAGACCATCGAGGGAACAGCATTTCACATTACCATGTTCGAACCCCTTCGCACTGCTAACTCCTATCGAAGCTGAAGAAGAAACGGTATTAATTGGGGATTCTTTAATTAGAAACCAAGAGCCGGAATTCACAGCGCGTAACCCGTCAAAACGAAAACGATTTTGCTTTCCTGGTGGCCGCATAAATAACGTAGTAAGTGAAATTGAAAAATTGGACCAAACACGTGGCGGGCGTACGATCCTCACGCTGGTAGGGGGAAATTATGTCCACAGATACGACAGCACCCCACAGGGAATAGTAAACCGCGCTAAGACTATGATTGATTGGTATTTTCCCCCGTCTAAAATCCACGTTGCGTCTGCAGTCCCGAGCTATCTATACAAACGAGTGCCTTGAGGCGCTTGTGTCGCGATATTGGAGTTAGCTTCTTTAACGTTTGGGATACATTTCAAGAACAACCTTCACTTTATCAAACGGACGGAATCCATTTAAGCGATGTGGGGGACAGTCGGCTGGGTAGGATTTTAGACCAGTCAGTACGTAGCATGTTAAGTAGGAGAGTTGCGGGGCCACGTGATGCCCATGCGCCGGACCGGTCCTCGCTTGAAGGGGCAATGAGTATTGGGGAGCTGGGAAACGGAACCGATTCGCGTGTATACAAGAGTACACTTAAAGCGCAAATTGAAATGTATATATTCAAATGATCGTAGCTTAAAAAATAAACTTGCCGAAATAAAAGCCGTAATTCTAGAGGGAGACTACGATCTCGTATTCTTAAGTGAGACTTGGATAGATACACATTCGGGGATCAGTGTTTGTGAATTTGATATACCATGTTATAAAATTCATTATACAAATAGACAAACTGGTAGAGGAGGGGGCGTATTAGTGTATATAAAAGATGACTTAAACGCTATAACGATCGACTCGTCTACGGCAGATATGAGAAGTGAGGCCTTATTAATCCAATTATGTTGTAATGCAAAAAATAAAATTAATTTAGCCGTCATATATCGTCCTCCATCTCAAATAGAAAGAGAAGATGCTGCACTCTTTAATATGCTTTCATGTTGGGTTAGAAAAGGGACCACATTAGTCTGCGGCGATTTTAACCATCCAAACGTTAATTATAGTAACCTAACGTCAGATAAAGCTGGGGAGAGACTACTAAGCTTTATTCTGGAGAATTTTCTCGTACAGAAAGTGGAGGAACCAACGCGTGATAATAATATCCTCGATTTAATCATGGCGACTGACGAGTCATTGGTAGAAAATGTTTGTGTAGGAGAGCATTTAGCCTCGAGTGACCAAAATGCGATTAGATTCGAAGTAAACACGTGTGTAGAAGTAAAAATGAGTACTCAGCTCATCCCACGTTTTGGTAGCTGTAATTTTGATACTTTTCGCGAAAGGATTAAGGATGTAGACTGGGGAATGCGCTTCGAGAATAGGTCAGTAGGAGAAATGTACACTGAGCTTCGGCGTACACTCCTTAGTGTAAATTTCGACTTAGTAAAGTATGTGCGCCGTAAGAGCGGGAAGTCGATGAGAGCGCCGTGGGTTAGGCCACTAATATCAAGCTTAATTAAGGACCGAAATAGAAAATTTCAAATACATAAGAACAACGAGTCATTTATAAGTCGGCAAAATTACATAGATTCTCGAAGAGAAGTTAAAGGGGCGGTTAGAGATGCGAAGCGGAAATATGAAATAAAACTCGCGAAGGATTCGAAGAAGGAACCGAAACGGTTTTACGGCTATGTATACAGTAGGAAACCCTTAAAAGGTTCAATAGGGCCGATTAAAGACAAAGATGGTCGTTTGACGGAATTTCCGGCGGAAATGTCTAAAATTTTAAATGAACATTTCACAAGCGTCTTTACTGTTGAAGATTCGTCCGAATTAGGATCGTTAGTTGAAGAAGTACATAATAGTGATATTTGCATATCCGATATAACAGTTAATGAAGAGGAAATTCTTAAATATATTAACCTGATGAAAAAGTAGAAATCACCCGGGCCCGATGGCGTTTACCCCACTCATTTAAAGGAACTTAAGAATGAGCTTGCGAAGCCATTGCGTGCAATTTTCAATCGCTCATTAGAAGTTGGCGTAGTCCCTTTAGACTTCAAGCGTGCAAACGTTACACCAATATTTAAGAATGGGAATAGATACGAAGCAACGAATTTTCGTTCTATTAGTCTAACTTCGGTAGTTGGAAAGCTTTTAGAATCGGTAATTAGAGATAGAATAGTGAGCCACCTCGAGCTAAATAATCTGATTAAAAATTCCCAACATGGGTTTAGGCGGGCGAGATCGTGCTTGACAAATTTGCTGGAATTCTTCCATAAAATGATTTGCGTTTACGACGAAAGCAAAGCTGTAGATGTAATCTATCTAGACTTTAAAAAGGCGTTTGACACCGTTCCGCACGAGAGATTATTAATGAAAGTTAAAGCAATCGTTGTGAAAGGTAAGATATTAAATTGAATTAGAAATTGGCTAAAGGATCGTTCGCAGCGAGTAGTTATAAATGGTGAATGTTCTGATTGGGTCAACGTCACTAGTGGAGTGCCACAAGGCTCGGTTCTTGGCCCATTATTGTTTCTAATATATATAAACGATTTGTATAATTGCGTATTTAGTACGATTTCTAAATTTTCTTACGACACGAAGCTGGGCAACCGTGTCTATGTAAGATCGGATGTAGAAAAATTACAAAAGGACCTAAACTTGATTGTCAGATGGGCGGATAAGTTGCAAATGCAGTTTAATTTAAGTAAATGCAAGGTGATGCATTTGGGTTGCCATAATTTGAGGGTAGAGTATACCATGAAAGGCCAGGTCCTCGACGTGGTTAAATTGGAAAAAGACCTGGGAGTTTTAGTCTCGGATGACTTCAAAGTCACGAAACAATGCGCGGATGCATGCAAAAAAGCAAATCGTGTGCTGGGTTATATCGCGCGTAATTTCACGTTCAAATCCAAAGATGTATTTTTACCGTTATATAAATCACTTGTGCGTCCACTGCTCGAATATGCGGTTCAATTTTGGGCTTCATACTTAAACAAAGATATCGTGCAATTAGAAAGAGTGCAGCGTAGGGCTACAAAATTAATTCCCGAGCTGAGAAACAGGCCCTACGAGGAAAGACTCAGGGCATTAGATTTGCCATCTCTCGAAGGCAGAAGATTACGTGGCCAGCTAATAGAAGTATTTAAAATATTGAAAGGATTTTCAAAGGTTGATTATAGGAATTTGTTCGAATTGGATCATGGGGGAAACACTCGGCAACACGGATTAAAATTAGTGAACAAGCGATTTAACACTAGTATAGCCCAAAACTATTTTACGTTTAAAATTACTCAAATTTGGAATAGGCTACCCACCCACGTAGTCGATAGTACGTCGGTAAATATGTTTAAAAACCGTCTCGACGCGCACTTAAATAGTATAAATATAACGTAGTCTGAGCACAGTGAATAAAAACGTCTTTGCAAAAGGAGTTTGGAGCGGAGGAACAACGAGTAAAAATTATGACTAAAAATGATGCCAGCGATTTCTCTTGCATGTGTAGTTTAGATATCCATTTTCTTTTCCGCCTATCCTATAGATAGTCTTACTATCCTAAAATTAGATTTTCACCACTAGCAGTCGAGGGCTGTGGAAGTTGAGAAGAAAAACTTTCTATCACCCCCCCACCCCTAGGTTGAAGTAGTTAATATGCATGACAATGAACACATGTAGATAAGTGTGTACAGTAGATTATAAAAAAATAAAAATAAAATAATAGAAAATAATAAATAAAAAAAAAAAATATATAGCATGTTAGAGATACACTCGTAGATAAGTGTGTATCGTAGTTATGGATTTGGTGTAGCGGACTAGCCTCGAGCGGACCTTAGGGTCTTTGCTGGTCCTAGATTCTGTAGTTCTGTAGTCCTTCTTGTTCTTCTTGATCTTTTTAACTATTTCAATCCTTTGAATTTCCCAAACACCCGAAGTCATTTGTCAACTAAGCAAAAAAAATATTTATAAATTTTCAAAAAATTCCCATCGTAAATTATAGAGTTATAGATATAGCTGTTAAGAACGTGTAATGCATGTTTTAGCTTGTCGCAACTTATATGACACAAACGGTCGACTGCGTGAGCCGGTGAGGAAAGATTGCTTGCATCAGTTCAAATTCAGTTAACAGATGGTCACAGTTGTGTTCGATTGTATAGTGAGAGCGCTCAGCGTTATTTCAACTGCTGCATGGCAACTTTAGCTTCTTCTAAAGAGTGTGAAATGGAGAGATTATACAATAATAAAGACGAGGAAGATAAAGAATCATGTAATTTTAGTCATCCTTTACTAAATAATAAATCTTTTAGAGTGAAATCTTCCGACGAAAAAAAAGTGAAGTGTGTATGTATATCACGCAATGACGAAATCTCTGCGGCGAGCAATGCTACTTCCAATCTACGCATTCATCTGAAGGTAAGAATTTATTAAAGTTAATTATATGATACTTAATTGAATTGACAAGTTTCACTATTTCTTATTTCTAAAAATGGCAAAATTGCTAGTAGCTAACGATAATGTTAAGTAGAGTAGGTTTACTATGCATGAACTACTTGCTTCCTTTTACAACCCCTTTATTTATAGTATATGCTGATTAAATTTAACGTGAATTATGGCAACGTGAAGCAAATGTTCTTCAGTTATCTGATCATGTACATTTTATCAACAGAGAAAGCATCCTGCTTTGGTGGAAAAAGCGGATAACTACGTGACAGCTCAAAGAAAAGATTCAAAAAGAAAATGTTCAGTATTAGACGATGGTCCTTCATGCAGTGGTGTTAAAGTAAAGACATTACCGGAGTGTTTTGCTGTGAATACTATAATTTCATGAGAATAATTTCATGAGAATCTACATACATAGGTATATACATTTACTTGAAGATATTATTGAATACAAATTTTCAGGAATAATTAGTACAATTATTTTTCTATTATATGTAGTTATTAGATGAATTCCTATAACGATGTATTTCGTTATAGTAGCAATACCTGTATATCATTATGTCAAAACTAGCATGCCCGCCCGTCAAAAATGCAGTAAATAAAGCTTGATAATGTATATATTCCTAACAATACTGAAAGTTAATATGTAATTCTGAATATGAAGGACTAATAATATATTTATGAATTAATGTAGCAGTCCTATATAGCTACATTTTATATATAAAAATTTATATGCATACCATATATCGTCATTTCACTGTGAAAAATCAATTTCACTCACAATAATGATATATTCCAATACCGCAGGTCTAAATTCTTCAGTTGACATCATTTCAAGGTGGATGCTAGGCCGAAATTTTATAGAAGAAGAGAAAGTAACAAGAGCTCTACTGAAGAATAAACTAGACAGCACCTCTTACTGCAGATATTTGGTCAACTCGTCACCATAGTTTTTTAGGCGTTACAGTTCATTGGGTATGTTAAGATTTTGCTCTTTATGAAATATCAAATTGAAAATGTATTTACAGTTAAGGAGTTATCAGCTCTTGGTTGAAAGCAGACTTATTTGTTGGTAGAATTTATCTCGATTATATTAATTGTAAAATTTATGGAAACATTTATGAGACAAACATTAAATGTTATTTCATTTTTCTTTAGCTTGAGGAAGCTGCTCTTGTCATCACAGTGGAGTATTGGCATGTTGTTGTCGCTTCAAAGGAGAACATAACAACATCAAGATTGCTGAACATATGGAGAATATCATCAATGAATATGATATCCCCCTGCAGAAAATCACGAGCACCGTCACTGATAACGGCTCTAATTTTGTTAAAGCGTTTAAGGAATTTGAAGTCAGTGCTGCAAATGTGTCCACAGATTCAGAAGATAGAATCCAGGTGAGTGAAGAAGATCATGGTGAGCACGAGCTGGAGGATAGGTTCTTAATGAGAAGTGCCTTAGATCAGGAAGAAGATCTTTCGTCTGACCCATACACCTTTAGCTTATTTATGCATGTGCTCTGTGCTTCACACACACTCAGTCTCGTTGCCACAACTGATGAAAAGCAGGCACTGAAAGTATCTTCTTTTGCAAATATCAATCATGCTGCGATTTGGAAATGCTTAGCATTATGGAACAAAAGCGGTCGTCCAAAATTAGTAGAGATTATTAAGACCTATCAACTGCTCATTAAAGTTGCCTTGCATTACAAACAAGGACAAATTACATCAACTCATGACGTCCCCTTGAACTTCTAGTGTTCAGAAGTCACGAAATTGAATTTCTTGGGGAGTATGTCTCAGTTTTGGCTCTTATTGCAGTGGCAATTGATTGCCTATAGGGAGAACAAAACTGTTTTATGTAGAATTTATCCCTACCTTGCTCACTGTGGAGTAAAAGCTGAAGAGCCTTCAGTCGCATTCTCTGAAATTTGCGAACCTCTTCGAAGTGCAGTCAAGACTCTCTTAAAAATATTATGATTCAAGTGATTGCGAATTTAGCAGATCGACCCGAAGCTGAATCATCCAATGGTGTATGGGACAGTGACGATTATTTTGGATTTACAAAACCACTCAAACACGATCAACCGCAGATTTAGAATTGTTCAGTTACCTTCAAGATTTCAATAAAACACTTCATAGTTTAGATAGATATCCAAACATAAAAAAGTTATTTATTAAATACAACACCACCCTTCCGTCGTCAGCTCCTGAGGAACGGCTTTCTTTTTAGGAGGATTGACCTTATCTCCAAAACGGAATGCTTTATCTGACGAAACATTTCAGCAACTGATATTACTTAAATGTAATGCTGATATAAATAGCTAACTGAAATTTCATTGTATGGAACTTTCTATTTTTTTGTAGTACCTAAGTCAATTATCATCAAATCCTACATTAGTAATTATAATATACAATTTCATTTTAGTGGATATTTTTTGCTGTAATACCAATGGTCCTTATCGATTGTCATTATATATCATCTATTTGAAATGCATTTAAAAATGTATCTAAATACATTTAATGTATTTAGTATCTAAATACATTTTTATCATGTATTTAATATTTAGTATTTAAATACTTTAAATGTATTTAGTGCCCATCTCTGCACACTACCCTTCAAGCTCTTGTTGTGAGTGTTTTTCTTACAAGGATTTTTACTGTTTGCTCTATTTACCTCCCTCCTTCTTAACCATTATCAAGACCCGACCTTTTAGAACTTGCAGATCAGTTCCCCTCCCCGTTTTTATTACTCGGGGATTTTAATGCCCGTCATCTATATTGAGGTAACATCTCTAGGAATTCCAAAGGCAATGTTTTATTGCCTCTTTCATTATCTAACTTTCTTTGCGTTTTAAACCCCGGCGATTTTACCTCGTATCATGTCCAGACGGATTCTTTTAGATGTGTTGACCTGTCTCTCTATTCCACGGATTGTCTCACTGATTTTCGATGGTCAGCCCTAAATGACCTCCATGAGAGTGACCATTTTCCTATTGCCTTGTCGGCCGTTCATCCTAGTCGTCTTTCATAAGTCTCTTCTTGGGGACCTTCAATTGTGTCGACGTAGTAGTAGCGTACTTCACGTCGATTATCCACAACCCGACCACACAGAGCACCCCACGAAGGCGGCCCATAACGGGTTGCTCAACCGTACCCTGGTAGACCTCAGAGTACGCGACAGCTGTCAAAATCTACAAGGTAGCTCATACCCGAGTTCGGTGGAAACCAACCCTGTGCAATAAGGTTGACTGAAACCGCGCTCGAGCATTTCGCCAAAGAACACTTCGTCAGGCTCGCCGAACTGCATGGCGCCGCTACGTTTCATCAATTTCCTCTATGACCCCTACCACAAAGATCTGGACGAGGATTAGCAAGATCCGGGGTTGTTATGCCGGCCACAATTCCCTCACACTAAACTTACAGGGATACTAAGTTAATGACAACCTGGTGGTCAGCAATGCCGTCAGCAGTGTCAGTCGTTACAAGTCTTTTCTAGCCTATAAATAAAAAAAGTGTCTTATCCTCTCAATTTTACAACAAAATCTAACCTTCAATATAATGCCCTATTCTCCATCCAAGAGTTGCGTGCTGCATTGTCTTTTTGTAGATCCTCTTTCCCTGGCCTTGAAGGGATCAATTTTGATATGATCCGGAACTTCAATCCACACTGTCATTTTCTTACTTGACTTGAACAACCTTATATGGGTGAAGAGTTTTTACTGCCGCCTCATAGCTCTTACCAGCTGTCTGAGTAAGTTGGTAGAGAAGATGGTGTTGGTGCGCCTCAACTAGTTCCTAGAAAACAATCACTTACTGTCTCCATTTCAGTAAGGTGTTTGCAAGGGTCATAGTACCCTTGACCTCTTAGTACGTTTCGAGAGATCGGTCCGGAAAGATTTCTCGTTAAAGCACAGAGTCTTGGTCACATTTTTCAACATTGAGAAAGCCTACAATACAACATGGAGATACAGCATCTTAAAGCAGCTATATGTTTGGGGTATGAGAGGTGTTTTAACGTCTTTTATTCAAAGTTTCTTAGCATCTCAATCATTTATGGTGCGTGCTGGAGACACCTACTCTGAAATACCACCACAAGAGGAGGGAGTTCCTCATGGCAGCGTTTTAAGTGTTTTATGTGCTGTAATTGCGATCAATGATATCATTTCCTCTCTCCTAGAGGGTGTATTGGTGACCCTGTTCTTCAATGACTTTGCATTATACTGCTCCTCGCCTCGTCTTCAATCAGCAGCGCGTCGGCTACACCTGGAAGTTGATGAGGTCTCAAAAAGTGCACAACTCGGGGTATTGCGCTTTTCTTACGAGCAAAACTAAGGCAATGTATTTCCACCTGGGTAGAGGAGGTCTTGTTCTGCTGCTACCTATCTTCCTACAAGGTGTAAAGGTAGAGTTCGTCTCTGAGTTTCGGTTTCTGGGCGTAACTCTTGATCCCAAGCTACCTTAGTTACCACACCTATGCCGTCTTTGAGCGGGCTGTCTGCGGGCTCTAGACATTTTGAAAGCCCTCTCCCACACGTCTTGGGGCAGTGATCGTCAAACACTGTAGTCACCATACACTGCTCTCGTCCAATCCAAATTGGACTATGGATGGCAAATTTACTTCTCGCCTTTCCCCTTCAAAATGCTGAACTCGATTCGCAACCTCATAGCTCGTCTCTCCAGTGGAGCCTTCTGCACTTCTCCCGTCAACAGCATTTACTGTGAGAGTGGGGTGCTTTCCCTGCCCTATCATCGACTCCAGAACTGCATGTGATACCTTTGCCGTGTACAGCAGGCCCCTGTATCAGAGGTTTACAGACGTCTATATGCTGCCGAGTCAACGATGGCATTCGATAGGTTACGGTCCTTACCCTGCCCCCTGAACCTCCGAATAGATCATTTCTCCAACCAGGGTGCTCTAAGGGTCCTTGCCCTCCAGTCGTCGCTGACCCCTAGATGGCGTGGTCCACCTCCCACAGTTTATACCAGTCTGTGGAGCCTGGGCAAACCGTCTGTGGAGTATTGCTCCATTAAGAGCCTGTTACCAGAGCATGCGACCTCACATTTACAACATTGCCCAATGCCGGCGCTTCAAATGTTTCATGGAAAAGGGATAGTTGGAAAAAACGGTCTAAGTTATGATGCTTATTTTTCAACATATGCTCCATGTCATAGAATTAGGCAGCTAGCGCCTATTTCTCGATTCCTTCGTTTGTTCGGGGAAGGAGAACGACAGCCCAAAATAATAATTGGAATTGAATTTCGTTGAGTGCGCGTTTTTTTTTTGTTATTCGAATACTTTAAATATGGTTGGCCAGGATTGGTCTTATTTAATTAGGCTTTGGTGGTTGGAGGACTTAAACAAGAATTGCAAAAATAATCTTTAATTACACAACAAAACATATAATACAAATAATTACTCTCTCTAGTTATTAATTAATTCAGCAATGGAAAAATTATCAATAATTACCAATAATTACTCATGTCGCAAGAGCTCAATACTCCGAGTAATAACCCGATAGGGTTTAGGAAGAAACTACGAATGGAATCCTAACCTTAGAGGCACAATAATTCACTTCAGTAACCCGAGATGACTCGGGAAGAGACTACGTGACGAGTGTTAGTCGGAGGGCGTCGCACCGCCTCGACGAGGAAAGGAAAGGTGTAAATATCTTATTATTTTTTTTTTTTTTGGGGGGGGGGGGTTACCACAAGTAAAGCTCAGGAAAGATTCGCCAAGTAGACGCTTAAAAGGGGAAGATTCTCCTGTAGACAGTCGAGGGACAAAACTCCTGCGGGGCTGAGACCGTGCGCTTCTTCTGGACGGGTCCTTCGATCCTGACGCCGTCGTTCCAAATATGATCCTAGCTGTGGACCGGTATGGCCCCGATTCTATCGCTCGAGGATATGCGCCGTCAATGGATGATGCCACAGATGTCTTAAAAGAGACCGAGGAATGCCTTCTGTATTTTCAGGGCTTGGCTCACTCGGGAGCAACGTAGAGACAGCTCACCACCACGATCTGGGGTCTTCTCCAAAGGGAGGGGGGGGACATCTTCGGTAATCTTTCTTGCGCAGATTCTGACGGAATATTTCCACGATTAATTTTGTGACGGGGAATATATAGGCGTTCGCGGGAAGTCCTTTATTTGGTAACGGAAGCTATTAAGCCCTGCCTTACCGCCTCGACGTTTATAGTTCGGCGGAGGGGCAGGATGGGGGGGGGGAGGTTGATGGTCCAACTGAACCGAAGAAATTCTTTGCTAATCTCGCCGGAAGTTTGCTGACGGGCGTAGGGCATTGGTCTTCCCGATAACTCTCATTTCACACGACTCTTTAAACAAAATCTTACTCGATCTCTCTTTCTTTGACACTCCATTTAGGTCAATACACGCCTGCAAACGCTGATAGGCTCAAAGAAAGAGTAAATACAAGTTCTGTGGGTGGTAACAACCATCACACGGCTTTCACCATATTTATTTTATGCCTTTCAAAACCACGTTGAAAACAAAAAGAAGGATGCAGAAACCTTGTATTGCAGACTATATAACAATATAGTACACGAGAAAGAGAAATTTGATGAGAATGAGCAATGAAACAAACACTGATACAAGTATTCATAACAGGAGTTAAAAAACTGGATGAAGTTAATCAGAGCAGGAGTTAAGCAACGGGATGCAGGTATTCAGAGTAGGAGTTAAGCATCTGGTTGCAGGTAATCAGAGCAGGTTTTGAACATCTGGATGCAGACAATCAGCGCACGAGTTAAGCACCCGGATAAAGGTAATCAAATCAGGAGTTAAACACCCGGATGCAGGTACTCAGAACAGGAATTAAGCCATCAGATTTTAGGTATTCATAGCAAAAGTTAAGCACCCGCATGAAGGTAATCAGAGCATGAGTTTAATAGCCGGATGCATGTATTTAGAGCAGGAGTTAAGCACCCAGGTACAGGTGATCAAAGCAGGAAATGAGCACCGGATACAGGTATTCACAGCAAGGATTTAATCACCCGGATGCCGAAATTCAGAGCAGGAGTTAAGCAGACGGCTGCAGGTATTCATACCAGGAGTTAAACACCTAGTTCAGGTATTCAAAACAGGTGCAGGTAATCACAGCAGGAGTTAAGCACACGGATACAGGTATTCACAGCAATCTTAAGCACCTGGATGCAGGTAATCAGAGGAAGAGTCAAACACCCGGATGCAGGTATTCAAAGCAGAAGTTAAGCACCCAGATGCAGGTTTTCAAAGCAGGAGTTAAGCACTGGCATGCAGGTATTCAGAGCACGAGTTATGTACCAGGATGCGGGTATTCAGAGCAGGAGTTAAACATCCAAACGCAGGTTTTCAAAGCAGAAGTTAAGCAGCCAGATGCAGGTTTTCAAAGCAGGAGTTAAGCACTGGCATGCAGGTATTCAGAGTGCGAGTTATGTTCCAGGATGCGGGTATTCAGAGCAGGAGTTAAACACCCAGATGCAGGTATTAAGCACCCGGATACAGTTATTTATAATAGATTAACCACCTGGATGCAGGTAATCCGAACAGGAATTGAAGACTGAATGAGAGATGATAAAGAAAATTGAAAATAAAGGATGGAAAACTCCAACAATTAGTGATGAAAATGACTATTCCTGTAATCTTCGTCGATCGTAATTCCTTCATTACTGACCAGTACGACTTACCATTGTTGGTAAATCACGGAAGGTTCAAGAAGATAGGTGTCCCCTTCCGATCATTATTTTTACATGTAGTCTCCCTTTGTAGCTTCTCTGGTTATGCCTTTCACATATGATAATTATAATCCAGGTCCATTTCTATTATAACTTTTATTCATTGTTAAAATTAAATAAAATATTCGTATATATTAGCATGAAAAACAAATTTTAATTTATTGAAATAGGGCCATAAACCCACATACCCACACACCCCAACCAACAACCCACTTCGCCAGACATCACCACTGCCACAAACACTCTACACAGACACCTCACCTGGAACACGACACACGCTCTCTAATCTGACCATCTCTCATCTTAATCACATTAAACACAAAAACAAACTTCAGGCTACAACAAAACCACAAAACATACACAAATTATCACAAGGCAATATGGGCAGATAACACAAAAGAAATTGAACAAGCACTCTCCAATATTCAACTCCCCAAAGATGCACACACGGCAAAGAAAATACTAATCAACACCATCCCACAAGCAGGCAAACCAAAAACTACTCCCTGAACTAATCAGAAACCTCATAGCACAACGGAACAACACTAGAAAACAAAACCCATCAGAGCCCAACATTATATAACAAAACAAACAAATAGATCGCACCATACAAGAACACAAAGAAGAATTATGGAAACATCACCTAGACCAGCAATGGGACCACAAAACAAACACAAACAAACCCTGGAACACTATTGGTGGCCTCATAAACAAAAAACAAACACAGCCACAAAACAACATCACCTTCGGAAACGAAGAAGCCACAACATAACCCATACAAAAGCAAATCACTTCAACAAGCTACTTTACCTAATAGCCAAAACACTATAAAAAATAATCCTACCGTACATCGCATCCAACATCTCAAACACACCACACCAACATGGGTTCAAACCTATGCACTCAACCACCACAGTATTACACACAATAAACAACATAATCACAAATTGATTCAACAAGAAAATTTCACCACATAGAACCATAGCAGTCGCCATTGACATGCGCAAAGCATTTGACACAGTAGACCGACACAAACTAATCAACAAAATCCACAAACCCACCATACGAAACACCCTCATTAAGTACATAGCAAACTACATCAAGGGACCACTCCAATACATCAAAATACAAAATACAAAGTCCAAACACAGACACACAAAATCGGGGGTTCCCAAGGAGGAGTGCTTTCCCCAACACTTTTCAATATCTACACCTCAGATATACCAACTCCCCCACAAACAGTAAAAAATGTTACCTACGCAGACGAGATCATAATACTATCCTGACACAACAAAGCAGAAATCGCTGCACAACAGATACAACCTTACATCAACAAAATACACAAATGGACACTAGAAAACTCACTAAAGCTAAACACCACCAAAGCAGTGAACACTCTCTTCACACCAGACCCTGCAGAATAGAACACAACCCTAAATCTAAATATACAAAACATAACACAACCCATCACAAAAGAACCTAAGATCCTTGTCCTCACTTTCGACCCCAAACTAACATACTCAAAACACATACAAAACACAATAGTCAAAGGCTACGAAAACACTCAAAGTCATCAAGGTACGCACAACTACACATTGGGGGAAACCAAGGAAACGCTCATTAACACATACAAGACAATCACAAGACCAGTACTAGAATACGCTAACACAATCTGCTCTCCAATCATTTCAGAAACTAACACTAAAAAACTACAGACAATACAAAACACAGCCCTCCGCACTGCCACAGGATGCACTCTTGACACAAACACCCAACATCTACACGGCGAGACGAACATCCTACCAATCAAAAATCACCTATAACTACATGCATCAAAACTCAGGCAGAAAACGCAACATCCAAATCATCCCCTCCACCACATCACCAGACAACCTCCCAATCACCGACACAAAAACATACCATTTTCGATAACAACAACAACTACACCACCAAATTAGACACAAACCTTAACACAACGGGACTCTTAAAAATATATATTATTATTTTTTATCTTACCGTTACATAAATGGCTGCGTCAAAAGAAATAGTGTCCGGAAGAGTTGGAGAGTGTAAGTTGAAGTCGATGTCTCCTTCTCTTAGCTCAGACAATTTGCCACACCTGGGGGATAAAAAAAATTCAAACATTTATTATCCGCCCAAATATATTTTGTTAAAGAGAGGGAGGTTTTAATTAGGTTGGACAGCAAAACAAAACTCGCAATTTGATGCATAATCAGGTTTGTTATTGAAAAAAGTTGCATAATGACGTGATTGAGTTATAAATGAATGGACAAGAGTTATGTGGGTTAAGATGCGATTTGTAAAGCTCAAACCGTGTGCTTGTTACCTATAGGCCTTGCAGTTATAGGAGTGAAGTTGAGGATGACTTGCAGACAAATGGTGGCTGTAATTGAAACAGGGATGGTTCATTGTTGTATCAGATATGAACGAACAAATAGATGACAGGATGAGATATGGAATAACAATAGTTTTGGCTACATCGAGCGAGAATATGAATGGAGAGAGAATAGTATGTTTCTTTGTTAGGAAAACATGGAGGTGGTTAAGACTCTATAAGCTGTGCATTAAACTGCACATGAGTTTGACAAAGAAGGGAGAGCGAATTTAAGATTCTGAATGGTGTAAACTGAGGTCAAACAATGAATCATTTAGTCCTAAAAATAAATCAATTTATTACTAAGTCTATCCAGCAGAGCCCTCTGTTGGGGCAACCAGTAAATCAAATTGTAAAAAATATTAATTTGTATACTTTGTCAATAATATAATTGACCATTAACTTTTAAAATAACATTCATTACGAACGTATTATTCAGTATTCTGTTCCCATCAGATTTCATAAGTTAAAATTTGAGTCTAGACTTAGTCTTCGTTTCATCCCATTAAGTTATGAGACTAGTCGTTTTTGATTAAGTAGCAAGTTACTCTCCAAAACCATTTTCTTTTCAAATAATCATTAACGATCGCGAAACAACCTAGATCTGTTACTCATTCACCCAAATGCTGGGAGCAGCAAACGAGGCCTTGTCGACCGCCAATTGTTTGCTTCCGATTATAAAAGAATTCTCTGATTCAAGTTATTAATATAATTTGAATCAGAGAAGGGATTTGCTATATGTATATGATTAAATGTGTACGAAAGAAATATTGTTAAGCACTATGAATCGCGGGCCAAAATCACCATTGGTGGAAATGGACAATCAATCTACCGTAGAACATGGTGTCTACCTGCAAGTCGAACGGACACTTAACGATGGCATGGGCTGTTAGGTAGATAGAGGGTGCCACAACTTCCAAGTTTACGGATCTGCTTGTCAGTTGCGACATGTTGGCATATACTACATATGGTACCTGTTTGTTAAGATACATGCACATTAAGGGCGGGATGGTATGCAATTATTCATGTTTTCAGGTGTAGCAGGTCATTTAGCCCTGCTACAGTATCCACCACATGCAGACAGTTTTTTCCCTCTACCAAAGGAATGAGACACCTGAATATGTGCAGCGAAATATGTGGCAGCGAAACTAATGTTTCCATCGCTGCAAGAACATCGTATGAAATAACATTAATAGAATAACGGTAAAAAAACAACACACACGCACACACAACACGCAACTCAAATAAAAATATACAAAAGAAACCTTTCCCACGACTCGATGCGGATACTCGTTATCAGATACCAAATGAAACGATTTAGAAGAACAGCTCCAGTTCCCTTATCAGGGCGAGTAAAAATAATTTAAATTTCCTTATTTAATCCTAATTTACGGAGGAGGTCAATATCTTGCTAACGGAAAAAGACAAAGAAAACTTTAGCCTCAAGTTTTCTTACGTAAGTTTCCGGAAACCTCCTCCGTAAATTAGGATAAAATAACGAAATAATTTTTACTCGCCCTAATAAAGGAACTGGAGTTGTTCTTCTAAATTGTAAGGATTACGTGACAAAGATGATGAACATACTTAGCGACTCAACAAAATCTGAGGTGACCAAACAGGAACCTGGAAAAAGGGCCATTAAACTTGATAATAAAGTTACATAGAGTTACATAGATACACAGATACACATTTGATGTACGGCAAAAGCCGTACATCAAATGACTTGGGAAAAGTACCTTGTAGGTGTAAGAAGACAGTACCTGAATGAAATTTGCATTGAATAGTAATTAAATGAAATGAATATGAAAACCACTTACATAAACCTGAAAGAGTTACATTTTTGTAATATTATTTTATTTTGTAGCTTATGCTAAACAATTCCCAAGTCATTTGATGTACGGCAAAAGCCGTACATCAAATGACTTGGGAAAAGTACCTTGTAGGTGTAAGAAGACAGTACCTGAATGAAATTTGCATTGAATAGTAATTAAATGAAATGAATATGAAAACCACTTACATAAACCTGAAAGAGTTACATTTTTGTAATATTATTTTATTTTGTAGCTTATGCTAAACAATTCCAATATTTGCTAAATGTTTATCTAATCTCATTTTAAATAAGTCTATAGTTCTGCTGTCCACTACCTCGTTGGGGAAATTATTCCAATCATTAATAATCGAGTAAGTGAAGAAGTTTTTTATTACATCCATAGTGGCTCTTTTACCCTGAAGCTTTGAATCATGTCCACGGGTGGGACACTCCCCTGTCAGTGTGAAAGAGTTATTGGCATTACCGTTGTTAAATCCTTTAAGTATTTTGAAGCACTCTATAAGCTGCCCTCTTAGTCTTCGTTTCCAGACGGAAAATAGATTAAGTTTTTTAGCCTCTCGTAGTAAGGTTTGTTACGTACTGACGGGATAAGTTTTGTCGCTCTGTGTTGTACAGCTTCTAATTTATCTATGTCTTTTATAAGTAAGGGGCCCAGAACTGTACAGCGTATTCGAGATAGGGCCTGACAATACTTTTATATAGTGGCATAATTATCTCCTCGCTTTTATGAGTAAATTTTATTTTTATAAATCCTAGTGCTGTGTTAGCTTTGTTTGCAGCAGCTGGGCATTGGTTTGATGTTTTTAAGTTTTCTGTAATTATTACTCCTAATTCTTTAACCTGCGGGGTTGTGTTTATTAAGCCGCCTTGCATTGTATAGTTGTATTTTTTGTTTTTTGTTCCGCACTGAAGGATTTGGAATTTGTCGATATTAAATAGCATTTGCCATTTTTCTAACCATTCGGTAATTTTATTTATATCAGCTTGCAGGCTAGCCCTGTCCTCTTCGCATAATACTGAGTTACCTATTTTCGTGTCATCTGCAATTTTAGATATGATATTATTTATTCCAACGTCTATGCCATTGATGTATATAGTAAATAAAATAGGCCCCGGGACTGATCCCTGAGGAACACCGCTGGTAACAGATACCCAGTCCGATTCCACGCCATTTATTATCACTCTCTGCTTCCTGTTTTTTAACCAGCTACTAATCCATCCGTATATATTACTGTTAATTCCTAGCGTACGCACTTTGTTCATGAGTTTCTGGTGGGGAATTTTGTCAAATGCCTTTTTGAAATCCAGGTAAATTATATCTAATGATTTAGTATCGTTATATAGGTTGAAAAGGTTATGGTAAAAGTCAATTAGGTTTGTTAAGCACGATCTCTTATTGCTTTCGAGCAACTCTACTAGGCTGTCTCTAATGATCGTTTCGAGCAACTTTCCAACTATTGAGGTTAAGCTAATGGGTCTGTAATTACTGGCTTGGTTTTTACATCTCTTCTTAAAGATAGGTGTGACGTTAGCTTCCCTCTAATCATCAGGGACGACCCCATGCTCGAGAGATTTGTTAAAAATGAGAGCAAGTGACTGCTAACTCATTATGGACATGTTTTAAGATTTTCGGGTGAAATTTATCAGGGCCAGGAGTCTTGTACGAGTTCATTTTCTTTAATTTATCAATTACTAGTTGCGAATTTACTTCCAGGCTCCTTAGTAATGGGTGTCTGACCTGTATATCCTCGTTGGTATCGTTATTAGTATATCCTAAGGTGAAGACTGAACTAAAAAACTCGTTTAGGATATTAGCCATACCCATATCATCTGAAATGATTTCACACAACTGGATTTTTAAAGGGCCAATCCCGCTTCTCATTTGCCTATTTCTATTGATATAAGTATAGAAGTGTTTGGGATTAGTGGTGCTTGCTTTCGCTATCTCGATTTCGTATTGACGTTTCTTTGATCTTATGAGTGTTTTAACCTTTCTTCTGCTAGTGTTATATTGTTGGCTAACTTGATAGCTTCTATTGTGTTTTAATAATGTGTGGAGACGGTTTCTATATCTAATTGCTCGTTTGATGTCATTATTAAACCATGGCGGCTTGCCTCTATTCGCGTTACCATTCCTTGTCTTAAGAGGAATATAGTTTTCTTGGGCTATAAAAAATAGTTCTTTAAATTTATTCCAAAGTTGATTTACATCTTCTATTTCTATCAGCTGTTCGTGAATATTTCCCAGGATTTCTCTGAGGCCCTCTAAGTTAGCTTTACTGTAGTCTGGTACTTTTGAATAGTTATTGGTAGTTGAATTCCTGGCATTTAGATCAAAGCGGATTAGTTTATGGTCACATGTACCTATATGTTCCGCTACGGCCAGAGTTGATATTAAATTTCCCTGGGATGCAATAACTAGGTCTAGTATATTATTTCCTCTGGTTGGCTCCCTTACGCATTGGTGTAAATAATTATTATCGATGAAATTTGTCATTGATTTTTCTTGTTGGCTTGTCCCTATATTTAAGTCCCAGCAGATATTAGGTATATTAAATCTCCCAGTAATAGCGTTTGTTCCTCGTGTAATGTTTCTTATAAGATTCTATATAATTCCAAGTCCTCATTAACGGTACTATTTGGGCGACGGTAAACAGTGCTTATGTTTATTTTATAATCTCGTAAATGTAGTTTAACACAGATCAGCTCCACTTCATTATTTTTAAGTTCTACCTCAGTTACTTTTAATTCTGATCTTATATATAGTCCCACTCCTCCTCCAAGTTAATATGTTTCTTATGAAAATCAAGGTAGAAAACTTAATAGAAGAGTCTACATAAAAAAACAACCGAGATCTGTAATTCATTCATCATAGTGGTGGGAGCAGCAAACGATGCCTTGTCGTTCTACCAAAAATTCACAAAGACTGTTTCTTTGCGACCCATTCTTGCCATGGCTAATTAAATTATTCATTTTCTTTAGTTCCTATGCTTACCCTTCTTAGTCGTAATGAATTTAATATATCAAATAGCCATTCGTTTTCCAAAGAGATTTTTAAACTTAATATTGATTCTTCCAACTTTACCATGAGCGTTGATGCCAAGTCCTCGTAAAAGAAACAAAAGAGTTAGTAATGGACAAAGCTTTCCCTTCTGCCAACTCAACCTTATATGGATTGTCCCACTCACGGTTCCACTCCTTATTAAAAGTAGTTGTTAATGATAATTACTTTAACATTTATGGATAGGCTCTGGCTTTAAAGAAGAAGCATGACTGTACATAGTAGAGGGCACCGTGCGCTCCTTGAAAGCTAGTTTATTCACATCTCGGCATTTGCCTAATAACAAGTAATGTCCTTTGTAAAAAAAAAGAAGCAGAAATTCGCCAATATTGGATTAGTTGTAAAACCAAGATATCTACCAATAATTTTAAAATAATGGGATCTACTCAAGACTCTCCGCCAGTCAGGATTTTGGAAACGGTATATATTAAGCAATATAATCTTTCTCCCAAGAGCGCCTTATCGTCTGTAGTACCACTGTGAAAGGTGGAATAAGTTTGACAATGAGGCCTCACACATGAATATCATGTGAATCCTATGAAGGCTTGTAACGGGCACGCTCACAATTATGCACATGCAAATAATCTAAAATATGTATAGCAGTTTTCATAAATAATAATAACCCTGTGTAAATAATATGTAACAGCTCTGTAAAGTAGTAATGTATAGATTTTGTAACAAAGAACCTATAACAATAGTCCATTTAAAAATAATTATAATAATAATATATTTTGCTTGTAAAAGGCTGAAGTGAGAAGAATGAATGAGAAAGAAAGTTCCAGTGCAGACCAATTTAACAGCGTAAATTCAGCTCTTATTCAGTTTAAAAATATTAAAATGATGAAAAATACAGTTGTCGAGAATAGAGGCACCTTGCCGCCATATGACCCTTCGAGACCACGAGGTCAGTTCACGTGAGCGAGGACCGTGAGAACAGTCAGAATATCGAACTGCTTTCTGCGATAAGTGAGGGATTGGAATCTCAAATGCGCGCTTCTGTCATCTCCCCACGGCAGTACTTCCCATCCCTCAAGCGCCTTGTTGGTTCGTGGAGAGATTCACCCACGTCCTTCCTTGGCGGAGGCAGTTACGGTTCCGGCTGGTCCATATATATTGTTGGTCCCAATTCGCCATCGACAGTATAGGGCTGCCTTTTACAACGAAACACGTCATTCTCGATCGTGCTCCCTTTTCTCGACAAGCCATGGCTAAAATTATACCGAAGGATCTGAGCCCCACTCAATTGTCCCATCCTTGGTTTCGGTATATTTCGTTTTTCACGAATACTCCCTTCAGTTAGTGTTACTACTAGAGGTTAAACTCACCGTGGTTAAAGTCCCTCGAATAACTATCCGATCCCCCGTTTCATTTCTTAAAGCCTAAATTCCCAAACTGGGGTCCATGGCTCCCTGGGGGGCCATACAGCGAAATTTAGGGGGCCACAAGCTAAGGTTATGTACACATAAAAATCCCAAGCCCCACCAGACTAGAACAGCAGCTGAGCCAGCCAGAGGAATAGGTGCGTCTGTACATGGTATACGTTTGAACAATGCCAGACGCATTGATAAAATAATTCATTGAGATGCATTTCGATACCAAACAATTTAAACTCAATAACTTATTTAATACTTCCTATGCTATGGTTTCCGAATGAGAACCTAGTCTTGAATCTTGAGTATCAACCAGTCCACAGTCCCATTTTAGAGGCCACAGTTAAAAAAGCAAACACTTTGTGAGTCTGTGTGGCTCCCTCAAATAATCTGTTTGCGCCAATTTTAGTGTTATTGGGACTTAAGCCACCATCAATACCAATTTAATGGTAAGTAAGCTTTGCATCATGAAGTGTATTAAGAAGAATGGAAAAATATCTGTTGTATTTTTGCACAATCCATGAAATGTTTTTGTTTTTTTGAGAATTTAGTAACCTTGAAATTTTATTTCCTTCCAATTTCTCATTGTTATGAACCACTTGAAAATGTTGTTTAAAGACGGTTTTACTCTTTTAGAAAATTAGAACATTAAAAAAGTACAGATAATAAAAAGCCACTAGGCTAGGGCCTATTGAAGTCAACTGCTTTTGGAAAAAAGTGTTTGGTAAAGTAAGCTGATGAATGCTATTTTCTGGTCAAATGGCAAAGTCAAATTAGCTAATACCTGCAATAATCTTCCCTCTCATAGGGTAGTCCACTGGAATACCAAAGACATTATGTTAAATGTAAAAACAAAAATATAAATATAAACACAAATCAATTGCAATAATCTCCCCTTTCATGGGTAGTCCACTACATACCAAATATTCATGTATTGTGAAGCTTCATATTGACCTTTTGTAGACTCATTATGAGTGATGTCATTTAGCTACAGCAGTATTTATTTCCGCTTCAGACCCCTCTGTGATGGCTTCTAACAAGAAACGCAAATACGATGACAGCTATTTGGATTTTGGGATTTACAAGCATTAATGATAAAGGTATAGTGAAGCCTCAGTGTGTGATTTGTCACAGAATACTCTCCGCTGAATCACTGAGGCCTAACAAGCTTAAATTACTCATGGTAACTACACATTCTCAACATGTTGGTAAGGATCTTTCTTTCTTTGGTCGACAGGAATTGAATATGAAGAGACAACGACTTGGTGCCAGCGGTCCATTCACCAACAAAATGCTGCATTATTGGAGGCATCATTTTGGGTATCCCTTAAAATAGCAAAGAAAAAGGAACCTCACACCATTGGAGAGGAGTTTAATTTTTCCATGTGCAAAAACTATGGTCAAGCTTGTTTTGGGTGAGAAAAGTGCTGAAAAGCTGAGTGCTATTTTTCTCTCAAATGATACAGTGCAACGCCGAATATCTCTTATGTCAGATGATATCAAAGAACAGGTGATACAGAAAGTTAAAGAAGCTGGATTATTCAGTATTGAACTCAATCAGTCCACTGACGTCCAGTCCTGCTCACAACTCTTCGTTTTTGTTGGGTATGTTTATGGTGAGGATATGAAGGAAGAATTCTTGTTCGAGCAATCTACAAAAGGTGAAAATGTAATGCAGAAACTTTAAGAATTCTTTGGAGCAAATGGTCTCGGCTGGGGCAATCTCTGTGGGATATGCACAGACGGCGCTCCAGCCATGTTAGGTTCTGAGTCAGGTTTTGTTTCCAGAGTTATACAAAAATCACCAAATGCTATACCTCTTCACTGCATGATCCACAGGCAAGCTCTTGCTTAAAAAACCTACCCTCAGAATTACAGACAACCCTGAATACCATTATAAAGACAGTTAACATTGTAAAAGGTAGTGCTCTAAACACACGCCTTTTCAAGAAACTCTGCCGTGATATGAATGCAGCTCATGAAATCCTCTTATTTCATACAGCCGTTCGCTGGCTATCCAAAGGAAATGTAGTCCAGCGTGTATTTGAGCTCAAAGAAGAGATCAGACTCTTCCTTGAGGTACAGGACAAGCAAGATTTGTTGTCAGCATGGTCTGTATATGGCTTCGAAATACAGATAGCCTACCTTATTGACATATTTAAACGGTTGAACACACTCAACCTTGAACTCCAAGGAAAAGGAACTTTGATAATCGATTTTGTGGGCAAAATTAAAGCTTTCAATCGTAAGATGGAGAATTGGAGGCGGAAAGTTGGAATGGGAAACTTGGCAGTGCTGGAAACAGTGTCAGACATTGCAGGAGAGTGTGATACTGCTACCTAGAACTTGATTGTTCAACATCTTAAAGCCTCAGTGGAGGAATTTAAAAGGTACTTCCCAGATATCCAGAGCCAAAGCTCTCGGGTAGTAAGGTTCCCCTTCACTGCTCCAGTGACATTCATACCTGATGATAATGATGATGGTCAAACTGAACTCCTGACACTTCGAGAAGATACAGGAGCCAAAATGAAGTTTGAAGCGGAATCTCCCACTGTATTTTGGTCATCAATGGCAGCTTCATACCCAAACTTATGTAACTTAGCTTTCCGCCAACTACTAACCTTTGCATCAACTTATTCGTGTGAGGCTGCATTCTCTCAAACTTTTGTATATTAAATCAAAATATCGCAATAGACTTGATGTGAAACATGACCTACGATGTGCTTTGAGTGAAACAAAGCCAAGAATTAGGATATTGGTCGATGGCTTTCAACATCATCTTTCACATTGAGTTTAATTGTAGTTTGAACAAACAAACTTACACATGATGTTTCCACTAAAAGTCTTGATTTTGTTATTTATGGCTCCCTATGATAGGATTTCGTTCAGAATAATTAAATTTGTGAGGAAAAAACGATAAGATTGCTTTTGATAACACCTTTTTATGCAGTGAAATATATTTTTTCTACTTTTCTATATTGGAGAAAGGTTTTTGGAAATTATTAGTTTTAATTACAAGTAAACCTATTCTCAAATTCTAAAATTATTTTATGTGCATCAAATTACTTCTTTAGTACTATTTTAATGTTTATTTGAGATTTGGCAAAAAATAAATTGCAAGTTTCTATGATTCAATATTTAAGAAAAGAAAAAATATGGGGTCGAATGAATAAAATTACAGGTATCGCTGGAGTTTTTGCATAATGGACCTAAATAAATGTAGGACTAGAGACAGTCACTGTTGTCACGAGATATGGATTGGAGAGGGGGGCCATGGATAAGGATTATATATGAAAAGTGGGTAAAGATCAGAAAAAGTTTGGGAACCACTGTCTTAAAGCCTCGAACCCCATTCTTTTTTCTTTTTTTTTCAAGGGGCTATCTGGCGACTGCCCACTTGGGCATAAGTCGCCGCAAACAAACAGCCCAGTTCTAGGTTACTTTAAAAAAAAACCCAAACAAACAACAATAAACAAAAAACAAGAAAAAAGAAGGCCAGCCTCCCCCCAAAGTCTATCAGTCCACCAGTCATGGTGCACGCACTCGACCCGAGTAAAAGGGAAATGCGGTAGCGACCCCGCTTATCCCGGTACCGGGACAGGTAACGTGCGCGAAGATCACCCAGACTAGGACATTCGACAAGAATGTGCCGAACAGTCTGGGGGACGACGCAGTAGTCACAATAGGGCGCAGGCGAGCGCTCCATCAAATAGCGATGCGTTACACGAGTGTGTCCGATTCGGAGACGACAGAAAGCGACCTGAAGCCGTCGCGGCATTGGGGGATAGGTCCATGGGAACAGTCGCGGCGCAATGGCACGCAACTTTGAGTTCCCTTCGACTGTCTCCCATCTTCTTTGCCAAGCAGTCCGAAGAGCTGCCCGTATTCCTGCCATGTAGTCGATGCGAGGAAGAGCGAAACGCTGCTCCAGTCGCAGAGTCCTCGCGGACACTTTGGCGCCCTCATCGGCGCGCTCATTCCCCGCAATTCCTACATGTCCAGGAACCCAACAGAAGATAATCTCGACATCTGCCCGGCTCGCCAAAACCGTGGCGTCACGGATATCGCGAACCAGGGGATGTGGAGATTCCAATGCCCCGAGAGCACTCAGGGCGCTTTGTGAGTGGCTATAGATCACAATCCGGTCTCCGAACCGGGCACGTCGCGTAATCTCCCGTACCGAGTGGTGTATTGCCACAAGCTCGGCCGTGAAGACGGACGCAGCGCCTAGCAGAGCCCCGCTGACTTCAAACGGAGGGGATACAGCGTGGAAGCCGACTCCCTCTTGGGACTTGGAGCCATCCGTATACACTGGCACGGTTCCAGCGTGACACGAGGTGTGCTCCAGAAAGGTCGAACGCAATACTCCCGGCGCCGTACAAGCTTTGGGAGCAGAGGCGTGGCGACAAAGAGCCAAATGTGGTACCCTCCAGGGTGGCATCCTGGGCAGAACGTAGGGGCGCCATCGGCCCGAGAGTTTCCTGTCCCTAAACCCAAAGGGCTTATGGTATGACTGGCGTCTCTCGGCGGCATAGGCACCATCGAGATCAGCTGCGGATGCAGTGAGAGCTGTTGGCGACTAAGGGAGTCGACGGGCTCGCGCGTACAGGCGAGTGATGCACTGCACGCGGCGCAGAGCGAGTGGCATCTTCCCAGCATCGACCAACAGGCTCTCAATGGGGAAAGTGCGGAAGGCACCGGTCGCAAGGCGAAGGACGGTGTGGTGGATTGAATCCACCTTCCGCAATAAACGCTCAGCTGCGGATGCAGAAAACTCGCATCCGTAGTCGAGGTTATATTGAACAAAGGATCGATAAAAATGTAGGGCAGTAGCCCTATCAGCGCCCCAAGCGCTGAACGTTACAGAACGGAGAATGTCCATGGCGCGGGTACAAGAGACCCTAAGGCTGTGAATATGAGCCTCCCAGGTGAGGCGTAGGTCGAATATAAGACCGAGGAAACGGTGCGATTCCACCACATCCAGGCGCACCTGATTAAGAAACAAATCTGGGTCGGGGTGAAGCCGTGGATGGCGGCAGAAGTTCACCACCTTAGTCTTGGCCGAAGAAAACTGAAACCTGTGCGCTTCGGCATAACGAGAGACGAGATTCAATGCCTGTTGGAGTCGAAGCTCCAGAGTTGGCATCCGGGCCGCGCCAAAAAGGTTAGAAAGGTCGTCCACGTAGAGCGTATTGAGAACATCTTTGGGCAGCACCGAGGTGATGCCGTTGATGCTCAAGGCAAAGAGTGTGACACTGAGGACACTTTCCTGCAGGACCCCCTCTTCCTGCTCCTTTTGGCCGGACCTGCGAGAACTTGCCCCGAATCCTTTTGATTCGCCTCCACACATCTGCTAAAGGGGTCTTCCCGTTAAGTGAAGACACGTATGCCCGCCAAGAAGAGCGGCAGGCGAGCTTCGAAATATACCGGAACCTAGCCCTAGCCCGACGAAATTCACCGACAATGAAATCGTTCGGGCGGCGCTTATAGCGCATGTAGGCCTAACGCTTCTGTATGAGGGCTGTCTCACACTCGACCGACCACCATGGGAGTGGTCGGCGTGAAAAACGGCCAGACGTCCTAGGAATAGAAGTCATGCCCGCGGCGATGAGGTTGCCGGAGAAGAACTCAACGGCTTCATCTACCGACCTAAACTCCTCGACTGAGATAGTAAATTCAGTCATTTCCTGAAATGCAGGCCACCGCGCCCGCGCCAAGCACCACCGAGGTGGGCTCTTGAGCGGCAGTTGCCCTGAAAATCATATTTGAATGGGAAAGTGATGACCACCATGGAGGTCATCGACCACCCCCCAATCAAAATTAGGCTGTGCATGCGAAGAGCACAAAGTTAGGTCAAGGCAAAAAAATGAAGAGTTCTCGGACAGTGATGCGTAAACTCATCCACGTTTAGGACACCAATCTTAAGCTCTCCGATCAGATCGGAAAGGACTTGTCCCCTGGGATTTATGGATTAGTCTCCCCAGAGAGGATGCCTGCCATTCAGATCTCCAAGCAAAAGAAAGGGCCTCGGCAACCGTGCCATGACGTGGCGAAAGTCCCCCGCGTCAAAGTCAGCTGACGGTGGAATGTACGCAGAAATGATAGTATACCTCCTATCCAGGTGCAGCTGTACAGCCACTGGCTGAAAGGAGGTATCTAAAGAAAAAGGAAAAACGGAGACATCATGCTGGCTGTAAACCGCGCATCCCCAGCCCGAACATCCCGTGGTGGTGGGGTCGCGAGACCCTTATTCCCCGGGAGGGCGGGCAAGGGGTACGCGCCTAACATGGTCTCCTGCAAAAAGATAGCTAACGGGGACCGGGAAGAGACGAGCCTCCGCAGCTCCTCCTAGTTGGCCCGGAGTTCACGGCAATTCCATTGAAGGAATATGCACTCCAGGCCTAGCTCGGAGGAGAAGCGGGGGCCCTCCTCGAACAGAAGACCCTCACGGGAATGGCCGTACGCTTCCCGGGGGCAGAACCCCGGGCGCTGTTAGCCGGACAAAGCGCTGAAGGCGCTGTCGCCTTCGAGGAGTTATTGGGGGAGGTTGGGCTCGCCATGCGAGTCTTTTCCTCCATCCGCCTCGAAACCTTAGGCGGGCGTTGCGGCTTCGGAGGCGGGGGGCCTTCTTTTCGAGGAACCACCGTCTCCTAGCCACTCGCTACACCTCGGGGCGTGGGCGAAGAAGCTGAAGCTCCTTTGTTGCTGTCCTCCTTTCGGGGGACAGCTTTAGGAACTCCCGAAGATGGTCTAGCGACCATCTTCAGGGGTGTTGCCTCCTGTGAGTCTAACCACTCAGTGGAGGCGCGTGGCCGTTTCGCCTTACGGGAAACGGTCACGCTGGGGAAAGAGGGGAAGCCCTGGTATTAGCCGGGGCGGGGTATGAACCCTTTTTGCCGCCAGCTTTACCAGGGGAGCGCCCGGGTTGGGTAGAGCCCGCAGAAGGGCTCCGAATGGGCGCGGAAACAACCGTGCTCGTTAGCCTAGATGGGCCAGGAGCAGAGGGTGCCTTTCTAACTATTGAGGCATATGACGTCCCAGGAAGAGCCGTTCGCGCCAGGACCAAGTCCTTAGCCTCGCGGAATGAGAGTCTATCCTGGGCCTGAACGGCCAGGATTTCTTTCTCCAGGAGATATGCACCACATTGCTTTGAAGAAGCAGGGTGCGGCTCACCGCAATTGACACACTTGGCCACACAGGATTTTGACTTATCGTGTGCGACCTTTGAGCAATTTACACAGACTTCGGGTGACCCTGACTTTGCACGTCTACATGAGCGATTAGTATGGCCGAAGCGGTGACAGTAATAGCACCGCCGTGGCAGTGGCACGAATGCCTTTTAGCGGTAGCGGTACTAACCGGCACACACAGAATCAGGGAGCTTGTCACAGTCGAACGTGACGAAGAGTGTAGGGGTGGGTCTCGAGGCCCCTGCCTGTTTTCTCATCACACGTTCGACCTTGACCGCCCCATGGTCGGCCAGCTATAGAATGATGTCCTCAATGGAGTAGTCAACGAGTTCCCTCACATAAACTACTCCTTTCACAAAGTTCATGGTAGAGTGCGGCGTCACACTCACCGGGGTGCCATGAAGTGTCCGAAGAGCACTTATCTTGGCCACCTTGGCGGGATTCGCCACATTCGCCAGAAGGCTCCCGTCCGAGAAACGGGTCACCTTCGGCTCTCTACCAATTGCATTAGCTAATCCTCTTCTCTGATGGATCCTGTTGCCCTTAGACAACATGGTGCCATCAGTGGAGCGAATAACGAGGAAGCGTTTGAAGCCATTGGGCTCGAAAACGCCAGGTAACCTCCGAATCAAGGGCCCCGATGTCATCGAGGCTCCGCCCTGTGCACTCTTGGTCTTAGTCTTAGTCAGGGGCTCCGCGCACGGGGGGGGGGGGGTAGAGGGGCCGGATGTGCCGATCTTGGCTTGGTTGCCTACCAAAGTGGCAGCAGACCCCTCCGTCCCGGCAGCCCCCGTGGATGGAGAGGAGCCCCGAGTCTTCATTGTCTTTCTTGTAACTTTATTGTTCTTTTTAGGAGAGGAGGGAGGGGAATGAACCCGAGGGCGGCTCCGTCGCTGTTTCAGGGGAAGTTGAGGGTTGGAATTTTTTTTGTTGTACATACATGGGCTTGGTGACCCTCTTTTTTATACGGGACGCAATCGCACTTCACCTCTCGCAGTAGCCCGCACTGCGAGAGGTGCTTACAAGCCCGGCAGAGCCAGGTCCGCCATTTGGGACCACCCCTCCCGCCTGGTGGTCGGGCCGTCCATCGGCATGGCGGCTCCAGCTTAGACATGGCGTAAAACAGATAGAATGTGAAGAGGAGAGGAAAAGGGATGTGAGGAAGGTATGGGTGGGGATGAAGCAGGTTGTTAAAAACCAACCACCCCAGACCGGAGCTCAGGGGTTAGGGAACATTGCCCCCTCCCCCCTCAGCCCCGATCCAGGACGGTTGGCCGAGAAGAAGGTCAGCATCTACCCTATGAAATTAGAGGCTGACCAGAGAAAGTTGTGGGAGAGGTTGTATGAAAAGAGAGGAAACAAGTGTTTTGAAGGGAGGAAGAGAGGCTAAGCTGGGGCCGGACGGGGTGCTGAGTCTCGTCAGCACGGCGGCCAGGATGGCAAGTCGCCGTGCTCCTTACGAGGTTAAACAGCTGCAGTTTCCCCTCCGAACGCTCCAAAGAACTGCTAACTACCATGCGTAACTATAGATATAAAGTATTGTAAGACTCCGAAAGTCAAGGGAACACAAACTCAATATAAATATGTAGATAAATTGCTAAAAAAATTTCCTTTCATTCCTAAATAATATATTATGAAACTCCGAAAGGAACCCAAATTCAATGTAAAAATACACATTTCTCAAAAGTATGTAAATTATTTCAGATTCTTTATAATTTGTAACACTCTGTGTCCCAGAGGGGAGCCTTTGTAGTGCCACTGTTCAGGTTGGAATAGGTTTGACAATGAGACCTCACACATGAGCATCATGTGAATTCTATGAAGTCTTGTAACGGGCACGCTCGCAACTATGCACATGTAAATAATCTAAAAAATGTATAGCAGTTCTCATAAATAATAATAACTCTGTGTAAATAATATGTAACATCTATGTAAAATAATAGTGATATCTTTTGTAACAAAGAACCTATAACAATAGTCCATGTCAATAATAATATATATTTTGCTTGTAAAAGGGCTTAGGGGAAAAGAATGAATGAGAAAAAAAATCAAGTGCAGACCAATTTAACAGTGTAAAATTATTATTTATTTAATTTATAAATGTAAAATGATGAAAAATTCAGTTTCTGTTGGTAAGAAAAATAACATTAATTTTATTAGAACTAATCAGGTGTACAAAGTCAGTAAAATCATTAATTTAAAGAAAACACTGTATTAAGGTTACAAAGTGAAAATAATAATTAATTTAAAGTTAAGTCCGTATTCTTAGGTTCCATCTAGTTTAAAGAAAAGTAGTGTGTAGCATACACACAAATTAATGTATATAAACAATAAAAAAGGTGGGTTTTTTTTGCAATTAAGATGTGCAGATCGGACATCCGAGCTGCAGAATGAAATAAGAAAGTAACTTGTATGCTGTGGTGCGTGTGCACAAAGCTGTAGACATAACTAGTATATAAAATGATGGGCGCCTAAGAATTGAAATTTAATGCTGTAGCTAATAAATGAAAAGGGAAGGAAGCCTAAGTAAATGTTGACAATTATAAAGGTGTGGTGCGTATGCACACGCACACAAATTGTTTTCGTATTAAAGAGCTGCAGTTTCCACCTCCGAACGCTCCAAAGAACTGCTAACTACCATGCGTAACTATAGATATAAAGTATTGTAAGACTCCGAGAGTCAAGGGAACAGAAACTCAAGGTAAAGATGTACATAAAAAAACATTTCTTTTCATTCATAAATAATATATTGAGACACTCCTAAAGTCAAAGGAACCCAAATTCAATGTAAAAATGCACATTTCTCAAAAGTATGTAAATAATTTTAGATTTGTTCTAATTTGTAACACTCCGTGTCTCGGAGGGGAGCTTTTGTAGTGTCACTGCTCAAGGTGGAATAGGTATGACAATGAGTCCTCACACAGAAGCATCATGTGAATCTTCTGAAGCCTTGCAAATAATCTAAAATATGTATAGCGGTTTTCATAAATAATAATAACTCTCTGTATAAATACGAGGGGCGGTCAATAAGTTTTGCGAATCGGTAGGACAAAACAGAGGAAGGGGGATGGAGGTTTGGGGGGGTGTTACGACAAGTTATGACAAGTCAGGACCTGCAGCCGCACGCTCCTGCCTCGTCTATTTAAGAAGTAGTAGCTGATCGCAGATCGTCAGTCACAAATTTTTCAACAATGGAGAAGGTTGAGCACCGCGCAGTGATCAATTTTTTGACCAAGGAAGGCAAGAATGAAAAAGAGATCCATGAACGAATGGCTGCAGGGAACACCGACACCGCATCTTCCTATGTAACCCTTGCTTTCTGGAATAGGGATTTCCGCCATGGTCGTGAGTCCCTTGAAGATGACCCCCGTTCAGGACGCCCGCCAGACGTGACCAGCGAGGACAATGTGGCCCGTGTGGAAGGATGATTCTCAAAAATCGACGGGCGGAGGTCGAAGAAATTGAGCAAGAACTTGGAATATTACATGGAGGTGTTATCAACATCATCCACGACAGTTTGGCCATGACCAAGGTCTCTGCCCGTTGGGTCCCTAGGAAGCTCACGCCCCATGATCTACTTCAACGTAGTCAAATCCACAAGGCCAGGGTTGCACAAGCTGCCCTGCGCGAGTCCGGATTCGAGGAGCTCAACCCCCCCCCCCTACAGTCCAGAGCTGGCCCCTAGCGACTACTTTTTATTCCGCCAGCTCAAGGCTGCACTGCGTGGACGCTGGTTTGGGGACGATGAAGATGTCCAGCTCGCCGTCCAGGAGTAAAATGAACAGCAGTCGGGAATTCGAAGCCTCAGGGACAAGGGGCAAGTACATTGAAGTCGAGGGTAGTTATATTGAAAAATAATAAAACACTTTTCCTCATATCTCGTTTCCTTATATCCGAATTGCAAATCTTATTGACCGCCCCTCGTAATATATAACATCTCTGTAAAATAATAATGATAGCTTTTTTAACAAAGAACCTATAACAATAGTCCTTGTAAATAATAATATATTTTGCTTGTAAAGGCCTAAGGAGAGAAGAATAAATTCGAGACGTTCACACGTTAGCAAACCGGTTCACATGTCTACACACATACACATTGGAACGAAGTAAAGCGATTCCCATAGTCACGCTAAAGGGTCAGCTGTTTAAACAAGCTTGATAGCAGGTGCAAAGCCGAACACACGATAGTAGCTTGCATCATTTTCTATCGGGAAACTGCGAAACACAGAGTCGTATTTTTTTTTAATTCGAGGTAAAATGAATCTCTATCTCCGTGGACACACAAATTTATATGAAGTGGAGGAGGCTCCGCTCAAACAACATCATTGGCTAATACTAGGCTACGCCCACAGTGTGCGCCACAGTATGTATATACCATATTGGGTAGACCGAGAAGCAAAGTCACGGGCACATTCATAATTACAGTCACAGTCGCAAGCAGAGTCGCAGAAAGTTAAGATACCAACCCAAAACAGGAATAGGCCCGCCTAAATACACGACACGCCCGTTTCGAATTCATCTTACGCCGGAGCAACCCGCCGAAATTCCGCAGTTTGGGATTTTCTTTTCTACGGCTAATCCAGATCGATCCTCTTAACCAGCCTACCTAACCTTAAGGCGAGGGAGAGTAATATCTTTGTTCGAACAATTTGAGTCAGCCTCAGGTCATATATATATATATTTTTTTTATTTTAGGAGTCCATCTGGGGACTGCCTACTAGGGCAAAAGTCGCCGTACTCACACCATAGCCTACTAATAGGCTAGATTAAACGAATAAACAATATGTGAATAACAAATAACAGCAATAAAAAAATAAAAAGACAAAGACTAAAAAAACAATAACAAAAAAGAAAAAGCGGTGAAACTTCAGAAGACCTACGCCGTATTTTTAGTATTAAAAACAGTACTAATGGTGTTTTTATGATGCATTGTATTCGTCATAAGGTTTCGGTTTGGTGCGAAAAGTATATATTTTCCAAGTGAAATTAAAATAAGTTCACGTTATCAGCTCTTGTTTTGCTATTAATTTCTGGAGAGATTCAAAGTTAGCACGAAGGTTGCGAATGTTCCATTGAAATTTTTACTTATTTTGATGACCTGGTTTGAGTGTTTGTAACTTTGATTGCTTTTGCGATATTGGGTTCGGGATGCTGAAGTGAGTTTGTGTAGGTATTGTTTTACTTGCAAAACTATTTTTCTTGTTATCTAGAGACGATGCAGTTTAGGTTTTATGCTACCTGATGTTCCTGGTAACTTCATTTACCCCTGTGAAACGGAGAGGGAATGCTCGCAATGGGATCAGTTGTGCGCGAGTCATTTTTGGTCGGGTTGTTTCGTGCCAATCGCATGAGTCAAGCATCTCAGTTACTCTAGATTTTCGCTAGATCCAGAAGTAGCCGTTGGTCTAGGAGTTCTAGGTAAGGCCTTAATCTTTGGCGAGTCTATTTGAATCTGAGCAGCCTCTCCAATCCGGGCTTCTTTGTACATGTTTAAGTACATCTGTATTTTCCCTGCAGGTTTCTTCAGGTCTGAGCAGTGTGTATCTTAGGTCATTGAGGGAGAATTGCTGGATGTACTGGGGGGAGAATGAATAAATGAATAGTGCCGAGAAAAGATGCTGCAAAGCCCAAACGGACTATCCGCAGCCAAATTCAAAGATATATATATATATATATATATATATATATATATATATATATATATATATATATATATATATATATATATATATAAAGTCATAACAATATAAATTTTAACCTAAAAAATGTAAACATTCTAAAAGGTAAATTAGTAGAAATTTAACAAAGGATAAAAAACAGATTATAGGTGAGTCACTAATAGATACAAAAATAGTAAATATAAAGTCATGACACTATATATTTTGTTTAGATGCTTCTGAAACTTAGACATTCTATTAAAATAGAAAGAGACATGTAAAAAATAAACTGTTAAAAATTCAACAAAGGGAAGGAAGAATATATTAAATTTTGTCTAAAAGGTTTAGATTCTTCTAAAAATTTAAACATTCTATTCATGTAAAAGAAAACATAAAAATAAACTATTAAAGATTCAACAAAGAGTAAAATACATAGATTATAGATTGGTCAATGGTATATACAAGAGCAAAGAATATAACATCATTGAATAATATATTAAGTTTTGTCTAAAAGATTTAGATTCTTCTGAAAATTTAGACATTTTATTCACATAAAGGAAGACATGTAAGAAATAGACTATAAGCCTTAGAATATAAAATCATGGCACTATATATTAATTTGTTTAGATGCTTCTGGAACTTAGACATTCTATTAACATAGAAAGAGACATATAGAAAATAAATTGTTAATAATTCAACAAAGGGAAGGGGAAATATATTAAATTTTGTCTAAAAGGTTTAGATTCTTCTAAAAATTTAAACAATCTATTCATGTAAAAAAAAACATATAAAAATAAACTATTAAAGATTCAACAAAGAATAAAAAACGTTATAGATGGGTCAATGATATAAACAAGAGCAAAGAATATAAAATCATTGAATAATATATTAAGTTTTGTCTAAAAGATTTAGATTTTTCTGAAAATTTAGACATTTTATTGATAGAAAGGGAGACATGTAAGAAATAGACTATAAGCCAGAGAATATAAAATCATGGCATTATATATTAAAATTTTGGCTAGAAGATTAGATTCCTCTAGAAATGTAAAATTTCTATTCGCACCAAGAGAGACATGTGAAAAATAAGCTATTAAAATTCAACAAAGGATAAAAAACATAGACTATAGATGGCTCAATAATAGATGCAAGAGTTAAGAATATAAAAAACATAGACTATAGATAGGTCAATAATGTATACAAGAGCAGCAAATATAGAATCATGAGCTAATATATCAAATTTTGGTTAAAAGATTAGATTCTTCTAAAAAATTAAAAATTCTATTCATGCTAAAGGCAGCATGAGTCTCAGAAAAGATGCCCCGCAGGAATTGCTGGGGCGTCATATGCTGAGTAATGAAAGGGAAGACCCTCCTCCTGAGATTTCTCAAAAGGGGGCACTCAGCAAAAATGTGAAGCATGGATAGTTGTACTCCACATATGATGCATAAAGGTGGGGGCTGCCCATTTATCAAGTATTCATGAGTGAGGCGGCAATGGCCTATCCTCAGTCGGCACAAAATAACCTCTAGTCTACGTGGTCTCATGGTACGTGGCCATGGTAGCACTGAAGGTTTTATAGAATGGAGCTTGGTAGGAGGAAGTTCATCCCACCTCTTCTGCCATAAGCCGATTACATATTCGGTGATGAGGGAATAGACATCACGAAGTGAGACTGGGGCTGATGGGGATGTCCCCAAAGATGCCGCCTCCTTGGCTGCGGCATTCGCCTTTTCATTACCTGGGATGCCCACATGGCTAGGCACCCAGCAAAAGGAGATCTTGTGGAAGGAAGAAAGATAAAAAAGCCACCAATGGATCTTGGAAACCAGTGGATGGCTAGAACCAAAATCACCCAGTGTCTCCAGAGAACTGAGGGAGTCAGAGAAAATTGTAAAACAACCAGATGGCCTTGGAGCAATAAAAAAGAGTGCAGCAAGAATGGCAACAAGTTCTGCTGTGAAAACAGAAGATGCACTTGGTAGGCGAACCAATGCTGTCTTAGATGGGAGAACAGCAGCAGCTCCAACTTTGTCCGATGACTCGGACCCATCGGTAAATACAAAGTTGATAGGTCGATGGTGAGAGGAGTGGTGATCGAACATGGTTCTCAGGGTTACAGGCAAGGACTGATTCTTGGGCCTGCCAGTAAGTCTCTTGCATACCACTACAGGCGGTATGACCCATGGGGGAATCTTTGGTATTGAGAATGGAATAATAGAGATCTCACTTAGACGTTCTGTGTGCTCGGCCATGCGCAGAGCAAAGGGTCGAGTCAGGGATGGAAGTTTATCATATGAGGCCACTGTTCGCAAATTGAACGTGCACTCATATACTGGTAACCATGGCAATTTTTCAAGTCTACAAAGATATTTAAGGTTAGACTTGAGTCTGGGAAGGGGAAGAGGAAGAATTCCGTTCTCTGCATAGAGACTCCACACAGGAGAGGACTTGAAGGCTCCAGAAGCCAGGCGCACACCCTGGTTACGCACAGTATTCAATTTTTCAAGAGTAGACAGCGAGGCAGAAGAGTACACCTGTAACCCATAGTCCAGCTTTGACTGGACTAATGCTGAATACAAAAGCCACAGAGTACGTCGATCACTTCCCCAAGAGGTGTGTGACAGTAATTTCATTATGTCCATTCTTTTCAGACAAGACCTTTTCAAGGCGTCCAAGTGAGGCCTCCAAGAAAGCCTTGAATCAAATATCACCCCTAGAAATCTGAATTGGGGCTCAAAGTTGACATGGATACCATAGAGTGACAGATGGGGGTGGGGGGGTCCCATGTCACCAATCTATGATTGTAAAAATAAAAAGCCTTGGTCTTTAGTGCGGAAAAGCGGAATCCCTTAGAAGAAGCATTATCAGCTACAGTATTTATAGCTTGTTGTAGCTTACGGATGACAAATGGAAGTCTAGGCGATGAACAAATAAGTGCTAAATCATCCATATATAGAGTCGAGGAAATCTCAGCTGGGACATTTGTGATAATGCTGTTGATGGCTACAGAGAAGCAGGTAACACTGAGGACACTTCCCTGTGGCACGCCCTCAACCTGCTCTACGGGCTCTGACAGGGCATTTCCAACTTTTACACGTAATGTGCGCTGCATGAGGAATTGCTCGACAAAGCTTGGGAGAAAACCCCGCAGGCCCCAATCATGGAATTGCTTAAGGATGCCACGCCTCCAGGTGGTATCATATGCTTTCTCAATATCAAAGAAGACCGCAACAGAATGTTGTCTCTTTGAAAAAGCATCTCTTATATGAGATTCCATTCTAACAAGCAGGTCGATGGTACTCTGCTTTTTTCTGAACCCTGATTGAGAGGGAGATATGAGGTAGTTTGTCTCCAAAAACCATACGAGTCTTGTATTGATCATCCTCTCAAATAATTTACATGGACAACTAGTAAGGGCAATGGGGCGGTAATGTGTGGGTTCTGTCCCATCCTTTCCTGGTTTTCGGAATGGTAAGACCACAGCCTCCCTCCACATAGAAGGGAAGCAGCCCCTAATCCAGATATAATTATACATGTCCAGCAAATGTGAGAGGAGAGATGGATGCACATTCCTAATCATATCATAGGAAATGCCATCCGATCCTGGTGCAGTCGATCCACAGTGCTTCAGTGCACTATAGACCTAATGGAGAGAAAAGAGCAGATTGTAAGGCTCATTATTCATGTTAGGCTCCATAAAGTTGATACAATGCTGCTCTTGTTGAAGTCTAAAGCACTGGAATTGGTTGGAATAGTTATCTGGGCTTGAAATATTAGCAAACAATCTGGCTAAGACATTGGAAATATGGGACAGGTCTCCTAAGAGTTCTCCGGCTTGAACAATGTTGGGGGCTATAAAGCCATTGAATTTCCCTAATAGCTTTTTGACCCTCTTTCAGATTTTGTCTACAGGGGTTTGCCAGCTCATTGATGCGATGTAACCATTCAACGAGGTCTTTTGAGCTTGTCGAAAGGGTGCGTCGCCGTGCTGCCTTTGCTCGGTTACCAGCAATTTTATTTACCATCGTGGGGCATCGGTGGTAACGTCGGCAAGTCTGTTTACATTCAGTGACAGCTCTCGAGCATTTAGCAGACCACCAGGGTACTTGTGGTCCACGAGCAGCCGAGCCGGAGAGCGGGATGGAGGAGTTAGCTGCATGGTTGATGTGGGTTAGAAAATTGTCAATAGCCACATCAACATCTTCATGAGGGAAGGACCCATCATGGCTCGAGAGGTGCCTGAACTTAAGCCAGTTTGCTTTTTTCGTATTCCATCTTTTGCTTCGTGGTAGAGGAGTACTACCTGTACATGGTGTTATTACAATAGGGAAGTGATCGCTGCCTCGCAAGTCAGGATCCACTGCCCAGTCAAAATCAGCTCTACAGCTTGTTGAACAGAGAGACAAGTCGACACAGGTAAAGCTGTTTGTCTGGATGTGGAATGATGTGTGGATGCCATTGTTAAGAAAGCAGACATCATTACTACCCAGAAATCTCTCAATCATATTTCCTCTAGGGTTGTTATCATGGTCCCCCCCAAAGGCGGTGTCGAGCATTAAAATTACCGATCAATAAAAAGGGAGGCGAGAGTTAGGCAATTAAATTGGCTAACTTTGTAGCTAGTGAAGCTGTATCTCTTTCATCGCTAGGAAGAAGATACAAAGAACAGACTGAATAATGGCGACTGGAAAACAGGCGGACAGCAACCGCTTGCAGGTCTGTATTAAGTGATAGTTGGTTGTGGAGAACCCTGTTGTTAACTAAAACAGCAGAACTATGAATTAGTTCTACGGGGTTCTTATAATATCCCACAAAACCGGAAATGTTGGGTACTCTACGAGTACCTAAACAAGTTTCCTGTAAAGCAAAACAATCGGGATTGTAATCTTTAAGCAGGAGCTTGAGCTCTTCCCATTTGGAGAAGAGACCTTGGAGGTTCCAATGAATAATTGGAGACATTGTTAGCGTTTAAGTATAATGCTAGATTTATTCCTACCGTTAGGGGTAGAGATTTGGGGTTTAAACTACCAGCAGAAGTAGTTAATGTCATACTAGCCTTAGGTTTGGAGTATGGCAAAGGAGGCGTTGGAAGTTTGAGTTTTCATTTCTCTTTAAAAGGCGGTGTATCAGATTTTGATATGTGGCTGTACGAGAGAACTGTCTTCACTGGAGAAGGGGAGATGGAAACAACTCCAGGAGTCAGTTCAGGTGTCGATGGAACAGATGGCGTTGACGCAGTTGGTGGTATTAGTTGGGATGGTAGCAAGGGTATCGGCGAAGGTTGTGGGTCCGATGCTGGCAGAGAAGGATGTGGAATCAGATTTTGGGGTTCCTCCTGAGATAAGGGAAGAGCCTTCCCCACAGCTGGCTCCTGGTAAGGAGCAAGGGTTGATTCCTTCTCTTTTTGGGGTGGAAGGAGTTCCAAAGGAGTATCAACAAGGGGGGTTAAGGGTGATAGTTGGCTTTGGAGCTGAAGGAGATCTTGGTCCTTTAGGAGCGGGGTGGATATCCAGAGGTAGGATGGATACTACTTGAGGACCAACATGATTAACATCTACATGCTCTGGGGCGGTAGCAAGGTGTTTAGCCACCCTTGGGGAACCAGGAGAGGAAGGAAGGTTCCTCTTCTTGTTGACAACCTCAGAAACATTGTTAGATGCCGACAAATAGTGTTCATCACAAGATGCACGTTTAGGACGGGGGAGACTCTTTACCTGGTCAGGCAGAGAAGAGCCTGTAGGATATCTCTGGCTTCTCTCTTTTCTTGGCCTGGTAGAACGTAGAGCATCAGAAAAGCTCACACCAGGTTGGACGTACGTCTCCCTTACTCTTCTTCTGGCCTCATTAAAACTGACCCTGTTCTTGTTTCTAATGGCAATGACTTCCCTCTCATAGAGAAAGAAAGTACATTGTTGTGATGATGCGGGGTGTTCTTCACCACAGTTAGGGCAGCATGGCTGTTTAGAACAGGGTGTCCCATGAAAGTCTGCCCCACAATTGACACATAACCTTGCCTGTTTGCCAAAATTGCTTACATGGCCAAAGCGTTGGCAATGGAAGCACCGCCGTGGGCTTTCAATGTAAGGCTTGACTGGGATATTAAGGTAGCCAGCCTTAATGTACTTGGTGGTTCCAATTTGTTGAAGGTTAGGATTATTGTGGCGGTAGGTAATCTAGCGCCATTCACAAACCGGGAAATGCGGTGGGCACTTAAAACCTTCTGACTGGTAAGTTTTGACACCAGCCTGTCGATGTCATAATCTATTAGTTCTCCCGATCGGATAACACCTTTAGAAGTGTTAAATGTCGGGTGCGAAGCAGAGGACATGCCTACAGAAGCTAAGGACTGTAGTTTTTTAATTCGCTGATGCCGTTCACTTGATTTTGCCTCGACTATCAATGCGCCATCATTACGTGGCACCATTTGAGCAGGTTCGCCACATTTTTCAATAAAATCCTCAAAGGCATCAAAGATATCAGCCTTACTAAGAAGGCTATCGTTTGCTTTTAAAACTAAAAATCTGTCATAATCGAGCTCAGGGTCAACTTCTGACCCAAAAGGGTCAAATCTTCTAATATCAGAGTTATTTTTGTTAGGTTTACCCATATGTTATTTTTTTATTTTGGGCTGCCTCTGGAGCCGAGGGTATGCACCAAATCGTCATCGTGAGTCCAAAGAGCGCCCTTACAGCCCAGGCGGGGTGACCCGCCCCCCGACTCCCACTGTAGTTTTAAAAACAGCTGAGCCGCATAACGGAGATTCTCTGGGCTGCGGTGCGAAGACCTCCCGGAAACAAAACGGCGACCCAGGCAACCAAACCTCCTCTATAGCACGGTCCTTCAGACGATGCCCCCCAGTGGGCACATCCATCGACCCCTACAGAGGCACTCTATAGCTGGAACCAGGTGGGCCAAAAGTGCACTGGAGTTCAGGAACACAATTGCCCCACAAGGTGTGGGGTATGCTTGGTCTTGCTCCTCACCCAGGACCTATCCAGTGTTGTTGGACCTTTGTAAGAACTTAGTTTTACCCTGGTACGGCTCCTGGGATCAGAGTTCTCAAGCCCCTCCGCCACCGCAAGGCGGTACCCCCTGGAGGGGCTGGGGGGAGATGCGAGTAACTGATATTAGTAGTAAACTGTGTCCTCGCTAGACGAGCTGTTCTTTTTTGTCGCCGTTACCTTTGTTTTTTGTTGATAAAGAAAGAGAGATTGATTTGAACGATTCTTGTCTACTTCTTTTGGATGATTTTGGTGATTTAGGATGGCTGGGATTTAGGGCTTTCTAATGATTGCTGTTTTTTGACAACTGCTTCTAGAGTTTCTTATGGATCTTTTACTTGGGAGGCTAGTCCCAGCATCAGCATAGCTTCCTTTGTTCAGAGATCTTCCTTCTTCCGACATATCTGCCAAAGCTTGGTACCTCTGAATGCCGTAACGGACAACCCTAATCCTCACTTTTTGATCAAATAGGAAATGTTTGCATATTCTTGTAAATGGATGAAGGTTTTCTCCACAATTCATAGAGTGAGTTATAGGCTGCATTGTTCGCTGTTGTGACCCAGGTGAAACTTTTAAAACATAGGTGTTGACTGGATGTGCAGTATTTGGAAGGATGACTAAACTTAAGACATGATCTGCACTGGATTGGAGTGAGCAAATCCTTTTGTATTTGTATAATTGTTTAAGCAAATCTAATTGTGTTTCCAATGGTTTGTTGTTTAAATGTGAACTTGGCAATTTTTAATGAGATGGGGGCTTCCTATTTGGTGGTGATCATCTTCAAAAACATTTGCATGCCTTTGCATATGAAGGAATCTGTGCTTTTTAGCCCAATCATATACGGATGCATAAAACTCTCATCCGTAGTCGAAATTCGAACAAACAAAGGACCTATAAAAAAAGAAAGGCAGTAGCCCAATCAGCGCTCCAGGCGCTGAACGTCATGGGAGCAAAGAATATCCATGGCGCCGGTACAAGAGACCCTGAGGCTGCAAATATGAGCCTCCCAGGCGAATTGTCGGTCAAATACAAGACCATGGAAACGGTGTGAGACAACCACTTCCAGGCGAACCCTATTTAGAATCGAGTATATGCCATGGTGGAGCTGTGAATGACAGCAGAAGGGCACCCCTTAATTTAGGCCAAGGAAAACCGAAGGCCATGCGCTTCTGCATAGCGAGAGATACGGTTCAATGCCTGTTGGAGTCGATGCTCCAGAGTTGGCATCTGGGCCGCGCCAAAAGAGATCGAAAGGTCATTCAGGAAGAGAGTACCGATAACGTCTTCCGATAGCACCAAGCTGATGCGATTAATGCTCAGCAAAAAGTGTGAAACTGAGGACACTTCTCTGTGGGACACTCTCTTCCTCGCAAAAATTCACATATAAAGATAGGGAGGTGTCCCCTCGCCCCCATCGTGTGGAGAGTTTCAATGATACTGTATCGCTATGCGGTATCATAAGCCTTCTCCAGGTCGAAAAATACCGTGTCGTAGTGCTGTCTACGAAGGGAGGCCTCACAAGCGGCATTTTCTAGTCGGAGCAGAGCATCCGACGTGGAGTAAACTTGCGGATGCCGGACTGTGCAGAAGACAGATTGCCTCCGCTGCCAGAGAGAAGGCTAATCTAACATTTACCAATTTCTTCATCAATTTGCACACGCAGGAGGTTATAGAGGATATCCTCTGCCCAGATCCTCTTGAAAAAATATAATAGAAAGGCCATGCCTCGCTCACCCAGATGTCGAAGCATGGCGCACGGGACATCGTCTTGACCATGGGCGGTGTCCGCGCACGAAGCGAGAGCGAAACGCGACTCACTCACAGTAAACCTATCGTTGAAGGGTTCTCTGCCTCTGGAGGTAAAGACCAGCCGGCGCCCTTCGCGACATCAAGACGGGCATTGAATGCTTGCGGAGCAGCACCCCTGCTAGAGAATGTGGAGAAAGCTGTGGCGAAGGATTCCGCCACGAACGCGTGGTCCGAGATTGCGGTCCCATTATCCTGCAGAACGAGAGGGGGGTCATGCGTGAACTTACCCCGAATCCTTTTGACTTACTTCCACACCTCTACTAGAGGGGTATTCCCGTTAAGTGAAGACACGCATGCCCGCCAAGAAGAGCGGCGGGCGTACTTCGAAATATACCGGAACCTAACCCTAGCTCGACGAAATTCGCCGACAGTGAAGTCGTTCGTGCAGCACTTATAGTGCATGTAGGTATAACGCTTCTGTTTGAGGGCCGTTTCACACTCGGGTGACCACCACGGGAGTGGTCGCTATGCCAAGCGGCCAGACCTTCTAGGAATAGTAGTTAGGACCACGGCGCAATGAGTTTGCCGGAGAAGAACTCAACGGCCTCATGTACCGACCTATACTCCTATACATAGCGTCGTAGGTAGGTCAGAGTAACGGGCTTGATAACTGGCTTAGGATCGGTTAAAGTTACCACGCCTAACATCGTGTCGTAGGAGTGATTAATGTGCAGGTCTTTTGGGTCACTAGGTCGTGATTTAGGGGCGTCCATAGATAGTAGAAGTGTCTGACGAAAGGGTAGAGAAAGTGATGGAGTAAAAAGGATGGATGAAAAGAGGGAGGGCGGCTGAAAAAGAGTTAGTACACAAAGATGAAGTAGGCATTAGCGGAAGAAGGAGAAGCAAACTAGGCTGGACGGTGCACTGAGTTCTGTCAGCACAGCGGTCAAAAATACACATCCCTATGCTGTTTACGGGAATCCTACTAGGTTACCTAGCTGGTTGAGGATTTCTTCTCCCATCTCATCTTTAGTTTTCCTTATCATATGTTTTTTTATAGAATGTGGATAAGTGTATCGGCCGAAGCCCCTCTTTGGGCGACCACTCTCGTCTCCCCGACGCCCTCCTCTCCCAGGTTTCACCATGTTTGGGGGACCAGAGGAACGACGGGAGACGTGGAATTATAGAAGAAGAAAAATGGGTGAAAAGAGAAATAACCAAGAGAGAAGTCGATCTAATTTCACCTTCTTTCTGCGTATAGGGGAAACAAGACAAGAAAAGAATATTCCATTATTTGGACCTACTGATTAGCGTAGAATCTGACCCAAGAATCCCTAATTTTTATTTATCTGTCATTCGTCTTTCATCCATCCAGTCGCTCAGTGCCACTTCTCCGTAGGTAGCTGGAGAGCCACCTATCTCTGTCACTCTCTGTTATTCATATTATCTCATTATAATCTTCTATAAAAATTTGACAGGATGTCATTCTAATCTCTGTTTTCATTTAGTCACTGTTGCATTCATATGTATTCTGTAGCATTCATAACGTTATGCTATATGTGTTCGAGCTTTAGCCTGAGTTTTTATTCGTGTTTATTTGTTCGTAATGTTTTTTCTTCTTTATCAGATTTGTTTCCTTGTGGTCTGTTGTCCTTGTATTTACTCTTGGCGATCTTCATTATTGCTTGTTACTTTTTCCAGTTATTTCTTCATTTTATCTCTTTTTTTAGTATTCGTTGGTTGTTCGTGGTCTTGTTCATATTCGGGACACTTGCTTGCTGAGATTGGCTTAATTGAGGTAGTTTTCATAGGCGTAAGATTTTGTCATCTTCGAGTTTTATTCCACATTCGGTTATTTTTAGCTCTATGGGATGTGTTTTGCTTTTGGACGCTGTTACGCTTCATGTAAAACAATGGCTCATAATTCCTCTTTGTTTGTCTAGCGGACCTCTTTGTTGGTTCGGCACCACCTTCCACATACCAAATCTTTGAATGTGTTACACCGCGACACGTTCATTTGCAGAGAATTTCTCAATAACATTTTCATCCTCTTCCCCTGTCTTCCCGTTGAAGGCTCATTTGAATGTTCCATCATGTAGAGCTTTGACTACGTTCTGTTGCCTTTTCCCTATTGGGGGGTTGGGTATTCTTTGCTGACTTATACCTTAAAGTTAAGGTCTGGTGTCTCAATCCTCTTAAAGCTACTCTCCACGGCTGCTCTCCTTCCTTCATCTTCATTGGTCGTTGTTTCTTTGGGGGGGGGGGTGAATGTTTCCTTTTGCTTGGCCACACTGAGGTTTAAGATTCTGAGGAGGGTGAGTTATCGGTGAATCACATTTTTTTCTTACCATTTTTTTCCTAGCATGGTATTGAGAGTTTCAGCAACAGTTCTAGGTTTGCCGATGTTCATTACGTGCGCATACCTTATGCAGAGAAGAAGCTCCATGGACGAGTCGCTTCTGACTGGGTATCTTCGTCTCCCTCATTAGTTGTACTGTCCTTGGCTACTCAAGCGTAAGTTGCGTCCATCTTTGTTTCTGTAAAGTTCTTTTCCTCTCTTTTTTTCCGTATTAGAATTTCTCTCCTCTTTGGACAAGCCATTGCCATTGTTTGGTGTGGCTCACCGCCGCAATTGAGGCATTTCTTCTCTGTCAATTGGGCACAGTTCTTCCAAAAGTGTCCTTGTTGACCCCATTCAGTGCAGATTTGTTCAGTCTCCGTGTAGTTTTGAAATTTTATTCATTGAACATAATTAAGATATAATAAGGATAGAGTAGTAGGTTACATAGTGAGAGAGGGAATAGTGGTGAGAATTTTGAAAAGATAGACAAGAAAAAATGATTTTGATCCCTGGTGAGAAGGTATCTCGGGATGTCGAACGTATTTTGAGAATAATTTAGACAGCAATAGTGATAGCGATAGATGTCTGGTGAAAAAAAGAGATGCTCATTTGTATTAGTAAAGTAGATAGAAATATCCCTGGTGAAAAGGTATCTCTGAATTGTTTATTCATAAGTTTGCTGGAGTCTTAATCGTAGTGGTAATGGTAGTGATTGAGAATGGCATTCGAACCTTTGTAGCAATGGGTTAATTCCGCTACTACGGTAAGTCAAAATTAGGATGTTATAGTTGTGTTAGTGATTGTAAAATTCGGGTTCTTGTGTCATATAAGGTGAGTTTTCATCTTTCTGGTAAGGTCTAATTCAGTTTTACGGCTGACTTTTAACACTACGCTCGCAATGTAGCGTAGTTGTTGAGTTAGTACACGTTTATCCACGTTCTACTTTTGCTCCTTGGGGGATGGACGGTAGTGTCTTCCCCTTGCCGGATCTTTTCTTATGGAACTTAAAGTCCGTAAGAACAACAAAAGCGTCATAGGAGAACTTCACGAGTCCGTCAAGGAGAGCTTCTTCCACCAGTTTTACTGGGGTGGCGTCAGAGTAGCCCCATTTGAATTGTCCGATCTTCAGACTATCGACAATTTCTTCTGGACCTGCATCGTTTAGAAACTGGTTCTCTTCGGCAGCATATATTCTCAGGTTAAGTATCCTCGACTAGTACATTTACCTGGGCTCCTGAATCTTTGACGACGAGGAACTACTCGATCAACGTGACTGCGAGACCTTTTGGGGACGGGTTGCATGCTCCACCTTTTTAGGCCTCATAGCCCGGGCCGCTATCTGTTCATCTCGTAAATTTGCGAGTGTTTGTGTTGTTGTGGCTGTGGTTAGGTTTGTATTTTCAGTCTAGCTCGCTACCATAGCTTGGATCTGAGAATCCTGTTAAAGGGCATTGCTCGGGGCCGGGACTTTTTGACAGCTTTACTCGCTCTTGGGCTGGAGGTTTACCCCAAGGATTTCATCCGACGGACAGTTTTCAGGAAACCACATTTCCTTCATTCCGTTCTTCACTAGCATTCTGTTCATTTCTTTTGCAAAGATGCCAGGTCTTATCAGGTTTGCAATGTGTGCATAGTATATGCAGCACATTATTTTGGTAGATTTTTTATTTTCATTAGAGAGAAAAGTGAGCTTTGCGGCCACACTATCCTCAGCGACAGCAACCTTGGTAATTTAAGCGTTGGCTTTTCTATCTTGCCTCTTTCTTTCGTGATTTTAATTTGTTCTTTTTTAATGGGACAACTCGTGGACATTGTCCTGTGTGGGGCCACCACAGTTAAGGCACTTTTGGACCTCACTTTTGCAGTCACGTAGGACATGATCCTGTTGGGTGCACACAGAACAATACAGAGTAGTCTTGTTCGGGGGCATGTCATAGTGGTGTGCTTGTTGTACCTGTAGCACTTAAAGCACATTTGCCTGTCAACGATTTCTTTCAGTTTAATCTGCTTTGGGCAGACTCAAACATGGAAGAGGAGTATGCCTTTTTGTTTTGCTTTTATCGCCATTGAGGTTTCCACGAATACTACTTTGAACACGTGGGTGTAGCATTTAAATCAAAAGTATCGGCGTCCTGCATTGAACGTGAGGTGTTTATCCCGCTTCAAATGTGCTTCTCGTGGAGAAGCATTCCCCAAAAGAATGCTCGTTAGAAAGTAACGTGTGCTCTGAATGCGCCTGCACAGATCATACGTGGATGGAGTGTAAAAAAACCCGCAGACGAAATGTATAAGTTCCAGCAACCCGCATCGAACCCTATCCATGGCCTGTCCGTTTAAATAGGCCATAATAGCGGACAAGAAGAAACAGATAATAGAGGATAAGAACAAAAAGGCTAACACGACGTACGCACAGGCGGCAAAAGCAGACGACCAGAAAAAGACATTGCTCAACATAGACCCGGAAATGCGACCAGATTTGGTGATGTGCATCCTTCATGCACGCTTTAACAACATTATTATACCAGGAAGCTATGTAAAGGAAATGAATAAGATGCTCGTTCACAACAGACTCAAACCTATGTGGTTCCCGGACAATCCTCCATCGGGGGAGCTGTTCCAGGCCCAAATCATAACTATGAAGGAAAATGTAACAAGATCTCGCTCCACGTCTAGAGATCCCCGCCTGAATAAACCAAGAACGTCGGTACCAGGTGACTCCCGAACAGAACCACGCCCCACGACCGGGGATGGGGTAATCCTTAAAGCCACGCAAATGGGAAGTAAAGAAGAATCCGAGCCAATGGATAGTGTTATTCCCCCTAAAACTTGAGAACAACAGAAGAACTAGGTATGAGGATTTACGGTTCACCATCTGCACCAATACTGAAGATTTTAAAATCAACTCTCATCATATCAGGAATTATTAAGGAGAAATATATATGCGACTACGAAGCCGAAATAAACAAAGATGACCTGCTAGTGGCTCTAAAACAAGGCTTAATTGAGATCTCACACGATCCTTGCTTTAATCTCGCACATGAAATATTTAAAAAGAAGAGAAGCGGGAGGATAAGATCCCTTGCCAGAGAAAGCGGATCGAAACCGAGCTAACCATAGATAATCAAATATGATATATTAGAAACTAAAAATCTTCTCTCTAATTGTTAACGGTTGGACAAATAAGAAAAAGATTTACAGCGAAATCATAAGCAAACTGGACCCAGATATCATCCTCATTTCTGAGCATAGCGTTGACATGAAGACAGATTACATTAAAATCTACAATTACGAAGTACTAATGGAAAACCCCTCTATTGAAAGATTTGATGGTGTTACAATTGTAATCAGGAGAGGCATAAGATTCCAAGAAATTCAAGGACTAGATGAGTCTTACCTGGCGATAAAAAAGCAAGATGACCTATGATGACGTTGCGGTGGCCGTCGGTTATCAACCTCCAAGACGCTCATATTTGCCAATTCCTAGCTTTATCTGTTTATTCCGTAGAAACGCCTCTACAATCTTAATCGGAGACCTCAATGCCCGCTGCAGAGAGTCGGGCTATACGACGGCGTTCAATGGAGCGGGTAACTCACTGAGCCTCCTAATTAATAGGAACACAGTGCAGAGGAAAGGACAAGGTTTCGCCACCTTTTTAACTGAAAGGTCATCAACCACGCATGATAGTATACTAACTAACGCTAATTTCGCTCTTAATCAGGTGACAGTCCCTGGCCCTTATATACCATCTGACCATATCAGTCTGCTGACAACGCTATCAACCGCACCGATACAGATCCAAATACCCAAACGAAGGTGCTTGAACAGAGCTGATTGGGACGCATATAAAGAATATCTGAGCACCATACAAGAAAATCGACTGGAAGGAGTCTAGCTATCCCATAGAGGAGGTTCATAACGCTCCCAGCCTCAAGGTGGGATAGAGATATCACCGAGAGGATGGACCACATGGATGTCCTTATCAACGATATAAACTTGTATGGAAACACAACTCAACGTTATAGAGAACTGCGCGAATTGAGATACACCATCAAGCTTCTCATTATGGAAAAGACTAAGCAGGCTTGGGCCAACATACTCGTAATTGGCAATATGGACACAGAAGGTGACCCAAGAAAATTTTAGAATCAACTTAAGAGATTGAAAGGAACTCCTCCAAGGGATAAAATAAGATTATTAGTCAACGGAGATGAAATTACCAGAGATATAGATAGGTTCATAGACACCCCATTTGGGTAAACGGCGATATGCCAGAAAGAAGCAAACGCAGAGCTTCTTTCCTCATCAAAAGCGACCCAAATGTTTAGCAAAATTAATCTGGCTCCCAAAATTCCCCCCAAAATTCAAGCTCACAGAAGCATAATTTGTAGACGCTTAGATTCATGGGTGGGACACCACACAACCAACTTAAATGCTGAGGAGATCTAGCGCAACCACAATTGGGCGAAGGTATCCGAGGTAATAAAGTTTAAAAAGAATTTACCCATGTATTCAAAGTCATTTTCCAGGACATGGGCATCGCACCAAGGGCAAAAGAACTCCGCTTCCTGCTCTTTCAGGTAAGGGTATGTCCGGAGCAGATAGAGAGAGAAGAGTTTACGAAAATATAAACTTGCTTCAGATGCTACAAATACAACCAGCATACCACGAAGTCAAGCTGGCCACGTATGGCGAGATTGTATGGGCAGTACACGCAAATGTGTGAACTGCAACGGCGAAAATGTGGCCATGACAATGTCGTGTCGTGCCCAGTAAAGAAAAAAGCGATAAGGAAGAAGCAACAAGAAATGAAAGAGCAAGAAGAAGCCAGGTCCAATAGGACCTATGCCAGGGTTGCTAAGGCAGCAATCAGTGAAAACGCAGCCCAACGGACATACATAAAAGTGGAGACCCAGCAGTCGACGAAGATCATGTGCGGCATGGATCATGCGCATATCGCAAACCTCACCAACTCAGGATCCTTCAGGAGAGAGATGAACCACATGCTAGTAAATAACGTCATGCAAGAGATGTGGTTCCCAGAGAACCCCTCTTCTAAAGACATACTTAAAGATATAAATCCACCTCCCCAAACAGCCCCGATAGAAACGTAAGAAGTTCCTACCCCCCTAGGAGAAGACCAACAAACCACCAAATAACCAGCTGAAGAGACTCCCCAACCGGTAATAGAGAAGAAGAAAATAACAACAGTAATTAACCAACCCTTCCAACAAGGACCCCACAGCAGATGATCCCCCAACAGGCAGAGGGTGGGGTTAACCTCAACCTCCAGAGAATACAAACATACCTACCACGGCAGGAAGATAAATCTAAAGATCTACACCATGGCTCACAACCAGTTCCCCAATGTTATAAGTTTATAACAGACAGAACCATCAGTGTGGGCGTTACAACAGGTACTTACAAATGGGAATATGACGGAGACATCCCGGAGGTGGTTGAAAAAGCCCTCCTCCTTGGGCTGGTCCGATTGAACCAAGAAGCCTTCGCCACGATCATAACCGCTGAATTCAACAAGAAAAGATCCGGAAAAACTAGATCTCCACCACCTAGCCCCTCCACCCCAAAGAAGCCCGACAAAAGGAACAACTAAACGATAGACAACATGGACAGACTAATAAAAGACAACGATTCTACAGATGAACGCAGACGGATAGGACACAAAACAAACGACTTACGGTAACATAATTAGACAGGGCAACCCTGACATTGTTTTAATCTCCGAACATGGAGTTGACACAGTGCAAAACTGGATGAAGTTCTTCCTATACAACGTCATAGCGAACAATCACAGCTTGTAGCGTTACGATGGCGCTACTATCGCAGTAAAAAATGGAATTCGATTTAAAGAACTCCCTTCTATGGACGAATTCTATCTGGCCATCGAGGTTCAAACCCCCTTGAGACCCCTAGTGGTGTCTACAGGGTACCAACCCCCAAGAAGTGATTACCTGCCGTTGCACAATTTTCTCCAACCTTGTTCACACGGAAGATGAGTCTTGTTTGGCAGAGACCTAAACGCCAGATGCAAGGAATCCGGATACACCGGTCGTCATAATAAGAAAGGAAAGAATCGGAATACCATTTTAGACAAGAACATCGTAGTCCGCGCTGGGCCCTACCTCCCCACGTACACCACCGATCAGTATGCAACCAAATCCGATATCATCCTAACCAGCCTAGATTTCCCTTACAACTATTATATACAACCTGGATCCTTGATACAAAGCGACCACATCGCTACATTAATTAAAATATCCTGCAGCCTTATTCAGATCCCCGTTAAGGAGAAGAAATCCTTCTCCCGAACAAATTTGAAGGAGTACAGGAATTTTCTTAGTGAATACACCCTCCAAACCAATTGAAGAGGCCACAGTGGAAGACATCGACCAGGAGCTGGCAACTTTAACGGAGAAAATGGTGGAAGCGGACCGCGCAACAGTACCCAGGACAACATTCAAGACGCTCCCAGCACCAAGATGGACCCAAGAATTACATGACCTAACCGAATCCGAAAGACTATACGAAGAAATTAGACTGACGGGTACATACAGAGTTAGAAGCAGACGACTATGAACAATAAGGACAGATATGAAAACACAAATAACAGAACAACGAACAACACTATGGAATGACCTTATAGGCAAGCTCAACGAAGAAATGGATTCCATAACATTTTGGAATACAGTAGTAAGGTTAGAAGGAAAATCACAGAGACGTTCCTTAAAAGAGGACGACGGGACAAAGTTGAACGATGCAACCGAAACTGAAGAAGAGTTCAAAGACTTTTATAATAACATATTTGCCATCACCCCAGAAGAAAACGAACGCTTTGAGAAATGACGAGGTACGGAAGAAAAATAACCAGATAAGAAATCACTAAGACGCTAAGCACTTTTAGACAGAGAGCACCAGATAAAACGGGGTTAACCAAAATTAACTTCACGAACACCCCTCGCAACATCATGGAGGAGCTTGTCAACGTAATGAATACGTGCCTAAGCGTTGGCTACTTTTCGGACGAATGGAAGATCGCCAAAATGACCTTCATTCCCAAACACGGTAAGCCACCTGACATACCAGCCAACTTCAGGCCTATTTCCCTCTTCAAAGTGGCAGGCAAGCTCTTCGAAAAAGAGTCCACGAATTCATAGGGGATAACAACCTCCACAATCAACATCAACATGGATTCAGAAGAGGGGGAGGGACTGACACGGCGCTGGCTACCATCAATGGTAAGCTGGCAAAGATTGCTAGCCAAAAAAGGTACGCTGACCTGGTGCTCAGAGACGTCAAAAGAACATTGACATGGTATGGAAGACTGGATTACAGTACAAAATACTAAGACTAGGATTGAACCCCAAACTAGAAAAAAATACTTTGTGACTTCATAACAGACAGGAAGGCATACATACAGATTAAAGACTACTAGGGACCAGACTTCGAGCTGTCTGCAGGCGTACCGTAAGGAGGGTGCCTAAGCCCCCTTCTGTACAACATCTACACCCTTGACCTTCTGAGTCCGCTTGGGAAAGACTCGTTGTACGTCCAATTCGCAGACAACATATCCCGGATTATTTCTGCCACCTTCAGAAACCCCGACCACCTAGCACAATTCATAGCAAATGAGGTCGACCATGTTAGCAGATATGAAAGAAGGTGGAAAATCGCCACCAACACCCAAAAGTTCAGGGTGATACCACTTTTCAGTAGGAAACTAGACCGCATCAAAACAGATGACGCGCGCATTCCCTACAGCACAGATGGGACTGTGCTTGGGCTAAAGATAGGTAAGAGTGGGTACGGTTGCCACGTTGCTCAAACAACAGCACGAGCGAAGGCTGAGCTTAAAAAATTCTACAGGTTCAAAAACCTGAGCACGGCTAACAAGAAAAAGATCTACAATGCACTCATTAGATCCAAGCTGCTGTACCCACCTGTACCTATTAACACAAGCCCTAAAACACAAATAGGACATCTACAAAGGATACAAAATAATGAGGTACTTCTAATTACAAACGTTAGGAGAAGAGAAAGAAGGAGGCAGAGGGACCTACACCAAGAGACTCAGATGTCTCCAATTAACATCGAACTTCAAGCAAGGGCCCAAAAAATCTGGGAAAAAGTCACTGGACAAATGACGGACGAAATAAGACAAAGGCACATTGGCATAGCAATGGAGGACCGATACAGAAGGATGAGAAAGTTTACTAGTATAAAGAAAAGACTGAAAGACGAGAAGAACCCATCTATAATTAAGACCACGACTATAAGACAACAAAAAGAAAACCACTGCACAAAAATACAAGAAGAAGAAGAAGGAGACAGAAAGTACAAACATACAGACTACGAGAGAAATGCCTAAAAAAACACCTACAAAAGCTTGAATTCCTCAAACAACTACCACAAAACCACAAGTAAAAAAACAAAAACAAATACAAAACATATAGTACTACCACAAAAAAAATAGAACAACAGACACAGAGTACACAATGCTTCAAAGAAGAACACCAAGAAAACACCAATCTATGAAAAAAACAACTCCTGAGATATCCTTTCACCAGGGATCTTGAAAAACGCTAATGAGAAGAACACAGAACTAAAACAATAAAAATCCTGCAAAACCCTATCACTAGGGATCTTTTAACTCCATCTATCTTATCCTATATTTTCTACCTTTTCTCTCTCTATCTCTAACTTCATTATGTCCAATGTCCAATGACGAAATTGATTCTTTGCTGCTCACCAAACAATTTCCTCGCCGCATAAGGATGCAACGGGAATAGAACTTTCCATCAATGCCGCCTCAACAATAACCAAGACTTCCGTCTGAAGATGCCTGAAGAAAGGCGAAAGCTCATGGCCAGAATTTATAAGCAATCTGAATATTTTAAATAAGAGCAAATAAAAGGGATCTTCCTCAGTTGATTTTTAATCTTCAGCCTAATATAAAAAAAGGCATTCGACAGTTAGAACGTGCTTAAATAAAATTGGGAAAGTCGAAATACAAACTGGTCTTTAACAATATATATATATATATATATATATATATATATATATATATATATGTAGAAATTCGGACATCCTTCGGAAACCTCGATTTTAGTATGTATTTCTCGAGTTTACCAAACTGCTTCAAAATATCATCTGTAAGCTTGCTTTCAGAATATGCTCTGACTGGAACAATTTTCATAAAGAGATGTCTTATCTCAAACAATTTGGTAAATTTAATTTATTCCCAGCATCATTACTCGAAAAATTGATTAAAGGTTTCCTAAATAAAATACACGTGATTCTTCTCGTCAAATCTAATGTATCAAAATAGAAAATGTATCTCAAAATACCCTATTTAGGCTCGCTGACCAACAAACTCATCTTAGACTTACAACAATTATTATCTAAAGTTTATCCACAAATCAAATTCTACTGTATACCAATTAATACTATCTCTCTTAAAACCTACTTATCTCATAAGGAGAAACTACCCTTGCTACTCCGGTCCTCACTTGTGTATCAATTTATGTGTGCGAGTCGCCAAACTCGCTACTTAGTAGCCAGTTTGGCAGCATAAGGGGGTTTCCCACTACACAGCCACCCCCTTTGTTAAACCAGAATTCTCTGCAATAAGGAATCATTCGGATACCTGCACCTCATTACTGTCCTACCTCAGTTTCAAGGTTTTAGGTTCTGCGGATAAATCCGTAGGTCTCCACACCACTTTACATCTATTAATTTAAATATCTTAATTTTAGTTTGTTTTATAATTCATTTTTACCTAAAATGTAATAACAACTCACTCAATGACCCCAAAATTATAATGTTCTATTAGTTGGTTAACCATATTTCCGTTATTTTAAACAACTACCATGTTTATCTCAGTTCAAATTTTCTACAATTTTCTCAAGTTGGTAAGTGTTCATTCATTTATTTAATTTTAATTTTTGCTTTGTTTGCTCAGTTTGTTTTATAATTTTACAATGTATTTCTTTGTAATTTCGCATTGTCCTCGGTAATTTTTTGCATTGTTTTCTTAAAAATTTACTAAACTCTAAATTTATTCATTATTAAATTGTCGCATTATTTTCTCTCAAATTCAACAAATTTTAAACTTATTGTCAGTCATTAATACATATCTCTTTATGTATTCGAAGCTTGCTTGCTTTCATATTGATTTACTCCATTATAGGCTGAAGATGAACATAGCTAATGTTCGAAACGTTCCAAATTATATATGTTCCGAATACTGGTTCTGGCTGTAGGCTGTAACATATATATATATATATATATATATATATATATATATATATATATATATATATATATATATATATATATATATATATATAGTACAAGAAAATAAGAATTGGACGCGAATGAGCAAATGAGACAAGAAACCGGAGTTTTTTTAAAGGCAAAAGAGAGGGACATTAGAAGAATCCAGAATCAAAGGGAGCAGAGGGCGGCACAGTGAAGGCGATCCTTTACCGAGAAGACAGAAATAACGCCAGGGGAAAAAAGTTCTAAATTCCTGGCCGGGACTCGAACCTGGGTCTGCTGATTGCCGGTCAGATGCTTTACCACTAAGCTACCAGGTTTCTGCATCTTTCTTTCTGTCTTCAAATTATATTTGAAAGGCAGAAAATCAAAATGGCATAGCCCTGTGGTGGTTGTATTATCACCCGCAGATCCTGTAGTTGCTTTCTTTGTATATATATATATATATATATATATATATATATATATATATATATATATATATATATATATATATATATATATATCATGAGGGCGAGAGAATGATGAAAAATGATTCTGTTTTCTCTTTCTTGTGGTGTGTTTGATATGAATATATATCATCATCATCATCATCACTAACTCTATAATTTAAGAAGGGGAGTTTTTTGAGTATTTGAATAATAATTTGATATTAGTTTGGTTATGACTTATGTTTTTTATCAAAGTTATTTCTAATAACTTTTATAATATAAAAAAACAAAATGGGAAAGTTCAGAAATCAATATAAGTATCGAAATTTTGGGAAATTTTTAAAACCCAAAGAATTACAAATGGTGAAGTTCAGAAATTTTTTTTGTATATATCTTCTATATAACTATATATTTTAGCAACGTGATATTTTGAAAGGGGGGGAATTTATTTTTAAAATTACCAGGCAATGGCTTCGCTACTAACATTAAAATTGAAAATCTTAAAAAAGGAGATATGGTTAAATTTTTATAAATTTCCTGCTGAACTCCGCCAATTATAATAATTTCAAAAAGAAACTCTAAACTAAATTTCCCCCCTTTCAAAATATCACGTTGCTAAAATATACTTATATTTATTTCTGAACTTCACCATTTGATTTTTTGACATTATAAAAGAATTATTAGAAATAACTTTGATAAAAAACATAAGTCATAACCAAACTAAGATGAAATTATTATTCAAATACTCAAAAAAATCCCCTTCTTAAATTATAGAGTTAGTGATACTGATGATTATAATTGGCGAAGTTCATAAAATTTATATAAAATTAACCATGGCTGCTTTTTTTTAGATTTTTTATTTTAACTATTCCTCATTTATTCGTGGAATTCCCAATTAATTTTCTATTTCTTTCATAGTCCCCGTTCGAACGTGCGAAAGTGTTCCTTCAAAGCTATTCTATCCAGACGATTTTTTGGTTCTCTGTGTAACATAGTGCACTAAAGGCATACTTTTAACTGTGATCAAAGCGGTGCATAGTTCGAATCGCTTCCCTGCACGGATTTTTTCGAAAAAAAGGTAATAAATATTACTGCAAGGAAAAATTATTCCGTTTTCTCTTTCTATGTGGTTTCATGGATATATATATATATATATATATATATATATATATATATATATATATATATATATACTTACTGGGTGTCCCAAAAAAAAGTTAAACGTACTTTCAATTAGTATAACTTAAAAACTATTGGAGATTTTGGGGGTTCTGCAAAAGGCATTTAATTTAACAACTATTTATCTGTAGATTCTGGAAATTTCATTAAATTCCCTTTTATGATATTGATACACTAATGGGTTTAGGGTTTATTGTAGGTTATCAAAAATATGATTGCGCAAGGAAATAAAATAATGAAACGAAGCCTAGGAAGGCCAGGCCACCGTGCACTTTCAAGAGAAGCGTAGGGAGCCTAGGTCACTGTGCGATTCTTCACGCAAAGTCTAGGCCATTTTACAGTGGTTTTTCAGCCACGCTGTGGTATGGTCTCGTCATTATTGGTCACTAAGCAAATCAAAGCGTTTCTGTGTAAAAGTTTACTTCCATAGAACCTTTTTAATCATGCAGTTAACAAAAGATCAACGCGTATTTGTAGTCACAAACTTTATTAAGACTGGCAGTATTAAACAAGTACAAGATTCATTTGAACAACGTTTTCCAGGTAGGCACACACCAAGCAAGCCCACAATTTGGAGAAATGTTCGCAAATACCAACATGAAGGAACATGCTTAAATTTAAATGAAGGTCGTTCGGGTCGTATGAGAACCATAAGAACAACAGAAAATATGGAAAATATTTAGATGATACACTTCTTTAAAATTCACATGTATCAGTCAGAAAGAATCGGTTACAATTGTCAAAGTCATCATTTAACTGCATTATTAAACATGACTTAAAATGACATCCCTATAAGATGCATGCAAGACACCAGCTTCTTGAAACTGATTCTCCTCGTCGTAGACAATTTGTCGAAAGGCTTCTCCATAAACCTGCTCGTTTCTTGGAAAGCATTGTGATTGTTGACGAGGCAGCCTTTTTCATAAATGGAAAGGTAAATAGCTATAACATTCGGCAATATGCGCCGCTGCCCCCCCCCCCCCACCTCCCCCAGCATTCAACTTTGACACACGTATTTGTCAGCAGAAAGTGTCTCTGTGGATCGGAATATGCGGTAATGGCTATCTTTTCGGCCAATCATTTTACGAGAATAACTTGAATGCTACTACCTACCTGAGCATGATCAACGAAAGGCTCTCCCCGGAACTCCGCCAGATTTACGGCAATCAATTCAATAGACTTTGGTGGATTCAAGAGGGCGCACCAGCTCATAGACATCTTGCTGTAAGAACCAAACTAAGAGAAACGTTTGACAACCGCATTGTCGCGCTAAATCATGCAATTGAATGGCCCCCAAGATCCCCTAACTTAACACCGTGCCATTATTTCTTATGGGGATATCTAAAGAATAAAGTGTATTCTAGTGCACCACAAAGCATCGACAAGTTAAAAGATAGTATCACACGTGAAGTCAATAGACTTAAGGAAAATCACAAGTTAATCAAAAAAGTTGTTCAATCAATGCGATCAAAGGCGCAACTGTGCTTGGAAAGAAATGGAGGACATGTGGGAGGAAACGGTGCTTAGAAAATTAAAAAATGAACTTGTATTACCCATATGAAAAGGTGTTTTGTTAAAAATGGATTTAAATATATTTGTCGATTTTAAAACTTCGAAGCTTGATTATTTTACTTCCTCGCGCAAACATAATTTTGATAGCCTCCACTAAACCCATTAGTGTATCAATATCGTAAAAGGGAATTTAAGGAAATTTCCAGAATCCACAGATAAATAGTTGGTAAATTTGATTTGTTTTGCAGGACTCAAAACCTCTAATAGGCTTGGAGTTATACTAATTCAAAGTACGGTTAACTTTTTTCTGGGACACCTCTTGTATATATATATATATATATATATATATATATATATATATATATATATATATATATATATATATATATAAAGACACATATATCTACATATATATGTATTTAAGCAATAGGAATATCTTATAAAAAACCAACGTGTGGAAGCTCCTGAACCAATGTCTTGTGGATGTCCTTGACTGGACAATGACTAGGGGAGTCAATCCCTAATGCAACATCTGCTGTGGCGACCCGCACTAGGCGAGCGTTATTAGAAGATGACTTGGTAGTCTTCTTCAACACTCCACAATGGCTGGTCGTCTTGAACCACCTTGTTACCAGCCCAACTGTGGAGTGCCAAGACAGTGGGCTGAGAAATGCACAACCCTTTCCCAATCTAAGCATCTTTTGTGCACAACTTATTCTTTTTAAGGGCATGAAATGACGTCATCGCCGAAATCGACGGACAAGTAACTACTACTACTACTAATATATATATATATATATATATATATATATATATATATATATATATATATATATATGTGTGTGTGTGTGTGTGTGTGTGTGTGTATTTACCAAACACATTTCATTTAAAAAAGAGATGAACGTGTATTTTCGTGCCTTCAATCTCCTCTCGCACCTACACATTCAAGACGTTGTCAGAAACTTCTTACCACATTACTATTAAAACAAACTTTTTCTTTGTTCCTGCCTGAAGTTTATCTTTTAACGTTTTCCTAGTATTTAATTTTAGAGACGTCCTAGTAAATATTTTAGGAATATAATCATTTATTCTTTACGCAATTTATTTATTTTTACTTACCCATGATGCGAGCAGAATATACTGTATTGAGTTCCATGGTAAGTTATGGCGTCTTCTAGTCGGGCCATCTTCAGGATTCTGTGAAAAATTGGTACTCAGGGAATGACTGTGAATAAACCTTTAATCTAACAATTTGTAAACAATTAAATTTAAATAAAGAACAATAAAACATTCCCTCTCTATCATGCACCATTTCCTTTTACATTTAATTTGAAGTAGAAACAGTTGATTAGCTATAAAAATATTTAGACCATATTAATTAATTGATAGCAATGTTCAAATTATTTTCAGCAAATTTCTTCGTGGCTCTATGAAATATATAAAACCTGTGTAACTCAGCTTGGCATTACACCTAAATGAGTAAATATTAGATTAAATGTAGAAGAATAGCAATTAAAACATGCAATAACAATAAGACTGACAATCTCATTTCCCAATTCTTTTCTACTTGACTTCGGTTTAATGAAAGGAAAACAAGTTGGCTCGAGTGAAGGATAAAACAAGAATATTTGTGAAATAAAAGTGAAACCGGAATGGCTGAAATAAAATCCCGAATCTCTGCTGAATCTTTCCTGAATCAACTGGAGGAGGCACGAAAAGACCCCGCGTCAGGCAGTCTCACAAAACAACCGAAAGCTGATCCATATGAAAAAAGTGTAAAGAAGAATAGAGAAGTGGAAGAAACATAAACACAGATATTGGTTGTATGAAAACCATTTAGAGTTAATTAAAACATTTCAGCATGTTCCTCCCCCCTATGGCAGCCAGGATCCTCTCCATCTCAGAGAAGGATCTTGCCGAGGCTAAACAATCTGGCCTGGGGGCTCCTGCCTGCGGAGTGGAGAAGCGGGTTCATTCCCCGCCCTCCTCTGTGAAAAAGAAAAGCGACCAAGCAAAGATCGGGGCGTCCGGCCCCGTTGCTTCCCCGTATGAGGAGTCTCAGGCGAAGACAAGAACTGCGGAGAGCGGAACCTTGATTACTTCAGAGCCTACCTGGCGTTTTTGAGCCAGCTGGCTTCAAACATTTCCTCATTATTCGCTCCACTGATGGCAGCATGTTGGCTAAGGGCAACATTATCCATCAAAGGACAGCTCTAGCTAGTGTGATTGGTAGAGAGCCGAAGGTGACCCGTTTGTCGGACAAGAGCCTTTTGGCGAATGCGTCGAATCCATCTAAGGCGGCCATAAGTAGTGCCACTCGGACACTTAATGGCACGCCTGTGAGTGTGACGCCCAACTCTAAAAAGAACTTCGTGAAAGGAGGAGTATATGCGAGGGAACTCGTGGACTACTCCATAGATAAATTACCTTCGAGCTAGCTGATCATGGCGCGTACAAGGTCGAGCGTGTGATGAGAAAACAGGGAGGGGCTTTGAAGCCAACCCCCTACACTGTTCGTCACTTTCGACTGTGACAATCTCCCTGAGTTGGTGCATGCCGGTTGGTATCGCTATCGCGTGAAGGTATTCGTGCGACTGTCGCGAAGGTGCTATTACTGTCACAGCTTCGGCCATACTAATCGCTCTTGTAGGCACGCAAAGTCGAGGTTACCCGAAGTCTGTGTAAGTTACTCCAAGGCTGCGCACGATAAATCCAAATCGTGTGTGGCCAAGTGTGTTAATTGCGGAGAGCCGCACTCCGCTTCTTCGAAGCAATGTGGTGCGTATTTCCTTGAGAAGGAAATCCTGGCCGTTCAGGCTCAGGATCGTCTCTCATTTCACGAGGCTAAGGACTTGGTCCTGACACGCCTGTCTATGCCTGGGACGTCTTATGCTTCAACGCTAAGAAAGACATCCTCTGCTCCTGGCCCATCCAGGCCTACGAGCACGGTCTTTTCCGCACCCATTCGGAACCCTTCTGTGGGTTCTACTCACTTCGAGCACTCTCCTGGTAAAAATGGAGACACAACGGGTTCACACCCAACCCCAGCTAAAACCAGGGCTCCCTTCCCCTTCCACCAGCGTGACCGTTTCCCGTAAGGCGAAACGGCCATGCGCCTCCACCGAGTCATTAGACTCGCAGCAGATAACACCCCTGAAGTTGGTCTTGAGGCCATCTTACGGGGTTCCAAAAGCTCCCCCCCGAAAGGAGGATAGCACTAAAGGAGCTGCGGATCCTTTGCCCACCCCCAGTGGTTGGTTGGGTGACTCGGAGACGGTAAGTCCTCAAAGGTGACAGCGCCTTCATGGCAATTTCCGAAAAGTATACGGCATTCCCGCGAGGTTCTTTTCTTCGAAGATGGTATTTTCGCCGAGTTAGGCCTGGAGGGCATATTTCCTCAATGGAATTTACGCCGACCCCGGGCTAACTGGGAGGAGTTGCGGAAACTCGTCTCGTTCGGTTCCTCGTTAGCTATTTTTTCCAGGAGACCATACTGGGCGCGTGCCACCTACCCAACCTCCCAGGGTATAAAGGTTTTGCGACCCCACCACCATGGAATGAAGCCCGGGTGGGAGGATGTGCGATTTACACCCGTGATGATGTCAACATTCTTCGCTTCGCTTTAGATACCTCCTTTCAGGCAGCAGCTGTGCAGCTGCACCTGGATAGGAGGTATACTGTAATTTCCGCGTACATTCTACCCTCAGCCGACTTCGACGCGGGGAACACCGTCCCTGGTCTAGACGATTTCCCGTACGCCATGCTTCAACACCTGGGTGAGCGGGGGCATGGCCTCTCTGTTAGATTTGTTTAACAGAATCTGGGTAGAGGGTATCCTCCCAGATTCCTGGCGAATCGCTATCGTTCTCGCTTTTCACAAACCAGGGAGAGATCACTCCACCTCGGCCGGTTTTCGCCCAGTCACTCTAACCTCCTGCTTGTGCAAGTTGATAGAGAAATTGGTAAATGTTAGATTAGCCTTTTTCTGGAAAGGGAAATGCTCCGACTGTAAAATGCTGTCTGCGAGGCCTTCCTTCGTAGAAAACACTACGCCACGGTGTTTTTCATCTGGAGAAAGCCTATGATACCGCATGGTGATGCGGTATCATGAAAACTCTCCACACGATATGGACGTGAGGAGACGCCTCCCAATCTTGATATCTGAATTTTTGCAAGAGTTTCGATTCCGCGTACGGGTGGGGGACCGTCTATGGTCCAATGGAGCAGGAAGATGGTGTCCAGCAGGAAAGTGTCCTTCGTGTCGCACTCTTTGCCCTGAACATTAACGGCATCACCTCGGTGCTGCCGGAAAATGTTCTCGCTACGATCTACTTGGACGACCTTTCGATCTCTTTTGGCGAGGCCCAGATGCCAGCTCTGGACCGTTGACTCCAACAGGCATTGAACCGCGTTTTTGTTACGCCAAAGTGAACATGCTTAGGTTTTCCTTAGCCAAGACTAAGGTGGTGCACTTCTGCCGTCATCCCCGTGTCCACCCTGACCACACTTGTTTCTAAATGGGGTGTGCCTCGAAGTGGTGGACCTGCACCGTTTCCTTGGTCTTGTATTTGACCGACGCCTCATCTGGGAGGCTCGTATTCGCAGTCTTAGGGTCTCTTGCACCCGCGACATAGATATTCTTTGTTCCGTAACGTTCAGCGCCCGGGGCGCTGAGGGGAACCTAAAGTTGCGTGCCATTGCGCCTCGACTGTTCCCATGGACCTCCCACCCAATGCCGCGCATGCTTCGGGTGGCTTTCGGTCGTCTCTGAATTGGATGCACTCGCGGGACGCACCGCCATTTGATGGAGCACTCGCCTGAGCTTTATTGTGACGACTGCGTTGTCTCCCAGACCTTTCGGCACATTTTTGTTGAATGTCCCAGTCTGGGTGATCTTCGTGAACATTAACTGTCCCGGTACCGGGATCAGCGGTGTCGCTACCGCTTGTCCCTTGTACTCGTGGACGGGTTCTTGCACATTGGCTTGTGGATTTTTTGGAGGAGGCTGGCCGCCTCCACCTTATCTACCTGTTTTGTTGTTGCCGTTGTTGTTTTTGTAGGTGGCACGTTTTTGCGCTGAGGCCTCCTCTTGACACCCGAACGTGCTTTCTGCTTGTGTCCTTTTCCTTTTTCCTTTTTTATTGTTAATGTTGTTGTTTATTTTTGTTTTGTTTTGTTGTTCTTTGTTTTTATCGCAAATTGTTATTTTAATTTAGCTAGATGGGCTGCTAAAATTAAAAGAAAGAAGAAAAAGTTCCTCTTTCCTAATTGTAGGGATAGGGATAGCAAAAAGAGGTGAATGTGAAAAGGAGATAAATGTATGGAAATTTTTGTGGAATAGAGGGATGAGTAATGTTAATGATATGGTTATCATGATAAATGATTAGAATGAGTGTGATGGTGATTTGCGGCAGGTGACCTGACAAACGCTTTTGTTTTGATTTACTTATTATTATTTTAGGGGTTTTATTTGAGCATAGGAGTATTTTCTCTCTGAGCTTTTGTTTATTCGTTTGCTTTACATAAAGGATTTGTTGGGTTTTTTTAAAAAAAAGCTTTCAACCCTTTGTTAGAAAGTTTTGTTCTCTTTCGAGGTTTGAAATTTCTTTTTTCCTTTGTTTCAAGTAGAAATTTTGTGCACTCTTATATGCTTTTTGTTATTATTACTTTTTAATCTTTTCATTTGTTAATTTTTTTGACTATATAATGGTTCTATTTCGTCTAGAATTTTTTTCTGCTGTTTTTGAAGTTTTGTTTGAGCCTGGTGATCAGGCCTATCGATTTTAAGTATTTTTGTTTTTGTAGGTCCTTTGTTGTTTTTGTGTTAGTTTATATATATATATATATATATATATATATATATATATATATATATATATATATATATATATATATATATATATATATATAATATGGCGTTTAAGCCATTTGTCTTCAAAATCAATTAATGTCTTTGTATATGATATGCGCATTTGCTGTTGTGGTAATAATTGCTTCATTAGTTACTTCATTGTTTTTCTTAGATTCTTTGTTTTTTCGTATATTTTGTAATGTGTGTAATTAGTGTTTTTTAGTTTTTCGTGGATGTCTTCTTCGGTAAATTTCGGTGTCCATCGGTAGATTTGAGTCTTCATCAGTGAATTTGTAGTAATCGGTGAGGTTTCACAGTTAGGTAAGCTTTTTCTTGGTCGGATTTTTGATTGGTTCAGGGTAAAAACATTTCTATTATCATGTGTAGAACTGAACTTCTGCTCCGCCAGCTAAAACCCAGGCGGAGCTTGGAAATCTGGCACGATTTATTCCTCTTCTGTTCTGGTCAATCATTTGGACGATATCATCGTCCAATTCACGATTAACCATTTATAACATATTCCGTGTCCGTTCTTCTATGACAATGTTAATGGGACTTAACCCCGCCTCCCGGTGTAGTTCTTCCTGGCGTCTTCTTTCTCTTCTAGGTAGCTGTAATTAGGTAGGTACATTTATTCTGCACCACGTGCTTCTTGTACCTGGAAAAGGTAATCTTCATTCCGAGTACATTGCACTCTGTGGTGTAGGGATAACGTCTATCCCCCACCCTGACGTCGTAAAGTAGTATCCTGCCTATGGGGACTACTTTGAACTTTTCCTGGTTGGTGCGGATCTTCCACAGGGCCTCGTAAGTGTTAAGATTTTTAATTTCTGCTGCTGTCATATGAGCTTGCAAAGGCGCATTTCTCCATGGACAAGTGATTATCTGGGTGAAATCATCATCGAATTGAATGTTAAGGCAAGTGGGGCTTATAGGGGCTGCAACATCCGCGGTGTAAATCAAGTAGAGAGTGGGGACAGGCACCCCCCTGCGGGAGGCTTGCAGTGAGCGGAATCTTTGGTCCGTCCGTGCACCCTAAACTGACATAGTCACAGAGAGTTCTTTCTAAGTTTTCACTTAGGCCCAGTCGTAAGATCTTGTACTGCATTTTCCGTTGCCACACCTTATCGAACGCCTTTGATACATCCCGACAAACAATGTCCACGTAACTCTTTTCCCGTTTTGCTTGGGCTAGCTTTTCAGTGATGACGTTAATCGCCATCTCCGTACTTCGATTCCTCCCAAACCCGAATTGATGTGGGTTAAAGAGGGAGTTCTCCTCCAGGTGAGACACCAGTCTTTTGTTGAGGATCTTCTCGAAGAGCTTCCTGCCAAATTTTAGAAGTAAAATTGGCCGATAGCTCTCCTTTAACGTTGGGTTCTTTCCGTGCTTAGGCAAGAAAATCATTTTAGCCGTTTTATAAGCATCTGGAAAGTATCCCGTGTTCAGAGAGGCGTTATGTTTTCTTATCGTCCCTTCGATGACATTGGATGATGCCTTTTCAAAGTTAAGCTTTGTAAGCCTCAATTGTCCTGGGTCTTTTTGTTGGAATGAGCGAAGCGCGCCGAGTAGTTCTTCTTCGGTAATCTCGGCGTCTCCGTCGCGTTGTCTATCCACTTGGTGCTGATGGTGCGTCTTGTGTATTTGTTCGTTAAGCTCGTCGATGATGTTGCTTTCAAACTCTAAGTCATAATCTTCGTTTTCCTCTTCAGTTATACTGAAGATCTTTTCCCAATAACTTCAGGATATCTCTTTAATTCTTCCTTCTTCCGTTTTGATGTTTCCATCTTCCTTTTGTAGCTCGATCTTCTGTTTATTCTTCCCAGTCGATCTTTTGATATTTCGGATCTTTTTCCAAAAAATTTTGGGAGTCGTTTCGTGATCGAGGCTATCGATCGCATCCTCCCATCTTCTACATTATTGTTCGAGGATCAACTGGTTCAGTTCTTCTTTGACTTCTTTACTTCGCTGCATTAAGCGAACCGACACATTCACGATGTTGATTTCATACAATAACTTCAGCTCACTGTATAATTCATTCATATATTCGGTCCATCTGTAGGTAGACACGGTCCTATACTCGGATTTAGGGATACAAGCCCTACCTGCGCTTATGAAGTGGTTATTGAGGTCGTCGAGTGCCTCGTCAATCTCCTCGAGAATTGCCTCATTCAAGTTGGACGGATCGTAGGCCTCGAGAAGGCGCGCGTACCGTGTCCAGTCTGCTCTTTTGTAGTTCTTTCTGACTTCAGCTGGGACTTGTATATGGTTCCTGTTGATAGTGAGTAGGATCCCTATATGGTTACTACATGGTACCTGGACTGGTTCCATGTAGTAATTGAACGGCAGCTGATGATTCGCCAGATAGATGTTAGGTTTTGGCTCTTCTGCCACATAGCCCAGTGAGAGTGTGAATTGGTAACACATCTCTCCTTGGCGGTTGATATCCAGTAACAATGACCAACTTTCCTAAGTCGAGTTCGACCTCAATCGCGAGGTAGGATTCTTCTAGATTTCTTATTTGCTTGTATTTAATCCCTTTCTTTATTGCAATAGCGGCTCCGTCGAACCGCTCCTGGAAATGATTTGAGATCAACACATCGTAGTTCCAGATTTTCATTTCTGTACTACGTGTGTCGATCTCGTGTTCTGAAATTAAGATGATGTCCGCATCAATTTCCCTGAATATATTTCCGTAAATAATTCCTTTCGTCGTCCAGCTGTTGGTATTAATTTCCAATATCTTCAGTGCGTTCAGTAACATGGTGAATTGTTTTAACCTATGCTTCTGCTTATTCTTCTTCTCTTCTTGGGGGCTGGCTCGGCAGTTTTACTTGGCCCAGGGTTTTCCTTTTTCGGAGGGGGGCTCAGGGTTTTGGACCTGCTCTTCGTAGCTCGTGTACGGGTGCAGGGGCCCTCTTCGTTGTCAGAAGAGGATGATCTCTCCTCACTTTCAGCCTTTTCCTCTTCGGATTCCTCCGATGAGGGAGCTTCAATGATCTCCTCCAGTCCATACTTGACGGTATTATTCTGTATGACTGAGTCTTTGAATGCCTTGGAGCATTCGGAGTCTTCAGGCATAATTACTGAAAGGAGATTATTCGCCTTCGGAAGAGGATTCAGCACCTGATTATAGCAGCCAGGTTTTACTGCATTTGCCACATTTGCCTGGGTATTGCAGATTAATATATTTACACTAGAATCTCCCGTCATATTCATCTGCGCAAGTGCAGATGCAGGCTTTATTTCCGCATTCTTCTTGGCGGCATTCGCGTATGTCGTTTCTTTGGCTTTCCTCTCTTCTTCTTCCTTGCTTTTTATAATCTCGCGGCCTTTGGGGCAGTTCAGGGCCATGGTCCTCTGTTTTCCTTTGCAATTTAGACATCTCTTCTTGATGCTCTCGCATTTATCAAATCGGTGCCCTTCTGTGGCGCATTCAATCACTGCACCACAGTTTTTTTTTGTCTTGGCATGTCGTTGTCGTGTGCTCTTCGAGTTTGTAGCATACAAAGCTGTATATTTTCGCCTGGTATTCTCATATTGAATACCAGTATTCCATTCTGACTCATTTTTTTTGTCATTTCTGTTGTAGCGAATGTTATTTTGAAAACGTGGGTGTGTTCGCGAAATTTTATTATTTCGCGAGCTTGGGCTCCTCGGGTGTATGCTCACCCACCCAGCTCTCCATTTTGCGGCAGATCACGCTTCTGATTGCTGCCACTTGTGGAGGGATTTTCGCTTCTAGGCCAGTGTTCTGTAGGACCCTCGCTTCCTCTTCCGATAGGAGCTGGTCCACGTCCTTGGTCTCGGCACATAGGGCGATGAAACCAGATGAAACTCAAATAAGTTTCACTAGTGCCACTTTTAGCTCGAGGTAGAGGGTTTCACATAGGTGCCTTTTGTCGGGGTTCTTCTTTCCGGGAGAGGTCCTTAAGGGGACCCTCTTAGTGAGGGTCTCCATAGTCTTCGTTGTCCTACTATGTTCCCTTGTGACGTCTTTTTTTCTGAAACCAAAATGTAATTATGGTGTTTTGGAGTGAAAAAGAAAGTTATGAAGTGGTAAAGGAGGTAATGGATAGTGCAGGTATGTTCGGGTACGAGTCCAAAAAATGGTGAAAAAACGCCCCCGTCCAGTTTCTTGTTGTTCCCCCGCTCGTTTGCTGCCAGAATGATGGATGGATGGAATGGGTCTCAAGTGGGAACCTCAAGAGGGGTGAATTGTAGTGAATTTGATGCAGTAACGGCCGAATCAACGATCACTAAAGTTTTGCCACCCCCTATCGGGTACTTACGCCATAACTGCATTCAACTACATAGAGACGGGTGTACTTTCCTTTATGATTCCGGTCGGGTCCCCCGGGCGATGAGGATTTCTCCTCCGTCTGGGACTCGCAGTTATGCCCTAGTTTCGAGATAATTTCTGACTTACGCTTCCGCTGTGGGCTAGGCCTCAAACCAGTTTTCACATAAGCCCTTAATAATTATGTCAGTCCAAGTGGCCAGCATAGTTAAGACGAAATCAATGAATAGCATAGATCCGAGCAGGTTCACACGCAGGGCGATGGACGGAAGCAGTGAGGTGCTTAAGCCCTCATTTCGTTATGAATCTTCGATGAATAATAAATATTTTTCTTTTTTTGAAGGGTGAAGCGCAATTCACCGAAAGACTTCCAGAATAAGCGCTATTCTATGTAGGTGGTGCTCAAAGTCCGTTACTAAGCAAGTGAAAATGCTTTATCCGAAGGTTTTCAGCAGAGCGTAATAGTCGAATATTCGGCCGTCATTCAGTCCGCCAATGGATTTCAGCCGTGTTCATGTGCAAACGGTTTGAGCGTTATTAACTTTTTAAATCTATCGTGGCGCTAATTGGACAATTAATGCAGTGCTCGTGTCAAAAAGCTGATTGGTCAATTTGTTAACGCTAAGGTCTGTTATTCCAAAAATGAACATAAGTATGACTATTAAATGTATCTCAAACCTAATTGGTTAAATTTTGTAGTATTATGAGTATATGAAATGAGTATTTATATAGGTGTACTTTTGTCGAAAACCTTTAAGCACTCAATCAGAGCCATGATCCAGCACACGATACTAAATGTGTATTCTCGGCAAAGGAGGTAAAGTCAAACGACAAAATGATAAACGTTCCCCGGAAGTTTTGTGTGAACCGTTTAAATCTTTCATTCAAATGTTTTCTTGGTTCGACCCCTACAGTACTACGGCCCGAGAAAACAGAGTGTTTAATACATAATTAATATCTATGCCTCACAATTATAAACAAATATATTTTAATATGCTATGTTTTACTGCGAACCAATTATAGAATTTCCTAAGACTTCAAAATGCTCATCTTTGAGGTATTTTTGACTCATATTTGATTCTATAATGTGGCTCCAGCACCACAGGAGTTCGCCGCGAGAACGTGGAGTGTGTTAATATATTATGAATAAACATAGAGGTACTTTAAATAAATTCGGAAGTACTTTACAACGTTCAGAGGCAGGAACTGCAGCACTTAAATGCGAACAAAATTATGTTTGCGTGTGTGTGCGCGGGCCACAACTTTATTATGCCGTTCCTTTACTTCTATCATTGGCTGCAGTATAAGTTAATTATACTTTTAAGCATACCTACAGCTTTGTGCGCGTGCCCACAACATTATATACTTCCGTATTTCATTTGAAATTCCTAAATGCATAACATAGATTTCAGAGGGGTCAGTAGTGCTGAGATTCTTTGTATAACCTATGTTATGCCAAGCGATTTAACAACATTGATTAAAGCGTTCCGCATAAAGTAGCTGCAGTTTCTCGTCGCGAACTAAACCTCTTTTATGTATGTTACTTTGTGTGTAGGCACCACACCACTTTCCCTAATTAAACAGAATTAACTTTATATTGATGTCTACACTAATTTGTTTACACACCCAAAATTACTATATTATTCTCATTACTGTACCCTTGAGTTTTTACTATTTACATTTTTCATTTTTAAAAGTAAATAGGTACTGAATATACACTATTAAAATTATTTACACTGGGATCTTTTACACCATTATGGTATTATTAATTTTTAAAAACTTTGCACTTCTGTCTGAATGAGAGAGTAGTCATCCGATGAAAGGACTGCAGCTTGAAGTAGATAGACTGTCTCGGGAGGTAATGCAGCAAAGATATGGTAGAATTTTGTGTCCTCCCGAATTATCCTTGAGACAGGAGGTCTGATTGTGATTGAGTTAGCACGCTTCACTTCATGGTGTAGAAAATGAGCAGCTGGTTGCCCGTTTTATGAATCCATTTGGTTGTTTGATCATATTTCGTTCAACGACGAGGGGTCACTAGTTATAGGGTCCGTGGGTAACGAATTCTCTCTCGTAGTTTTGGAGGCTGGGTTATGTGATCTGCGAGCTTCCTTAGGATAAAGGAATATATATATATATATATATATATATATATATATATATATATATATGGCTGGATTCTTTATTCCTTAGTAACGAGCTGGAATAAGCCTCGAAATCCCGAACAGTAATGACAACTTCTCTTTTTGTTTAATAATGATAACTCTTTCTGTACTGTTTTTTCCACAAAAGTACACCTATATAAATAGTTATTTCGTCTACTCATAATACTACAAAATTCAACCAATCAGGATTGAGATACATTTAATCGTCATACTTATGTTCATTTTTGGAATCACAGACCTTAGCGTTAATAAATTGACCATTCAGTTTTTAGACATAAGCACTGCAATAATTATCCAATCGAGCCACGATAGATTTAAAAAGTTAATAACGCTCAAACCATTTGCACATAAACAGGGCTGAAGTCCAAATGATCGAACTGACTTGTTAGTCATACTTTGGATAAAGAAAGCATACTCGAAAGACGTTATTCGCCGATAAAGTAACCTGCCTATAAACGTGAATTTTTATTCACTTTTCCCTACGGAGATTTCAAGAAGGAGATTTATAGAGCGCTGATTATTCGCCTAATGTCGAACTAATCCTCCATCGCACCCCCCACCCCCCCACCAGAGTAAGGGAATTAAAGTAAACTGAACTGTCATTCATCTAGCTACGTCCCAACCATGCCGTTCTCTATGATAGGGATAATTGTGGGCGCCTAGGAAAGCAGGTTTGAGGAGTAGCCCACTGTAGAACTTGGCGTCAGAGGCACACGGACAAGGATCAGGACTGCAACTTCCTGGGCTACCCCGGGAGACTTACCAAGACCATAAAGGGAAGTACACCCTTCTCTATGTAAGCAAGGATGCAGTTCTGATACCCAAACCCTCGAGGGGCGGCACCCCCGTTTAGCGATGGTTGATTCCGTGTTAACCCCCCCAAAATCCGCCATACAATCACACCTCGTCCCTTCCCCCCCGTGTTCACCCACCATCATTTCATCCCTCCATTCGGCAGTTCACGTTTATGGAAGCTCGCTTACAACGGTGAGGATGGGTTGCCCCTATCAAGCGCTCTATTTTCAAAATTAAAAAAAAATGGACACACAGAAGAGGACATAAGGATTTGGTAACCAGCCAAAAAAACACGAAGGAGCGACCATGCAGTGGTTTACTGCCCCTCGGGGCCCCTATCGGGCAAGATGACTCAATCTGGGACCATCCGGGTCCCGCTGCGCACCATCAGTGATCACACCAGACCGGGCTGAGACAAAGTCTTTGAAGTCGTCTATGTGCGACTTAAGATAGCCATGATCAGGCTACTAAAGGTCCCCACGGGTTATGTCGCTATATGCGGAACTTAAAAAGATGTGGAGGCCATGACGAAGGAAGCTGCGGTCGAGGTCCTTCGCGGACTCGGCCTGCAGCCAGCAATCCCTCAACAGATCTAAACGCACAGGAGCGTGATCTGAAGGAGATTAGACCTCTGGATTGGAGAGCATTCCAAAGAGGAGATTAAATAATAAATTATAAAAAATCATCAATGGGCGAAGGTCACTGAGATCTTAAGAACAAAAGGGACAACTCTGGCTATACCCATGTCTTCAAGATCATCTTTGGAGATACATTCATGGCCAAGAAATCGAAGGAGTCTAAGCTCCTGCTTTTTAACGCCAGGATCAGCAGGGAGCAGGGAGCAGATCGAGAGGGAGGAGTTTCACCCAATCCAATTCTGCTTCCGTTGTTACAAAATAGATGCACACACTACTCGCGAATGCCATGAAAAAAAAAGTTGATCAGGAGGAAGCAACAACCTCTCTAAAGATGAGACGACCAAAAAAGCAAACACAACGTACGCTCAGGTTGCAAAGGCAGCTTACTCCGAAACAGAGAGCAAGAAAACTCCCCTCAAAATCCAAAAAGAGGAATCGACAAATTTTTGACGTGCATCTTGTATGCCCACGTCAGAAATCTAACGCAGCCTGGGACATTTGCAAAATAGTTAAACCGGATGCTCGCCAAAAACGGCATGAACCAGATGTGGTTCCCGGATGACCCCCATCAGGGAAGGTCCTCCAACTACAAATGGTCCCAAAACAGACTTAGGAAGAGAATAAACAATAGGAGAAACCTAAGGAGCAGAACAAGAGACCTGATCCGAGAATAGAAGCAAGAAAGGAAAAGAAGGCTGCTGCCAGATCGTTAAATACGCCCAAAACAAATAATAAAAACCTAAAGAAGAAACGAAAGATTCGGATTCCACAGACACCTCGGACTCAGAGGTCACACCCAAAGATGGACACCGAGAAAAAAAAAATGGGAGGCCAAATGACCTCTAGATGCGGACGAGATTAACCTCTCAATTTACGCATCGGAGCAGTTTTCCTTCCCAAAGGACAGAGATGCCAACAAAATATTCGTCGTAATCAGAAAGTATTACAAGTGGGAATACGATGCCCAGTGCCAAGAGGAAATAGTCGAAGAGGCCCTCTTCAATCATAATGTTAAACTCTACAGAGAAACATTTAAAGAGCTTACCACGGAAGAGTACAAGAATAAAAGGAACGGGAAAAAACGTCCCACCACCAAGAAACACTAGGAACCAGAAAATAAGATGGAGAACCCGGACAACAGTTTTAAAATTGTGACGCTCAACGTAAATGGATGGGAGGGAAAAGCAACTGCGTATGGGAACATATTCCGTGTGCTCGACCCCGACATTATCTTAATTACGGAGCACGGTATCAACACAACATCTTGTCAAATAAAAATACCCGGCTACAGAGTTGTCACCAAGAATAATTCTCAAGAGAGGTTTGACGGTTCTGCCGTTGCAATCAAAAGAAATCTCTCGTTTAGGCATCTTCCAGAACTGGACGAGTCATTCGTGGTGCTAGAGATGCCCCAATTATTGGGCAACCTCGTGATCGCGGCGGCCTATCAACTTCCTCGAAGGGCGTATCTGACACTCAACAACTTATACACCCTGCTCGGCCGCGGCAGAATGGCATTCCTTGGGGGCGACCTCAACGCCAGATGTCGAACGGCTGGCTATGGTAACACGAACAACAGAGGCCATAACTTGGAAATGATTATGCGACGGAAATACATTCAGAGTATAGGACCGGATTTCTCGACCTATATCTCCTCTCGGGCAGCAACAAAGCCCGACATAATCATGACAAGTGACGGCTTCCCAATCAACTACCATAGCGAGCCAGGACCAACAATTCCCAGTGACCATATAGTGATCTTTACCATCATCTCACTCGCTCCGATCTAGCTTCCGGTCCCTCTACGCAAAGGCAACGCCTCGGCCAACTGGGAACGCTACGGAGAAATCCTAGGCGGATTCGAAGCAGCTGACCTAAGAGAAGCAACTCTAGAGGAGATTGACGGAGAGCTGGATAGGATAACAGCCCTCATCACAGAGGCTGACAGGGTACAAGACTCTTCCAGAACCCAGATGGACCGAGGAGATGATATAAATCGCTAAGCAGCACATGAAGGTGTATAAAGAAATCAGAAGAGCAGGTACGAATCGGGAACGAAGCTCACTGCTACGACATTCGCATGATGAGCTAAAGCTGGCTATTAACCAACAACAGGCTGAAATCTGGGGCAGCCTAATAGTCAGGGTAGACAGCGAGGTGACCCCAGATAAATTCTGGCGACTAGTAATGAAATTAAAAGGCCTACCAAGTAGAGGAAAGGGTGATGACTACTTGGAGGATCCGGCGGTCCTGGAGGAAAGGTTCCGCACGTTCTGGAAGGAAATCTTTTCAATAACACCTGAGGACGATGCGGAATTTGACCAGGAATTCGAAGACCATCTGATTGAAGAACTTAATCAGATCATACATCGAACACACCCACGAGCCTACGTCGACGAAGGGAGGAAGATGGCGGACCATAGCCGACCAATTACAACTGAAGAGGTCATGACAGACGTAAAAACCTTTAAACAAAAGGCGCCAAGCTGGACGGGCATCACTAAAAACAATTTGGTGCATGCCACCCGGCAGATCATTCAGGGAATCACTAACATCTACAACGCTTCCATGAATACGAGCTATGGTTTAAAAATCATTTTTATCCCTAAAGGGAATAAGCCCCCCCGATCAACTGGTGGACTACAGGCCAATTTCCATCCTTGAGTTTGTAGGCAAAGTCTACGAGAAGCTTCTAGCTAACAGGCTACAAGACCAGCTGCCCAAGCTGGAAGATCAAACCCTCAGCAGTACGAGTTCCGCAAGAGAAGGTGGACTGATAAAGCCCTCGCCCTTCTCACCGAAAAGCTTGCCCACTGTAAAACTGAGGGAAAATACGTAGACGTGGTGTTTCGAGATGTTCAGAAGGCATTCGATAAAGTTTGGCTGAGAGGCTTACAATTCAAGATCTTGGGCCTCCATCTAAACCCAATCCTGGAAATGGTCCTTTGTGATTATATAATGGAAAGAAAAGCCCAAATTTCGATCGGGGGTAACAGAGGACCCGAGTTCGAGCTAGAGGAGGGTGTTCCACAAGGTAACTCTCTGAGTCCGCTGTTGTACCTTGTGTACACGTTAGACTTACTTGCTCCAGTCGGGGAGGATGTGATGTACATGCTGTTTGCAGACGACGTGACTCATCATCTCCAGTTCCTATAGGAACGCTGGACTACAAGCAAGGAAGACAGCTGCTGAAATCGGAAATATCAATCATTTCGAAAGAAGGTGGAAAATCAAGACCAACCGCCTAAAAGTCCAGATCCGTGTAGGGAACCACCGGACGAGGATAAAGTCCTGGGTCTGCGCATCACCTCCTCAGGGTATAAGATGCACATCAACAACACAATCTCCCTAGCCAAAAGAGAACTTGGAAAACTGTACAGGTACAGAAACCTCATCGCCAACAACATCAAAAAGCTGTACACTGCCCTGGTGCGCTCAACACTGGTGTACATAGCAGTAGTAATGCAGGCAGCTAGTTCAACCTCTCACAGACTAATGCAGATAGTCCAGAACAGTGCTACCCTGCTTATAGCTGGCGCGCGGAGAATGGACCACATTCGTCAGACGAAACTGCACGCAACAACAGGACTTGAGCCACTAAATATTGTCTTCCAAAGGCTAGGGATGAAAACCTGGGAAAAGGTTGAAAATTAAATACTTGCACATATAGAGGAGAGCCTAGAAATACCGCAACCCATAATTGGACGTGTCACTTAGGAGAACCCTATTCCCAAGTGGAAGACTGTGCTCCCGGGAAGACCAAGCCGTTATGAACATCATAACCAGGACAAAATGATTCCACTCACCAAAAAGACTTACCGAAAAGACTCCACGATACGAGAAAACCAAACACAAAGCGAGAAAAGAAAAACCAAAACAGGCGAAGTGCCCAAATGAAAAATACAAAAACAAGAAATAAATTAAAAGAGGCGAAGTGCCCAACTAAATTAAAACATAATAAGTAAACTAACTAAACAAATAATTAAATCGAATATTAAACAAAAAATATATAACAAAAAGAGGCAAAGTAAAGTGTCCACAACAGGCGAAACAAGAAAGAAAACTAAACCAAATTAAAAATAAAGATGAAAGCTAACGAGTTAGCAGAAACATAATTGAAAGGCTTGAATGCCTAAAGACAGAGGATATAGATTATATATATATATATATATATATATATATATATATATATATATATATATATTAAATAAAATAAAATAAAGAGATAAAAAAAGAAGATAACAAGAAATAAGTAAACAAATAAAAGCAAGGTAAAATAAAGGAGAAAAAACAACGAATCACAAGGTCACCAGAGTGACCACCGAGAAGAGTCAGCAAAAACACTGACACCATCGAAAGAGGAAGAAAAAAGGAAGTAGAAAAAGAAAGAAGCTTGAGATGCCGTTTAAACCAGGGCAAATTATAAATATTCTTCACCGCTATCTACACCTACAACACATTTCCCCACTTTTTACATCATCATCATCATCATCATCATCAAGGATCGAAATAATTTACTCAGTATGTATGCTTGTTCTTTCGCTGCGAACTGGTAAGGGCTATCTCAGGTATAGGAGGAAAAGTTTTAGGCAGGACCTAAAAACGCCTTTCTCAAGAAAACTTCTAAGAAGTAATATATGCGCTCCTGTGGCTGATTGGAGATTACTCCTGTTCCTCTTGAGCGAAATGCCCCCCTGCCCTCGAAGGGGTTGTTCTTCCTTATTATAAATTCTTGGCTCTTTATTCATACTTTTTATCTCGAACTTACTTCTCACTAGCACTACATAACTTGGTCACCAGCAAGGTCTGAGTTGCAGTTGGTAGTAAGATAAAGTGAACCCCTGCAGAAGTCCCTCTTAGGAGGCCAGAAAAGGGGGGCCGATTCTCAGTCACGAGCCAGAACCCAACCCACGACCGCTGTTATGGCTAGGCCCAGATAGGTAGGGTTGACCAAGGAGAGTGCGAAAATTGGAAGGTAGGTGAGATAGAACTAGGGCAGATAGATGGGTTCCTTCCGCTAGTGGAGACTAATTAAAGTCTTCACAGCTAAAGATCGACAGAAGAACCCGTCTCTTCCGAGAGGGGACGACTCCCAGGCAAGATGGACACACCGGACTTCAAAAGGCTTTTCCTTAAACTCATACCCAACGGAAGGGAAATATCACCACAAGAAGTAGTGCAATGCATATTTACTGATCTTGAAATACCAGTAATCGAATGTATTGACACACCATCTGGATTCACAGTTATTTGCCCAGAAAATAAAGACGTAGAGCAGCTATTTTCATCTGCTGGAAGCATTACACTAAGAAGTTGGATTTGGAAGCAAGAGTGCCCCCACAAATCACGGCTAACAGAAGTGTCATCTGCCGAGTCCTGGGTAGGAGAGCACTCATGCCAAGAAATAAAAGAAGAACTTCAGGAGAGGCAGAAATGGCTCAAGATAGCAGAGGTGGTCAAATTTAAAGATCACACTCACGTTTTCAAGGTCATTTGTGAATCTACCGAAATGGCTTCAAGGATCATCGAACAAGGACTTCTCGTTTTCAACATGAGAATCCCATCCGCACATAAAAAGAGACATCTTCACAAGTATACAGATACGCTACAGATGTTATGTGTTGGAGGAACATACGACTCAAAATTGACCTCCAAAAGACCTAATCATCTGTTCTGATATATGGAGCTGAAGGCCATTCTTGGCGTTACTGCAACAACACAGATAAAAGATGCATTAACTGCCAAGGAGGACACAGAACTATGGCCATGATCTGTCCCAGAAGAAGAGAAATTATAAGGAGCAAAGAAACAGAGTCAAACAGAAATAATGCTAACGTAAATAAAAACTCATACGCACCAATGGCAAAAAGTGAACAACAAGGACCGGCAACACAGATAAATCTTTACGGTACTCTCAACGTGAAAATACTTAATTGTATATTACATGCCCACTTTATGAACATTGCTAAGCCTAGAAGTTACGCAACAACAGTCAACAGCATGTTACAGGAAAACGGGCTCGAACCGATGAAATTCCCCAAAGAAGTCGACTCATCGGCCACTTTCAAAATACAAAACATGAGTTAATCGAAGAGGCGAAAGGAAACCACAGGCAGCAGAAACAGAAGAGGACACAAACAGCAATGACTCAGAGACTGAAAAATCCTCCGACGACACAAAGCAAGAGTGCACACGAGTTACTCACAGGAAAACCCAAAGACTTAACAGATCTAAATCCGCCAGTAAATGGAGTCCATCACACAGAGATAAATTACCAGAAGGACCCTCGAATTCAGTCAGTAGGGGGAGGGAAGGAGAAACGAAAGAAGAAGCACCGATAACTCAACAGATAGGACAAACAAAACGGAAAACGAATAAACGAACGGAGAGGACAATTGGATAATGGATATTAAGCAATTAAAAATACTACAAATTAACACATGCGGATGGAAAGACAAGGAAATTATGTACGGAAACTTATTCAGAAAGATTGACCCAGATGTTATACTAATATCAGAACATGGAAGAAACACAGAAAACGAGAAATTAAAGATATGGAACTACAATGTTATTAACACAAATCCTTCAGGAGAAACACGCGACGGAGCGGCAATAGCTGTCAAGCAAGGATTCCAGTACAAAACAATACAAGGATTGGAGGAATCATATAGAAATTAAAATGGAATTAAGCAACATCATTGTCGCAACTGGATACCAGCCACCCAGGCGCCTCCAATTACCAGTATAAAACTTTATTAAACTGTTCAACTCTAGGATACCAGCCATTTTCATGGGTCATTTAAACACCCATTGCGGGACTTCTGGGTATAGAAATACAAACAGAGTCGGAAGAAAACTTAACACGCTTATTAATAGACGTATACTGCAAAGATTTGGATCCAATTTCCCTACGTACTTACGAAGAGAACACGCAACACCACCGGACATCTGCCTGGCTAACTTTAATCTGCCCTTTAACTATTTGATAGAACCAGTGGATGTTCCCAGCAATGACCACACTGCGACTCTAATGCATATAAACAAACAGCCTATACAAATCCTTTCTAAAAAATGGAAAGCATACCATAGAGCGGATTGGGATAAGTACAAAAAATTACATGCCCAGCCCACTCGGGAAAGCCACTCTAGAGGAAATTGACGGGGAGTTGTATAGGATCAGAGAATATATTAAAAGGGCAGGGAAGGGGGCCTTCCCATTAACTCGTTCCAAACCATTAAACAATTTAGGTGGACACCAGAAATGGTGGCTTTAAGCGAAGAGATCTGCCGGGCGGCAGAAAATATAAAAGAATCGGAACATCAAGGGAAGCATACAACGCACTCAGGAGACAGAAAAGAGAACTAATAACACTAATTTATGAAAAAAAAGAAAATGGGATCAGCACATCGAGAAAATAGATGTGGAAACAGACTGTCCAAATTTCTCGATGATAAGGGATGGAAAAACAGTTGCCAATTTGGCTTCAGGAAAAATAGAAGCACGGAGATGGTCCTTGGAGTCATCCTTGAAAAGAAAGCTAAAGCATAGAGAGAAAAAATGAGCGTAGACATCGCATGCCAGGACGTGTCCAAAGCATTCGACAAAGTATGGCAGAGGGGTATGCAACTCAAGATACTCAGATTAGGAATGAACAACAAGATCGAAAGGATTTTATGTGATTATGTAATGGAGAGACGTGCTTATGTGGAAATAGGACGACATCAGGGAGAAATATTCGAGTTCGCTGCGGGTTTTCTCCAAGGCGGATGTCTGAGTCCGTCTCTCTATTCAATTTACACAGCAGATATACCACCATCAAGAAATGAGGGCTGCTTGAACATCCAATTTTCCGACGACATCACTCAAATCATAGTTTGCCCCTACAGGAACGGCCCAATGCAAGCTAGGATGACTGCAGAAAAGATAAAAAGCACTAATAGATACGAAGAAAATTGGAAAATTAAAACTAACAGAGATAAATTTAAAATGGTACCCGAGTACACGAGGAGCATCTCAGATGTATATGTAGAAGGACAGCGCTACAGATACGACAAATAATGTAAGGTGCTTGAACTATCCATTACGAAATCAGGTTATAAAAAGCACGTAACTGAGAGGGTAAATCAAGGGAAGAACGGCCTGGCATTACTCTACAAGTTAGTTAACCTAAGCATGAAAAACAAAAGAATAATCTACCAAGCCATAGTATAGTCCGCGATTATTTATCCAACCATCGCGATGTACACGATCTCGAGAAGTAACCTATTAAGACTCTAAAGAGTCCAAAACAAAGCTATATACTTCATAACAAACACTAGAAGGGAAGAAAGAAGAAGACTACGAGACCTGCACAGGGAGGCAAGATAAAGCCACTTAACTCAATAATTGCAAAAGGAGCAAGGAGAGTCTTAGAAAAGACACAGAATGAAGTAGAAGTGGAATTAACCAACCAAATTGCCCCCAAAGAAGGATGGAGATCACACAGATTATTCTCAAGTTTCCCAAGGATAGTAGAAGAAGGAGAAGAGGACGAAGAAGAAATTTACACCTCGAGAAAGAGAATAATACTCGACGACGACTAAGAGTAAGTAAATAACCGAAGCATCACCAGAGAATAGCATATAGTCAATTATAACTAGGATAGGAATACGAAATTAGACAGAAATAGAAACCTACACCAGTTTTTAGTAAGAATATTTACTAATAACGGTTTGAACGCCTCATAAATACCAACACTACTTAGACATATTAAAAATAGATACATATAAAAAATAAAATATAATAAATAAAATAAAATTAATAACACAGCAATGCGGAACACTCAAGCAAATACATATTTTCAACATTTAACACGCTAGATATAACTACCTATAATGGACAGAGATAAGCCTGATCTCCAGGCAACTAGTATCGCTTTGCAAACTTCTTATTTCCTTCAGCCTTCAGCATCTATTCTTTTTTCAGTATCACATTCGCACACGGGACTCACAGTAGATGCGTGGGACAGGAGTTACGATAAACTGCAAAGTTAATTCGGGCTTCAGCCATCATTAAGTCCGGCATGTTTTCACACCCTCTGAGGAGCCTAACCAGGTCCATACGCACTCACTATCATCACCACATCCGAGTCATTTTCACGGCTCGTTATCGGCGGGGCGGGGGCCTTCTCTAAAAACGAAAATGGGAAGTAAGTTTTAAAAAACCGATCCAATGGCACACAACAACACATCTACACTCACACTCCTACACATAACAGATAAAACACCCACTACTAACAACGAACACACTTCTCAACCTAGCCGCTGCACATGACACCTCCATCACAAACATAATAAAGATTCACACAGGCCACAAACTCGTCTTCCGCTCACAGGAGGATGAAGTCAAATGCCACACACTTGCGGCGGACACACTCGCTGCACAAGACCTTCACACAAAATTAGCCGACGGTGCACACAAGAAACACCAAATACATGTCCTCAAGACCAACCCTCTATGGTTGGCTTTCTCCACATCTCAGACAGAAGTATGTGGAGGAGGTCATCAGAGACTTCTATTCCAACTGCACGAAACAATAGGCAGTAATTACACTGTCCGACGAAAAAGACAAAACTCTGCTGCTACACCAAGGCATCAAAATCTGAGGCACTCTAACGCATCCACATAACATCGAGCCACAGCTAAACATAAAACCCACGCAGTGCCACCGGTATTACAAAACCGGACACTTGACACATACCTGCTAAGCAGACCTGGTCTGCTCAAGGTGTAGTGTAGTGGGCCGCTACTACAACACCTGCACCGCCACCTCACCCCTCTGAACAAACTTCGGCGGCGACCATGTCGCCGTCAACCTGAAATGCCCTTACCTAAATAAGGCCCGCTTTGACGCCGCAGCAGCATTACGGCGTCCACAATCCACCAACACAATCACACACTCTGCCCCCGTCCCTCCTCCCCTCACAAGGACATTCGTTGCTGCTGCCGGTGCAACGCTGTCCACACCTCTTCTTGTCGTACCCAGACACACCCTAACCAAGAAGCAACCCAGACTCAGCCACATGTTCCGACCCACGCCCCTGCCCAGAGACTCCCACTACGTCCGACACCCACACCTACCCCACACCACACACTCAAAGCTACACCTGGCTGCCTTGCTTTTATCGGTGGCCAATGACATGTCTTGGGTTGACGTCCGACTATGCACAAACATACTTAATACACTGTTTGCCTCGCAATGTCTAGAACAGATCACCTTTTCCGAGAAGGTGTTCGCTCTAATCGACGAGCATACACACAGGAGGACCCGCACTCCTCCCCACTCTGGTGGGCACGAACACCTTCCCCCTGGACCAACCGCCCCTACCTTCATCACGCTCTTGCCTCCTCCCGCCCTTCCGTCCCTGCCCCTCTCGCCACTGTACCCTCCTTACCTGCACCTCTGCCCACTGTTCCCACCTTTCTTACAGCCGCATCCTCTGCTCCATCCACAGCTACCACTCCTTCCTCCTCTATGCCTAAACTCCCTCCTAGTACCAGCACTCCTCCTTCGGCAACTTCAACTCACCCCCCTAATGCCCCTCCCCCCTCTCACAGCTTCCATCCCCACTCCTACTGATACCACAACCGCCACCTCTTCCACCTCCCTCAAGCCCACCACACCCTCTACAACACTTTGCATTAAACAAAAAACTCCACCACGACCCCCCTCCCTCGCCACACACCTGCACAACCACCTCATTTCTCTGCACAAACTGCGGCGGCGACCATGTAAAGCCGACCAACCCCTTCCCTGCTGTCCTTTCCTCTCCTCCTTCCTTGCCGTCCCAACCCCCTCTCTCTCCCGACACCCCCCCTCTCATAATCTTCACCTCCCCTACTATCTCTAGCCCCCCATCTACTAGCTCTACTCCCTCCTCCTCTGCTCCTAACTCCTCCTTCTTAGACTCTACTCTCTCCAACCCTCCTTCCACGAGCACCACCCACTCTCCCTCTATTTATAAACGTCCTTCCACAGTACACACTCTTCCCTCTACCACAGCTTGCTCACCCTATAACACCACTGACACCCTCTCCACTCCCATAAACCACAGCCAACACGCGCGAAGGTACTCGCTCCCCACGCCTCCTGGAAAATAACCAATGAGAAGGGAACGGTCTCGGCTAAATCAGCCTCATGTGCACTCCGCCCACGTCAATAGGTTGCCTCGACATAACACAATTAAACGTACGCAGTTGGCACGGTATTCGACATACTGATGCCAACTGTGTCCTAAACACACAAAGACCTGACATAATTCTCTTGAACTCGATCAGTCTACACCCTCCTAACAACAGATTTCGCATTGAATGCTAGCACACATATTTAAATCCGCAAGCGCTGCACCTAGGATCAGCGATCCTAATAATGCGCACTATATATCACTCCCTCATTCAAACACGCGATGAAAAAGTAAAGACGAACTCCGGCCCCATCCCAGTGGCCGCGCATTACAGACTGTCGTAGAATGCCTCCCTTTTTTGTTCTAAGAGGGCTAAGAGTGCTAATATTGATATCTTAAAGAAGAGAGCCGTCTCAAACACGTAAGGATAGGGAGTAACGTACGATAATTCCCAAAATAAACTTATATTTTAACTTTAACAATTTAATACACAAAAATTAACCGTTAACCACAGAAATACTCCGAATATTAAAATACACAGTAATTATTTTAATTAGCTTGCCCCTCGAAAATTGGTTAATTTCGCCACGCACTTCAATATACAAGATGTAGGCTTATGGACTCTACTGGAGTCTAAATACCTCAGGAATGTTATTGCCACCGCGACGCGTGCCGACCAGCCAGATGTAGGTGGGCGGGATCACGAGGTAATTTTGGTGAGGGTAGCAGATGGGGGTCCACACGGTATTCAGGGGGAGTTCTTCAAGGACGAGAACAATCACGGTGCTTTAGGCGGCACCGAGGTAGGCGTAGTCTCTCTGGCGAGAGTAAGTCGAACTTAGTTCTTAAACCAAGTTAACTAAGATTTCGGTGTGACCACCGAGTAACGAGCTCGAGGGGGAGCTTTTCTCCTTCGTTACTTAATTCCTCATGGGCGAGGACTGTACTCTGTACTCGGGGAGGGTCTTCTTCAAGGGCGAGGATCGAGGAGGGGGGTTTCTCTGGCGAGAATAAGTTGAACTTAAATAAGTTAACTTAAAGGTCAGTTTGGTAACCAGGAACTAGCTCGAGGATGAGCTTCTTCTTAGTTCCAGTCTTCCTCAAGGGCGAGGATAACGGAGGGGGTTTCTCTGACGAGAATAAGTTGAACTTAGTTCCTCAGCCAAGTTAACTTAGGAGTTTGGTGTGGCCACCAAGTAACGGGCACGAGGGGGAGCCTTTTCCTTCTTCTTTTATTAATTCCTCAAGGACGAGGAATACCCATGGTGTTTGAGATTCACCAGCATATGAGGAGTCTCTCTGACGAGAGTAAGTTGAACTTAACAAAGTTAACTTAGCGTTCGGTTTGATAACTAGGGACTAGCTCGAGGATGAGCTGCTTCTTAGCCCCTTAAGGTAGGTAGCCCTGCCTCTCTTGCAGGGTACTTCTTGGTCTGGCGAGCCAAGTAATCTACCTGTCCAGTCTCGGTAGCCCGATCTTAATACGGGGACTTCGTCACCTGGAGACTGACGTATTCTACCAATCCAGTCTAGGTAGCCCGGGGTCTTAATCCGAGGACTTCGTCACCTGGAGACTGACGTATTCTACCAATCCAGTCTAGGTAGCCCGTGGTATTAATCCGAGGACTTCGTCACCTGGAGACTGACGTGTTCTACCAATCTAGTCTAGGTAGACCGGGTTCTTAATCCGAGGACTTCGTCACCTGGAGACTGACGTATTCTACCCCGATTTTCCTCAGTGTTTCTTATTTATACCTCGTCGCCCCACTGGGGGAGTCGTAAGAGGGATGGATGCTTGAGGACGGGCCCAGGAGGGTTCTTACGCCAAACGGTTTTTCTCACCAAGTCTTACATCGGCTCCTCGTTAGCCTTCGAGCTTGGGAGAAACACGTCTCTAATTTCTTACTTGACATGAAATTGATCTCCTGGGGGAGATCTTGCATTTTACAACCTTTCGGTCTTTCATAGCGACAAGTGGTGCGGCGCTGCGGTTACGCGCTTGACCCAAGGTGCTGGGGCCGGATGTCTTTGCGGTAATCACCTAGTGAATCCACTGCGAGACAACCACGCCTACAATTAAACATATAAGTCCCACTCTGTGCTCTATCAAACCACAACCTACCTATCTTCTTTGTGGGGGACCTCAACGCTTTCCACCTAACACTCCTTTCTAACACCACGAATGGTGGAAGAAGGTACCTGGCCTGTGCCCTGCCACGTTATCGCTGCGAGCACATCGACCCAGCCTTCCCCACATTCTTCGGTCCTCGCGGAGGAACCACGTCTACGGACGTGGTCTTCCGCAACGACCACGCTACACGCTTCTACACTCACATCTCACTGGGAGCTCACGTATTAGCGGAGCAAATACTGATATGCCTTATCATATCCACATCTTCCATACTCATACCCAAGAGAAACATAACAGAAAATACCTCACAAAACCTCGACCTGGACCACACCAATCCAGATCTGTTAGACGACTACTGGTGCTCAATCCTAAACACTATAACAACAGCACGCGACCTACACACACCACACAAAACCTACACATGTATAAAACACTTCACATATTTCATACACACTCAGAGACTCATCACACAGTACAACAATCACTACACCAGAGGCCCACGACAACAAAACATCCCTTACCTACGTGCCTGCATCCTACAGTGCGTGCAACTAGATAGGAACCGACAGTGACGAGAGGTCGTCTGCATCGCGGACGACACTCGTTGCACTTATCCCTCCGCCTAAACCCATCACCCTCCAAGTAAACAACCAAACACTCACAGACACTAACGTCATCCTCGACGCATTTAGGTCCCGCTGGGACACAGTACACACACAACCCACCAAAACCACACGTGCAAGAGCACTTCCAGGAAGTTCAGGAGTGGTGTCGGGCCCACACGCATGAGCTAAGCCCCCCCACCCCCTGATATGAATGGAGCCGCTCGACTACACATCTGCACTGGCCACTCCCATCACCGTCAAGGAAACAAAACACTACATTAAAACACCAAAACGCGCACCCCTCCCCTCTGGACTACCAGCCGCATTAATATACAACCTCCCCGCAAACATATACCCTACACTTACACACCTATTCAACGCCTCACTAGCCTCAAGCCACTTCCCCAAAATATTCAAAGTCTTTCACAGCATACTGCTACACAAAATGAACAAAGACCTCAAACACCCAAACAATTACAGGCCTATTGCTCTACTCGAGCACCTAGGCAAAATACTCGAACGCACGATCAAGGTTATCCCCCCCACCAATATGAGTTTAGGAGGGGCCGGTTTACTTAGGCGGCTGTGATCATCGTTCACGACAGAATAAAAAAAACACCAGGTACGACAAAAGACACTCTCCACAAGCAAGGACGTGGAGAAGGACTTTGATAAGGTGTAGCACTCGGTTGGAAACGCGCCAACAATACGAAGTTACCTCTCTGCACCAGAAGGCTCCTTTCGCACTACCTCACTGAACGGAGATGCCACATAAAATACAAGAATACCCTCTCACAACCTTTCACACCACGTTCAGGCGTTTTCCAAGGAAGCGTACTGGCACCCACACTCTACACCATGTACACAAACGACACCCCACGCCCACCAGAAAACTGCTATCACACATACACAATGTCCTACGTCGATGACGAGACCATTCTCGTCAGCGACCGTGGACCAGACGAGATCGCATACCACGCACAAATAATACTATACGAAAAGACAGAATACGAGAATAAATGGCTGATTGCCACGAATCCTCAGAAGAAATAGATGACATTCTTCGGTGCAAGAGATCACTACATGCATAACCAGACGTGTACGCGAGAATGTCCACACTACACGACAGCAACAAATTAGCACCCCTCAACACATACGCTCACACTAGACACACAAAACAACTCGAGGAAACTTGCCAGAGACCCCATATACACCGCACTACACGCAAGATGGTATCTTGCGATGGCACTGCGATACCCCGCAGCCCATGACCAATCGCAACCCATACCGTTCTACGCATAAGTTAAGAGCATCATGAATTAGGCGTTTCCGATCTCCTTCCTGACCCCCCTCCCCCCAACCGTCGTCCAGTCACGAACACCCCGAGATTCACCCAACTACACCATGCATCGGTGTCTAGCCACCGACCTATCAACTCTTACTATCCCCTCTCAAGTTATTTCCGTACCCTTTTCCTCTTCGACCACCTGATCGCCTGTGTTACACAGCGATCCCTCTCTGTTCTTTCTATATACATCAGTAAGTCAGTCAAAGGTTCGACCCCCACAATAGTATGCGCCCCAACCCAGTGTATTTATGTCATTTTATAGGTTTCGCTGGTTTCGATCTAGTAATACCATTGTATCCAGTGAAGACGAATTATCCATTCCAATAATCATGCTTGTTCGGGGAAATTCGGTCCCAAAATCCACTCTTTTTTTAAAATCCATATTTTCTCATAAAACGCATCTGATTTGAACTATATATCGTTGAATGGATAATTAATTTAATCTCATATTTAATTTATTTAATCTTAATCTTATATATCTTATATTTGGTAAAATGGCGCTTAACCAAAATTTACCCATATTTGGGGCAAATTTGGACGCCATTTTGCCCATTTCACCTTTTTACCTTAGAGATTCATCTTAGTTCTATATATCATTCGACGCATATTATTATCTACTTTCGGACTTTAGGATGATAGAAATCACGTCGTACTTTATTTAAATGAACAGCAAAGTAATTGTCACTTAACTTTGACTTTTGGATTTCCCCAAATTCGAAAAATCTGTATTTTTTACTATGCGTCGCAGCCCAGTGAATATAAGGAAGGCGGTCAATAAGTTTTGCAACTCGGATATAAGGAAACGAGATATAAAGAAAAGTGTTTTATTATTTTTCAATATAACTACCCTCGACTTCAATGCACTCGCGCCACTTGTCTCTGAGGCTTCGAATTCCAGACAACCAGAAATCTCCCGACTGCTGTTCAATCCACTCCTGAACGGCGAGCTGGACATCTTCATCGTCCCCAAACCGGCATCCACGCAGTGCAGTCTTGAGCTGGCGGAATAAAAAGTAGTTGCTAGGGGCCAGATCTGGACTGTAGGGGGGATGGTTGAGCTCCTCAAATCCGCACTCGCGCAGGGCAGCTTGTGCAACTCTGGCTTTGTGGACTTTGACGACGTTGAAGTTGATCATGGGGCGTCAGGTTTCTAGGGACCCAACCGGCAGAGACCTTGGTCATGGCCAAATTGTCGTGGATGATGTTGATATTCCAAGTTCTCGCTCGATTTCTTCGACCTACACCCGTCAATATTCGAGGATCATCCTCTCCACACGGGCCACATTATCCTCGTTGGTCACGTCTGACGGGCGTCCTGGACGGAGGTCATCTTCAATGGACTCACGACCATGGCGGAACTCCCTATTCCAGCGAGCAATGGTTGCATAGGAAGGGGCGGTATCGGTGTACACTGCAACCATGCGTTCATGGATCTTTTTTGCATTCTTGCCTTCCTTGGCCAAAAATTTGATCACTGCGTGGTGCTCAACCTTTTCCATTGTTGAAAAATTTGTGACTGACGATCTGCGATCAGCTACTGCTTCTTAAATAGACGAGGCAGGAGCGTGCGGCCGCAAGTCCTGACTTGTCATAACTTGTCGTAACACCCCCCAAAACAGCCATTCCCTTTCCTCTGTTTTGCCCTACCGATTCGCAAAACCTATTCACCGCCCCTCGTATGGTTGTTATAGGTCTCATCGTCCTCAATCTAATAATACCATTGTATCCAGTGAGGACGTATTATACATTTGCATAATCATAATCATGCTTGTTCGTGGAAATTCGTCCAAAAATTCCTTTCTTACACAATTTGCCAATTTACTACCCGAACGCACCCCTGAAAAATTATGGTACATATACCACCCGAGATAATTTAAATTTCTATATATGAGCCTACTGTAATCGATGAAGGAAGAAAGTTCTTGGTGAAAATAGTTTTTAAATGTGATTGGGTGGTGATTTTTCGCCTATTTCTGGCTACGCCATCATATCTTGCAGCTTTTGGTGAAGGCGCTGTTGGTCTTGATTGAGAAAGCCTTTCGTCTTACCATTTCACAAGTGACTCGGCAACAGTTTTTCTGGACGTGACCATAAGATTTATAAGCTGTAACAACTGCTAAGTTTAGGGCATGAGAAAACAAGTTCCACCACCATTTCTTTTATCGGAGTCTAGGCGTTTAGGATGACAGCATGCGGTTACATACGTCAACACCACCCATGCCTATGTTATACATTTTTATGGCGTAAGGCTAGGTCACTAACTTTTTTCTTTCATGTTTCATTCTTCTTTCAATTTTTTGTACAGGAGAAACTCCGTAATAGTTACTAGCCACCGTTACTGCACAGTGGTCGTGCCATTTAACACAGAGAATGGTTCCGTCTGACCTGTGGTCATAGGTCCCTCTATCAATTTTCTTCATCTCTGTATCAGGCATTAGAGGACAACGTCCAATACAATTCATTTGGACTGTTCCACAAACACGGATGTTTTTCATATATAACTCCGTGAAAAGCTGGTGACTGGTGAAGAAGTTGTCGAAGAGCACTACGTGAGATTCATGCTTTTCTAGAGGTAGAAGCATCGTATTCACTACATGAGATCCCAAAGGAAGTTCTCTGCTGCTATCTTTGCCACAATAAACTTCGAAATTATAAGGAAAGCCGTTTGAGCCGCACAACATCCACACTTTGGAGCTGAATCTCACTGGTTTGTTCTTTATGAACTGCCTTATGCTGTGGAGATGATCGATTCATCAATGCTTAGGAATTCGTGATATATTCTGAACTGTTGGCACTGTGTTTTCAGCATCTCAAACAAGGGTACCCCGTAAGGGGCGCGGCGATTAGACTTCCTTGCCGCTGTACTGACGGGACTCAGCGCCCCATCCGGCCCCAGCTTAGCCTCGTCTCTTTCTTTCTGACAGCCTGTATTTCTCCCCTACTTTCTCACTTCCTTTACAACCTCTCCCACAACTTTCTCAGCCGACTATTCACGATCGGGGCTGAGGGGAAAGGGGACAATGATCCCTCACCCCTGAGCTCCATTTTGGGATGGTGGGTTTTTAAATAACCTTCTACCCACATTTTCCTCACCTCCTCTTCCTTTCTATTTTCAAACACTATACATTTTACGCCGTGTACAAGGTGGAGCCGCTATGCTGAGGGACTGCCAGGCCACCAGGCGGGAGGGGTGGCCTTGAATGGCGGCACCTGGTTCTGCTAGCCCCGTACACACCCCTTGCAGGGCGGGCTACTACGAGGGGTGATGAGCCATTGCTTCCCGTAAAAAAATAGGGTTACCATGCCCAATGGTGATACCCCCCAAAATATCCCCTCAATTCCCCCTTTTCCATCGTCTGAGCCGCCCTCGGGCAGCTCCAAAAGAAAAATGGAGGTCTTCCCCTGTGCTTTCGCAGGGGACCCTCGAAATTTCTGTAGCCGGAGAGGAGGCTTACTCCTCTCCTTCGCCTACGGGTGTAGGGGACTCCCCTCCCCCCCTTGTCTGGAGGTGCTTTCGGGCACCTCCCTCTTTCCAGCGGCAGTTCCCCCTTTACTTTCCAAGGGGACTGCCAAGAAAGCCAGCAGGCGGCCCATAGCCGATCGCTCCCCATTGAAGTGGCTCGGTAGGGCAAACCCCCCTAGGGAGGAGAGGGAAGCCAAGCCCTATCGGTCGCTTCCCTCAAAAGAGCTGCTGGTGAGAATATTGAACCTTACCGAAGTCAAGGCCTGTGCCTCCCCACTCGATTTGTGATAGCGCTGCCAATGGGACCTGTGATGACCTGGGGGAGAAGCAACTGGAGCCCCCCCCTCCCCCGAGATAGACATGGTCCTTGAAGCAACCCAGCTTCAGATTTTAGGGCCTTCCATGGGATCGAATCCGGACTCGGCGCCAAGCACCGAACCAGAGTCAGCTTTTATGCAAGGTCCTCCTCAAAAGGCTAGGGTTTCCAAGGCAGTACAAGGAGGGGAGGGATCTCCTCCGACCGGTGCCCCTGCGACTGCCAAGACCTTTTCCATCTCGGAGAAGGATCTTGCTGAGGCCGGTGCATCTGGCCTGGGGGCTCCTGCCGGCGGAGGGGAGCAGCGGGTTCAATCCCCACCCTCCTCTCCAAAAAAGAAAAAAAAACAGAAAAAAGACTAAAAGATTCGGGGATCCTCTCCATCAAGGGGGCTGCAGAGACGGATGGGTCTGCTGCCACTTGGGTAAGCGACCAAGCCAAGATCGGCACATCCGGGTCCTCTGCCCCTCCGGGTGCGAAGCCCCTGACTAAGACCAAAAGTGCTAGTGCGCAGAGCGGAGCCTCGATTACATCGGGCCCCTCATTCAGAGATTACCCAGCGTTTTCGAGCCAGTTGGCTTTAAATGCTTCCTCGTTATTCGCTCCACTGATGGCAGCATGTTGTCCAAGAGCAACATGATCCATCAGAGGATAGCTTTAGGTAGTGTGATTGTTAGAGAACCGAAGGTGACCCGTTTCTCAGGCGGGAGCCTTTGGGCGAATGCATCAAATCCCTCTGAGGCGGCCATGATTAGTGCCCTTCGTACACTTGATGGCACGCCTGTGAGTGTGACGCCGCACTCTACCATGAACTTCGTGAAGGAAGTAGTTTATGCGATGAAACCTGTTGACTCCACCATAGAGGACATCACCTTATAGCTGGCCAACCATGGGGCGGTCAAGGTCGAACGTGTGATGAAAAAATAGAGAGGGGCCTCGATACCCACCACTACACTCTTCGTTACGTTCGACTGTGACAAGCTTTCTGAGTCGGTGGGTGCCAGTTGGTATCGCTACCGCGTGAAGGCATTCGTACCACTGCCGCTGAGGTGCTATTACTCTCACCGCTTTAGCCATACGAATCGCTCATGTAAACGTGCAAAGTGGGGGTGACCTGAACTCTCTTTAAATTGCTCCAAGGCCGTACACGATAAGTCCAAATCGTGTGTGGCCAAGTGTGTCAATTGTGGAGAGCCCCACGCCGTTTCTTCGAAGCAATATTGTGCATATCTTCTTGAGAAATAAATCCTAGGCGTTCAGGCCCATGATCGACTCTCATTCCGCGAGGCTAAGGACTTGGTCCTGGCGCGCCCGGCTCTGCCTGGGACGTCCTACATATCAATGCTTAGAAAGACACCCTCAGCTCCTGGCCCATCCAGGCCAACGAGCACGGTTGTTTCCGTGCCCATTCGGAGCCCTTCTGCAGGTTCTACTCAACCCGAGCGCTCCCTTGGTACAGCAGATTCCACAAAGGGTTCACACCCAGCCTCGGCTAAAACTAGGGTCGCCCCTCCCCCTTTCCCCCGGCCAACAGCGCCCGGGGTTCTGCCTCCGGGAGGCGTACGGCCATTCCCGTGAAGGTTTTCTGTTCGAAGAGAGCCCTCGCATCTCCTCCGAGCTAGGCCTGGAGTACATATTCTTTCAATGGAATTGCCGTGGACTCCGGGCCAACTGGGAGAAGCTGCGGAGGCTCGTCTCGTCCCCTTCCCCGTTAGCTATTTTTCTGCAGGAGACCATGCTAGGCGCGTGCTTCCTGCCCAAACCTCCTAGGGTATAAGGGTTTTGCGACCCCACCACCACGAGATGGGGGCCGGGCTGGGGGATGCGCGGTTTACACCCGGCATGATGTCTCAGTTCTTCTTTTCACTTTAGATACCTCCTTTCAGGCAGTGGCTGCGCAGCTTCACCTGGATAGGAGGTATACTGTTATTTCTGCGTACATTCCACCGTCAGCTGGCTTCAACGCGGGAAACTTCCGCCGCGTCGTGTCACGGTTGCCGAGGCCCTTTCTCTTGCTTGTTGATCTGAACGGCAGACATCCTCTCTGGGGAGACTACTCAATAAACCCCAGGGGACAAGACCTTTCCAAACTGATCGAAGAGCTTGAGATAGGCGTCCTAAATGTGGATGGGTTTACGCATCACTGTCCGAGAACCGCTTCATTTTTTTGCCTTGATCTATGTCTGTGCTGTCCGAATGCACAGCCTGATTTTGATTGAGGGGTAGTCGATGACCTCCATAGTAGTGATCACTTTCCCATTCAAATATCATTTTCTGGGCGGATGCCGCCTGATAGCCCACCTTGGTGGTGCTTGGCGCGGGCGTGGTGGCCTGCATTTCAGGAAATGACTGAATTCTCTATTCGCGACCGCTTTTTCCTCCTTCTCTACCTGAGATGCTGGTCCGCCAGCATTCACTGCGATTCGTGATGTCGCGGAAGGCCGCGGACTAGACTTCACCTCCACAAGCAGAGAACCCTTCAGCGACAGGTTTACTTTGAGTGAATTCATTTTCCGCTGTTGCCTCGTGCGCAAACACCGCCCATGGTCCGGAAGATGTCCCGTACGCCATGCCTCGACACCTTGGTTAGCAAGATATGCCTTTCTGTTAGATTTGTTCAACAAGATCAGGGTAGAGGGTATCTTCATAGATTTCTGGTGAATCGCTCCTCTACTCGCTTTTCCCAAACAGGGGAGAGATCCCTCTACCCTAGCCGGTTTCCGCCAAATCTCCTGCGTGTGCAAGTTGATGAAGAAATTGGTACATGTTAGATTAGCCATTTTTTATGGACAAAAGAGGTCATCTGTCTTCTACACAGTGCGGCTTCCGCAAGTTCCACTCCACGTCGGATACCCTGCTCCGACTTAAATATTCCGTCTGCGAGGCCTTCCTTTGTAGATAACACTATGTCAGGGTGTTTTTAGATTTGGAGAAGGCCTATGATACCGCATGGTGAGGCGGTATCATGGAGACTCTCAAAATTATGGGGGGGAGGGGACTCCTCCCAATCTTTGTATCTTAATTTTTGAGAGATCGTCGATTACGCGTACGAATGTGGGGAGCGCCCTCCGGCCTAATGGAGCAGGAACATGGTGTCCCCCAGGGAAGTGTCCTCAGTGTCACAATTTGCCCTGAGCATCAACGGCTTCACATCCGTGCTTCCGGAAGTTGTTTTTGCTGGACTCTACGGGGACGACCTTTCGATCTCTTTTGGCGCGGGCCAGATGCTAACTCTGGAGCGTCGACCCCAACAGGCTTTGAACCGCGTCTCTCGCTATACAGAAGGCACAGGCTTCGCTTTTCTTTGGCCAAGACTAGGGTGGTGCATTTCTGCCGCCCTCCACGTCTCCATCCTGACCCATACTCATTTCTCAATGGTGTGCGCCTGGAGGTGGTGGAATTGCACCGTTTCCTTGGTCTTGTAATGTACCGACTCTTCACCTGGGAGGATCATATTGGCAGCCTTAAGGTCTCTTGTACCCGCGTCATGGATATTCTTCTTTCCGTGACGTCCAGGGCTTGGGGTACTGATATGGCTACTGCCTTACTTTTTTATATCTCCTTTTTTCGTTCGAAGCTCGACTACGGATGTGAGCTTTATGCATCCGCAGCAGAGAGTGTATTGCGGGAGGTGGACTCGATTTGCCACACCGAACTTCGCCTGGTAACCGTTGCCTTCCGCACTTCCCCTATTGACGTCCTACTGCCGATGCTGGGGAGAGGCCACTTGCTCTGCGCCGTGTACATTGCATTATTCGTCTGTACGCGCGAGACCGGCGTCTACCTCAGTCACCAACAGCTCTCACTGCATCCTTAGCTGATCTCGATGTGCCTATGCCGTCAAGAGACGCCAGTCATACCCTAAACCCTTTAGTTTAGGGCTAGAAAAACTCCTTCGAGAGCTAGGTATAGCTCTCGGGCCGGTGTCGCCCCTGGTTCTGACAAGGACGCCAACGTGGAGTATACCACCTTTGACTACTTTTCTCCACGCCTCTGGTCCCAAAGCTTTTACATGCGGGGATTATTGCGTTTGACCTTTTTGAAACAGACTTCGTTTTACGCTGGAACCGTGCCAGTGTATACGGATGGCTCCAAGTGCCAAGAGAGGGTCGGTTTCCACGCTGTATCCCCTCTGTTTGAAGTCAGCGGGGCTCTTCTAGGCACTTCGTCTGTCTTCACGGCAGAGCTGGTTGCAATACACCGCTCGCTACGGGAGATTACGCGACGTACCCGGTTAGGAGACCAGATTGTGATTTATACACGACTCACAAAGCGCCCTTAGTGCTCTCTGGGCATTGGAATCTCCTCATACCTTAGTTTGAGATATTCGTGGCGCCACGGTTTTGGCCAGCCGGGCAGATGTCAAGATTACACGGGGGAACAATTTTAATTACATTTTCTGGTGACTTATATTTATCTCCCAATTTTAATTTGTTTTTTCATACTGATTTCAAATATATAACTCATTTTTACCTACATGCTATAGTTATTCTGTAATTTCTATTTTCTCGTTTCCCCGAAAACTGCCCTCCGGACGGACAGAGAGGGTGCTTGTAGGAAGCAAATACTTCACAGTACATAGTAGTAAGATAGTAGTAATAAGTGTTATTGTGCAAAAATATTGACATCATTGTTTCTTTTTTCAGGTCTCATGTTAGAGTGATGGCTTCGTCAAGAGGAAATTGCGTTAATGATCCAGACACCTTCTGCTACATATGTGGCTGTTACATGCTAGTTCATCAAAGGCACAATATATCAAACTTTGTGATCCGCACTTATAAGGCATATTTTGATGTTCCTCTTGGCGATCAAGATAAGAAAAGGGCCTCACATGCTGTTTGCCATAGTTGTGTAGGACATCTTGGTAAGTGCACGAAAGGAGAAAGGAAAGAGAAATGGTCTTCCTTTTGGAATCCCCATAAAGTAGTGAGAGCCAAAGGTTCCTGTATCGGACTGTTATTTCTGTCTGGTGAATACTAAAGGGATTGGCAAGAAAAATCGGCACAAGATCGACTACCCCAACATTCCCTCGGCGATACGGCCAGTACCTCATTTTGAGTCTTTACCAGTTCCGATTTTCAGTGGATATCTTCCCTCCGAGGATAAATATGATGTACCTGATATGGACCTCCACGGAATGGATTCAGATGCTGAACAGTCATTAGCTCCTCACTGTTTCAAGCAAGAGGATTTGAATGACTTGATACGTGATTTGGTGCTCTCCAAGAAAGCTGCAGAATTTTTAACCTCCAGCTTGAGAGGAAGGCATATGTTTGACAGGTCGGTACGTATATCATATTACCGAACAAGGGAGAGTACATTTGTTGAGTATTTATCTGAGAACAAACAATTTGTATACTGCCACGATGTTCCTGGTCTGTTTACCGAGTTGGGAGTTGGCACCTATAGCCCTGCTGAGTGTAGACTGTTTTGGATAGCTCCAAACGTAGCCTCAAGTGTGTCCTTTTGCATAATGGCAATGACTTTGGTGAAGTTCCTCTTGGTCACTCTGTCCATCTGCGAGAAACTCACGATGACATAAGAATGGTCATGGATTTGCTTAAGTACCATGAACACAATTGGATCATATGTGTAGACCTTAAGATGGTCAACTTCCTCCTTGGCCAGCAGAAGGGGTGTACAAAGTTTTCATGCTATATCTGTATGTGGGACAGTCGAGCCCATGACAAACACTGACCCCCAAAAGATTGGCCATTTCGGGAAACTTTGGAAGCAGGAATGCCAAACATTGTTAATGAGCCAATCGTGAGTCGAGAGAAGATCGTTTTCCCTCCACTTCATCTCAAACTGAGGTTGATGAAGCAGTATGTCAAGGCGTTGAGCCCTGACAATGATTGTTTTCAGTACATAGTATCGGCGTTTCCTGCTTTGTCATACGAAAAAATTAAAGCAGGAGTATTTGATGGACCCCAAATCCGAAGACTTCTGAGTGATTCTAGATTCGTGAACACCATGAATGAAAAAGAGAAGGCAGCCTGGCTCTCATTTTCTGCCGTTGTTCGTAACTTCTTAGGAAACAAAAAAGCGCATAACTACGAGGATCTGATTACTGATATGCTTTTAGTATAACGTGATCTGGGGTGCAACATGAGTGTGAAGGTGCATTTCCTAAATAGTCACCTTGACCGATTCCCAGAGAATCTGGGAGCCGTGAGCGTCGAACAAAGGGAACGTTTCCATTAGGATTTGATGACCATGGAAGAGCGCTACCAAGGTCACTGGGATAGACACATGATTGCGAACTACTGCTGGACGATTAGAATAGAAAGAGTTACAAACGCAAATTTTTGCCCGATTGAAATCAAGAAGAGGTCCTCCAGCCTGATGTACGGTCATTAATAAATGAGCATCTATTTAATTACAGTATTTGTAATCCTAATGTGTAATTCAAGTTTCTTCTCATATGCAATAAAATGTTTGTGCAAAAAAACCTGCTTTACTATAAATAACGCAAACGGATGGTTCAAAATTACTTCAGGGCATGATGATAGGCGTGATAAAATGAAAATTATTGTATTATATTAGTTATTGATATTATGAAAACTCTGTAGCATTTAGAGAGAATCTGATTTCAGATTTGAATTCAGTATGCTCGAATTAGGTAGGAAAAGGTACTTTTATCAATTCACCAAATTCATTGTTCCTTAGTGTTATCTTCTGCTGGGTTCCTGGACATTTAAGAATTGCAGGGAATGAGCGCGCCGATGAGGGCGCCAAAGAGTCCCAGGGGACTGGACCAGTGTTTCGCTCTTCCTCACACCGACTACATGGCAGGAATACGGGCAGCTCTCTGCGCTGCGTGGCAAAGAAGATGGGAGATAGTTGAGGGAAACTTAAAGTTGCGTGCCAATGCGCTGCGACTGTTCCCATGGCCCTACAGCGTAATGCGGAGACGATTTCAGGTTGCTTTCTGTCGTCTACAAATCTGACACACTCGCGGGACACACCGCCATTTGATGGAGCGCTCGTCTGCGCCCTACTGAGAAGAGTGCGTTGTCCCCCAGATTGTTAGGCACATTCTTATTTAATGTCCCACTCTGGGCGATCTTCGCGCATGTTACCTGTCCCAGTACTGGCCGAGCGGGGTCACTACAGTTTGTCCCTTGTACTCAAAGGAGAGTTCGTGCACATTGACTTTTTGACTTTACTAATTTTTGGAAGAGCCGGCCTCCTCCCTTTTATTTGACTGTTGTAGGTTTTTGTAGGTTACATGTTCCTGCGCCGGGGAGAGGCGGGCCTACCCCAGACGCCTGAGCGTGCCTCCTTTTTGCTTTGTTTTCTTGTTGTTATTTTCTTAGCGTTGTTATTTGTTATTTACATGCTGTAATTTGTTTTTTTGTTACTTGTTTCTTAATATAGCCTAGTAGTAGGCAGTGTCGTGTACGGCGACTTATGCACAAGCAGGCAGTCTTCAGCTGGGATCCTTAAAAAAAAAATCAAATAAGGGTAAAACTTTCGTTACTTTAAACTGCAACACTTTTGATTCTCAGCAATATTTAGACATTGCTTGATCAGTTTGAACCTGTCTCTGCTCATTATTTTGTGGAAGATGGGTGCTTCCAAAGAGCAGTTCGTGGACCAGTAATCATTTTCCGAGGGTAGTCTATGGTAGCCACTTATCAAGAGTAGTCCTAAGAAACGGAACATTTCTTCCGTGTCAACGCTCGCTGAATGTCTGATTGTTTTATGTCTCTCAGCATACAAATTCATTTGCCGTATCATGACTTATCATGGCGGGAGTTAAGAACATCAGAAAAATTTCAATAGATCCTTACCAATGAGCTGGAAGAGATCCTCCTGGGATTGCAGCGGTGTAATCGGTGGGAGAAACACATTTTCATTTTTACGCCATCTTTTGCTCGCACCAAGATCGACATTTTCGCTGTCAAATGCTGTGTCTTGTTCGTGGACCTCAATTTCGCCATCAACTTCTTCAGGTTCTGTGTCCTGGTCCAGATTAACATCATCGCTTTCTTCCTCGCTGACAGTATTGTTTGCAGAGTAGTGGAAGGTATTACAACGAAATCTAAGTTTTCAAAGGCACATTGCTCGATATTATATCTTGCGTTTTCAAGGAAGCGAAACCGAGATATGCCTCTGTTAGGCCTGGGCCTGTGAACAAAAAGAATGAGGTAATGATAAAGAGGCAACCATTTTCTAAATCAATCTACTCACTTGATACTTTGACTTTATGAGCTGTTTGGTCACTAAAAGTCATTTTTAATCATACTGATAAATTTGAAAAACTTGCACGACACATTTTTCTGTAAAATGATCTGCGATACGAATTCCAGACCGTTTGTAAATATAAATGAAACGTCTCTATGAAGTGATAAAAATTCGTATATTTCATCTAAGATACACCTAAAGGTATAATTTTCAATTTGTTCATAATTATACTTACCCATTTCTGCACATGCACGTGTGCTCTTCGCAGCGTTTAACCTTGAAGTGACTGATGCCAAGATCAGGGCTGTAACAACTCGATATCGAGATATCCTGAGATGTTGATGAAATTTTCCCTAGTCTAATTACTTTCTCGAAATCTAATTGCAGTGGTTTCTCTATGCTTAACTGATGACTGGCAATCTATTCTTTTCAGAGCATTTAAAGTGTTTATAAGATCTGTTTTAATCTTTCTCAAATGACTAAATAGCCTCTCTACTGAGGCATTAGAATGGGGAAATAAGGCAAGTCATACTCTCCCCACTTATATCTCCCCCCTTCCCCTATCCTCTATCTCTCACCCCTCCACCCTGTCCCCCCACTTCTCCCTTTTTATTCCCCCTCTATCTCTCCCGCACTCCCCCTCTCTCCCCCTCCCCACTCTTTCCACCTATATCTCCCCCTCCATCTCTATCTAACTATCTCCTCTAGCCCTCACCTTCTTCTCCCCTATGGGTAGAGTGTTGGAGAATGGAGAGGGAGAGAGAATGGGAAAATGGAGGGGAAAGAGAGAGTGGGGAAATGAAGGTGGGAGTAAGTGGAGAAATGGCTGGGGGTGAAGGAAGAAAGTGGGGAAATGGAGGGGGGAGAGAGGGGAGCGGGCTAAGAGGAAAATAGTTGGGGAGTGGGAGAGAAAGGGCAAAGTGTATATTTTTAGGACGTGATTTTTTTAAAATTTGTAATTGTATTATAGCTTACTTTATTAATGAGCTTCCCCTCACCCTGCCCCCCCCCCCTGTTAAAAAGGAGGAGAGAGGGGGAGAGGTAAAGGGAATAGATAAGATAGGGAGGAGGAGGGGGAATGAATGGGGATAGGTAAGGAAATGGGATAGGGGGAGAAGTAGGTGATGTGGTAGAGGTAAAGATGATCACAGTCGATTTGAAGGATCAAATAGGCCGAAGGCCAACAGCCTGAAAGGTTGATAGAGAGCGAGCTTTTCCTGTAGGAGGCAGGGAGTGGCGAAGCCATGGCTTATATATATATATATATATATATATATATATATATATATATATATATATATATATATATATATATATATATATATATATATATATATATATATATCAGGAATATGAAGACATATGCGATGGTTACGAACATTTAATTTTCCGGACGTTTCGGTCATTAACGATGACCATCATCAGTGAATTCTTAAGCGGAATACAAGAAATTCACTATACACCACAGCAAGAAAGAATTATAAGGGCAGGGCGAACAATCCAAAATAAGTTAGATCAGGGGGTATGTAATCAAAGCGGATATTAATAGATGGAGCGAAGCAAGTAATTCAATAAAATTAAGTTAATTAATTAATTAATTAGTGAAAGTGATAAAATTGTGTGGTAGGTTTATAAAGGTGTGAAAATGGTTTCTAGTTTGCCCTGGTGTTAGGGCATCACTAGCATTCTTCTCATTTTTTCTTTTTAATAATAAAATTTTCCTCCGTCATTAATGGTGTTGACTGTCGTTGACAGCCAGTTTCCTCCATTATTATATATATTTTTCTCTATTATTTTCAATTTATTCTACCGTCATAGCATTCGAGCCTTTCAAAGTTATCTAATATGCTGAATATCTCTATTTAATTTTTGTTGAGATTTAAATTTATTACTTCCATTTGGGCCCTTTGCCTCTTTTTGTAGATATGAGTTATGTTGATTAATTTTATTTGATTGAGATTTGGGCACTTCACCTCTTTTATTCTAAAGTTTTAATTATTTTTTTAATTATTTAATATGGGCACTTCGCCTCTTTTTTATTTCAAATTTATTAAGTTTAAACTATAATAATTAGGGCACTTCGCCTCTTTTTATTAGAATAATTTCTTTCTTTTGTTTGTTTTCTTGTTACGAGTCGGGTTCAGTATGGTCACAGTAATTTGATTTTGTGTACTACTAAGTATACATTGGTAGTACTTCTTCTCTTGCGCAGGTTCTACTACTTGGGAACAGAGCTGTTCTACCAATTGCGCGTCTTCTATTTCTACGTATGTTCAGGTTAAAGTTTATAGTCGGGAGTATCACTTGGTCTATTTTATCCCATGTCTTTCTCCCTAGCCTTTGGATCTCCGTATTGACCGGCTTTAGTCCGATTCTTTGGTGTAGAATCGATTGCCGAATACGGTCGATCCTTTGCGTGCCAGTAATCAGCAGAGTGGCTTTATTCTGTACCCTCGGCATCATTCTGAGAGATGTACAGCTTGTCATCTAGGTGATCACGGCCGGGTACACTAACTCTGAGCGTACTAAGTCCATGTACAGCTTTTTCTTGTTTGGCACGCTGAGGCTTCGGAAACGGTAAAGTTTCCTCAGCCCTCTTTTGGCTAGGGAGAATCTGGTATTTATGTGAGCCTTATATCCAGTTTTATAGAGCTGTAAGCCCAGGACTTTTCCCTCGTTGGAGTACGGATAGAGTTCGTTGTTGACGATGACGTCGTCTACTTTCCGGCAGTTCATTGGAATTGTGGTGAACTTATGGCGGTTGGTCTTAATTTTCCACTTCTTCTCATAACGGTTGATATTGTCGATTTCGACAGCTGTCGCCCTCGCCTGACTTCCAGAGTTCCTGAATGGACTCAGGACGATTTGGGTGATGTCATCTGCGTATTGCAGATACATCGAATCGTACCTCACTGGAGCAGGCAGGTCAATTGTGTACACTAGGTACAGCAAAGGGCTGAGACAGCTGCCTTGTGGAACTCCCGCCTCGAGTTCGAATTCGGGTCCCCTGCAGCCCTTGATCGCGATTTGGGCTCTCCTATCCGAGACAATTGCAAAGGACCCTTTCCAGTAGTGTGTTAAGCTGAAGGTTGAGGATCTTGAACTGTAGCCCTCTCAACCAAACCTTATCGAAGGCCTTCTTTACATCCCGCAGCACCACGTCTACGTACCTCCTCTCAGCTTTACTGCAAACGAGTTTTTCCGCTAGGAGGGCGAGGTCTGTTTCCGTTCCTCGTCCCTTGCGGAACCCGTGCTGCTGAGGGTTGTGAGCTCCCAGCTCGCCTAGTTTTTCTTGAAGCCTGTCAGCTAGGAGTTTCTCGTAGACTTTCGCAACGATCTCCAGCAGGGTGATTGGCCTGTAATTTACCAGTTGATTAGGGGGTCTACCTCCCTTGGGTATGAAAATCACCTTAGCAATCTTGAAACCTTCCGGGAAGTAGCTCGTATTCAGGGAAGCGTTATAGATGTTTACGATTCCCTGAATGATCTGCTGTGGGGCATTAACCAAATTGTTCCTGGTGATGCCCGTCCAGCCTGGTGCTTTTTGTTGGAAGGCTCTTACAGTGGCCATGACCTCCTCTGGTGTTGTGGGACGACCGTGGTCCGCCATCTCCGTGCCTTCGTTGACTCGATGTTGTGGGTGCGTGCGGTGCAATACCTGATTCAGTTCTTCGATCAGTTGGCCTTCGAATTCCTGGTCGAACTCGTCGTTTTCTTCAGGGGTGATCCTGAAAACGTTTTTCCAGAAGTTTCTGAACCTGTCTTCCAGAATTGCCGGGTCCTCTATATAGTTTCCGTTCTCGTTTATCCGAGCCTTTGGTCTTGGTGTAAGTCCCTTTAAGTTTTGATTTCGCGCCAGAACTTAGCCTGGTTAAGTTCGCTGTCGACTTTGGCTATGAAGTTGTTCCAGATTACCTCCTGTTGGAGGTTGATAGCGTCTCTAAGCTCTGTGCTTAGGCATCAAAGGAGCGAGTTTCTTTCCCGGTTGGGACCCTCCCGTCTTATTTCCTCGTACACTTCCCTGTGAACTCGAGTGATATCTCTCATCTCCTCAGTCCATCTGGGCTGAGGAAGTGTTTTATACCCTTTTATGGGTATGTTCTCGCGGTCCGCATTTAGTATGGATGTTGTTATCCTCTCCAGTTTCCTGTATATCTCTTCTAACGACGCCGCGCTTAGGTCAGCTGGCGCATATTGACTGAGTCGTCTTTTGTAACGATCCCAGTTGGCCAGGGCGTAGTTTTTTCCGGAGAGGGACTGGGAGCTGGATCGGTGCGAGAGATGCTGTGGTGAGTATCGATATGTGATCACTCGGGACTGTTGGGCCTGGCTCACTATGGTAGTTGAATGGGAAGTCTTCGCTTGTTAAGAATATATCAGGCTTAGTTGCTGATCTGGAAGTGATATAGGTCGGAAAGTCCGGACCTATTCTTTGGATGTTTTTCCTTCCCATAATCAGTTCCAAGTTACTTAACGGGAGATAGGCTCGGCGAGGGGGCTGATAGGCTGTGGCTATCACGAGGTCTCCTACCAGTGTATGCAACAAAGCTTTACTCTCGACTATAAATAGATACTTCCCAAAGCAAGTTTCTCCTAATTAATTCTAATCCTCTTGGTGTCTATACTTTCCTTCGACACAAAGAATCACTCCCATCATGCCTGCGTTCCTCCATCATTTATCAATTCACTTGTGCGACCTGCCAAAGTCGCTATGTAGGCCAAACAAGTCTACAATTAAGATGTAGGATCGCTAAGCATATCGGAGTATCATACAGAACAAACATTCCCATCTCCAAACCCGAGCACTCCTATATACGAGAACATTCACTAAAACTTAACCACCCCCTTGACCCTGATTCCTTTAGTATACTCTCTTCCGCCTCCTCTTCTCTGGATTTAAAAACTTTTGAATCACTTTACATCAAACAAATAAACCCGGAACTCAATGATTATTCATCATCCCTCAAATTATTCACTATATAGACAAACGTCCAACCAACTACATCCGCCTTAATAGTTTTATTTCTGCCTAATTCTGTCCGTAATATCATTTGATACTCCCAACTACACCGAAATAAGGTTATTACTCGTGCAGAGAAATCTTTATTTTTATTTTAGTTTGTCCCATTTATATCCAAATGATCTGGTTTATGATTGACTTTTGCTTAATTTAATGTTTTAGTCGTCCTCTTTGGCCACTCCATTATTGATTATTTAATATTTAAACTTTCGTGCCTTAGTCTACTCGTATTCATTTAATGTTCAATCACTTAAAATTTAACTTCATCCACACATCCACCCATCAAGGAATCAAGAACAGCTGACGAATTATCACCACTTCCACGAGAGTTAATCACCCAAGAATGTCACCATTTGGTAACTATTAGCCTTGAGAGTAGAGCAAGAAGGTTACCTGTGTTGTCTCGTTTGTCTCATAAGGGCAGCTACGGTCTGATTGGAGATTCCTCCTGTTTCCGTGGCTCTCAAAAGAGACAGAAGCAAGCGTGGACTGGTTGATTGGAGATACCTCCTGTTCCTGTCCTGCTTGTAAAGAGGGCATTGGTCGGTTCTACACTATGCACTCGTGGCGATGATGGGTGAACAAGAGTGACGCCACGATGCAAGGGTCGGCGTCCATAGCCACCCCGCCAAGGTCTGCGAAGCGGACGCGGAATGGGTCTAGTCCACCCTCACCGACCGAGACCTCCACGCAAAAGAGGACCACCCGAAGCCTGGAGCCGGAGTTCTCACAGGCAGAGGAGGCCCCCAGCGATGAAAGCGGTCGCCTCATCATCGACGAGAGCCCCCAGACCGAAGAGGCCCAGCAGGAGAATGAGGCAGGCTAGGTAACAGTCTCTCATTCCCGACGAGGCTCCCGACCCAAGTTCAAACTGGTGCACCAGGGGAACACCACTAGTGCCTACCAGACGGTGACGGAGCTGGAGAGAGCACACCATGGTCTGCGGATAATCATTCGCCCTACTCTCAACAGCGAATACGTCCTCACCCAGAAGGACGATGGGTTGGAGGCCATGCTGAGCCGCCTTGCCGAGGAGGGGGATCGAGTGATCCTGCTCGACACCAGAGTGAAGAGGCACAAGGTGGTGCTTGAACGCTATCCAACCACTCTCCCACTCCAGGCTGTCGAGGCACACCCTCACGTGCTCTCGGCAACACGGCTCCTCGCACACAGAGACAAGGTCCCAACCAGGCAGATCCTGGTAGTGTACGAGGGGCCGCCACCACCCAAGTTAGACCTGGGCAGCTGGGGTCGCTACGCCCTGCGCCCCTATCAGGGTGAGCCTGTGAGATGCTACAAGTGCCAGCGCTTCGGGCATCCCCAGACCATGTGCCAAAACCCCGTCAAGTGCGTCGTGTGCAGCCAAGCGCACCCGACGGAGGAGTGTATCGGTCGCCTCAAGGCCAGCGAGACCACCACGGCACGGTGCCCCAACTGCACAAGGGGCACCACGCTTGGAACACGAAGTGCCCCGAGCGAATGAGAAGGATGCCATAGGGTCACCGGCGGCAGAAACAGATGGAACCACGTGGCCCCCAACCCAGCAAAGAAGAAAGCGTCGGTTTATTGCCGCGCCACCCCTAATCGGGTCGGCGTGGGTTACCCATCCAACCACGACTCTCGGCCTGCCCGGCAACACGTCTGGGTGGTACACAGGAGGGGGAGCGGTAGGGGGAACCACGTGAGCCCCCCCCCAGCAACAAGGCAGTAGACGCCTTGTTCCAGCGCCACCACCAAACAGGCCGGCGTTGGCTTCTCACCCACCACCCACCCACCACTCAACAGCCTGGCACAAGTCAGGTTGAGGTAGGGGAAGAGGACGAGCAGGGAGCAAGAGGGGGTACCAGCAGCTGCAAAACCAGCAACTCTGCTCACACCTCCACCCAGCCACCCACCTCCTGTGTCCCCAAGCCACAGAGGATGGGGGGACACAGGCGTTGGGCCCACCGCGCCCGCCCAGACGAGGAGCAGTCCACGGTGCTACCCAATGCCCAACCACCGACAGGGTCTCGACGTGGACCCTCAGGTTATGGGGCTGTCCTTCACACAGCATGTCACGCATCTGAGGGAGCGGACGCAGGCCCGGCTGAATGTGATGAGGGCCATGACGCGGCCGAGCGCTGGTGCAACCTTTCCTGTCCTCCACCTCTACTACCTGCAGGCAGTGCGCTCCCTAGTGGACTACAGTGCACCGGTCCTTGTAGCGCTACCCCGGCAGCAGCAACAGCGCCTAGAGGTGAAGCCAAACCCCGCTATGAGGACCCTGTTCGGGGCACCCAGGTGGTGCAGTGCCTGTGTCATGCAGAGTGAGGCCAACCTGGTGCCCCTCACCGCCAGGGTGGATTGCATTGTGGCCCGTCGGGTGGCCAGAGTGCTCCAGCGCGACGTGGAGGGTTTTGCGCAGAGGAGACTCCGAATAGCCGTGGCGCCGGGCATCGAGTGCCTGCGTAACAACAGGTGGCTCGTAAACGTCCGCCTAGCAACCAACTCCCTCAACCAGGCAGGGAACTGGCTGTGGCGCGATCCCGACACCCCCAACCACGCCTACGTTCCACCACTACCATGGAACGCCCCCGCCGCCCACTTCACACCTACACAGCTGCCCGCCATCAAACCGAAGTGCCTCACCGAGGAGCTGTGCCATCACGCCCTCATAGCCATGTCTGAGGTCACGGAGCCAGCAGCGCAGTCTACTTCATTGACGGCTCAGTCGACCCCGACAGCGGGAGGTCCGGTGCCGCCTTCGCCACGAGCGGTACAGCGTGTGTGGCTGGGCTACTCCACGAAAGAGCTGCACGCCGACTTTGTGGCAGGAAGATGCAAACACTGCGGCGGCTGCTCCCGGCGCCCACTGGTGCACTACCTCCTCTCCTGCCTAGCCCCCACCCGCCTCAGGCCAGAGTGAGCGCCAGCCCCTTCCTCTGTAAGAGGCACCCTACTAAGGGCGCGAGAGGCAAGAGCCACCCAGGTGGTCCGCCACACCCCAACAAATGAGCTGCTGGAGGTGCTGAGAACAGCACTTCCTCAGCGCTGATCGCCGCTGGCGCCCAGCCGGGCGACGGGTGGTGAGGACCGCCGCCACCCACTTGCAGCAGATAAGACACGCGTGGGACGCTCCACGGCGTCTTTCTGCACGCCAACATGACGGGCTCCCCGCTTTGTGTAGTGTGTACACTTATACTACGTGTATTTATATTTTATTGTATCATACTATTACTGTATTTGTATTGGATTATTTTTGTATTTGTATTAGATTATGTATAGATGTGCGCTATTGCACAATAAAACTATACAATCAATCAAATTTAACTTTATTGAATTATTTGCTTTGCTCCATCTATTAATATCCGCTTTGATTACATACCCCCTGATCTAACTTATTTTGGATTGTTCGCCCTGCCCTTATAATTCTTTCTTGCTGTGGTGTATAGTGAATTTCTTGTATTCCGCTTTAGAATTCGCTGATGATGGTCATCGTTAATGACCGAAACGTCCGGAAAATTAAATGTTCGTAACCATCGCATATGTCTTCATATTCTTGCTAAGAATAAGGTTCCCAACGAACGACTCCATCACCAATATATATATATATATATATATATATATATATATATATATATATATATATATATATATATATATATATATATATATATATATATATATGTATATATATATGTCTATGTATATATATATATATATATATATATATATATATATATATATATATATATATATATATATATATATATATATCTTAAACCTGTTACTGATTTTTATCATTGAAAGTAGTCAGAAGAGGATATTTAGCACAGTAACTATAGTATTGCTCCCAGAGTAAATATTTACATATATGAATTGCACTAAATTTGTCATACTAAAATTAATCTAAAAGAGAACATGCAGTTTGATTAAATTTACAGTTTCCAATCACTTCTAAATTCCCACCCATTTTGATATGAAGACGTCTGTCACCATAAATTTCTACAGATTGTCTACAGATGATCTGCAGCATGCAAAACATGCGATATGAGCTCGTTTCAGTCAGGTCATAATATATCATTGTAAGCATGCACATAAAATTTATTTCTATTTGTTTCTATTTACATAAAAACAAACAGAGTTGTGCTCCTTGTCCATCGCTGTCCAGTCGTTGCTTAAATATTGTCAAACTACTAATGGACACCACATCATCTATCAATAACTCTTTGAGTAAAAAAAAAAACTTTCTATCTTTGTTAAACCTCACCTTTTTCAATTTCATACTGTGTCTGGTGAAAGTTGTGTTTGGTTTCAAGTTATGATGTTATGTTTTGTGCGAGAATGTAATTTCTGTTTATGATGGAAGTTATCATATTATAATATGTAACAGTATTATTTCTCCTTGTTTCAGTTTGGCGCTATGTGGAAGTTTAGCTGTTTAAAATAAATATACTGTCACCAGCAGTTGTTTACGATCACCAAAGTTTAAACAGCTGAACAGTTCAACTGGTCAACCTCCCAATTTCACAGGTTCTCAACTATGGATAAGTTCTTGCCTCCAGGCACCCTAAACAATAACCCAAAGTCATCGACAACAGCAGACGAGTGGGACATATGGAGCTCCAACTTCGAGGCATTCGTCGACTCAATATATCCCTCTCTCAATCCTGACAAGCTGAAGCTGCTTCGAGCATATGTGTCAAGCCGCATCTTCAAGCTCATCTGAAATGTGGCTACATACCAGGAAGCAAACAAAATACTGAAGGCCCGCTTTGTCAAGCTTAAGAGTAGAGTTTATGCAAGACATTGCTTTGCCACTTGCAAAAACAGGCGGGCGAGATGCTGGACCAGATTTTGGAGAAACTGAAGAGCTTGGCCCAAAACTGCGACTTCAGAGCCGCCACTGCCGAACAAGTTGAAGAGTTAGCCATCAGAGATGCCTTCATAACTGGCATTGAATCAAGTGCCATTGGACAGAGACTTCTAGAAAACATTGAATTAGACCTCGATACTGCTGTGAAACAAGCACGTTCACTTGAAATGGCCCAGCTGCACTCGGAGGCATAGCGCACAGTCATCACTGACGGCAGCTACTGAATCGGAAACAATTATAGATGTGAAGCCAACAGAATGACATGTAGAGCAACATGAATGTCTAACCGTGAACGCGACCCAGTCGAGTGCTAGAATATGTTTCTTTTGTGGAGGGCCTTTTCGCCCTAGGAAATTCTGCAAGGCTGAGGAAGCATCATGCTCCAAGTGTGGAAAAATGCGACACTTTGCCCGAGTATGTCAATCATCAGCAAGGTCTGTTCAACCAAGAAGCAAGTCAAAGATGTCTGCAACTATCATTGCGTCGACTGCAAGCCTGAATAGTATCTCCAGAGCAGTTACAAGGATTCTTCTAGATGACAAGATATCAATGGGGGCTCTAATCGACACTGGGAGTTCGCGCAGTTTCATTCAACCAGAAGTTGTGCAATCTGCTGGGCTGAAGATGTTGCAAGCGACAGGTAACAGTTTCTTTGGAATCTGGTCAACCTCAACAAACTACCGAGATCCGTGGACGTTGTCAGGCTAGTCTAACCGTCAATGACAAGTACTAAAATATTCAACTGTATGTCATGGAAGATCTGTGTTCTCCTGTCTTGCTAGGTCTTGAGGTTTTGAGGCAACATAAGTCGGAGTCCGTTAGGTTTGTGGGATACCAACCTCCCTTGGAGCTGTGCAGTTTAGGGGTGGACCCCCAACTCTGTTTGGGAACCTGACTCCTGAATGTCGCATTGTTCAAATCAGATCCCGTCACTACTGTGAAGAGGAAAGTAAGTTAGTCAAAGACGAGGCAGAGCGCTTACTTCAGGAAGGGGTCATTGTACCTAGTCTAAGCCCATGGCGAGCGCAAGTAGTGGTTGTGAAGAATGGAAGCAAAAGGAGAATGGCAGTAGATTACTCCCAAACAATCAACCGTTTTACGAATCTAAATGCATACCCAGTGCCAGCAATCTCCGAGATGGCAGAGAAGATCTCCAAATACAGCTACTTTGGCTCCATCGGTCTTAAGTCAGCTAATCACCAAATATCCTTGAAGACTGAAAAACAAATGTACACTGCCTTTGAGGCTAATGGACGACTTTTTTTAGTTCACACAAATTTAAAGGACACCTTCGCCTACGTGGATGACATCACAGTATGTGGACATTCAAAGGAAGAGTAAGATACCAATATAGAACATTTCTGTTCAGCAGCTGAGAAGTATGGGCTGACAATCAATCAAGACAAAAGCAAGTATGCTCAGAATCGCACCTCAACACTAGGTCACGTCATCGAAGAACATAATATCAGCCCTGATCCAGAGCATATGCGACCACTACTTGAGATGTCAGCCCTAGCGGATGCGAAAGCACTTCAGCAAGCTCTTGGACTCCTGTCCCACTATGCTAAGTGGATCCTAAACTTCTCTGAGAAAATTAGATCCATTGTTGATTGCAAGGGCTTTCCAATGACGCCCATGGCACTAGAGGCCTTCTAGAGACTGAAGCAGGAGATATCGCAGGCTTCACTTTGTGCAATAGAGGCCAACACACCATTTGTCGTTGAGACAGATGCTTCAGCATTGGTCATCGCAGCATCTCTGACACAAAGTGGCAAATCAGTTGCCTTATTTTCACGTTCGCTTGCTTCTGGAGAACGTGACCACTCAGCTATCGAGCGAGATGTATATGCCATCATGGAGGCACTGCGCAAGTGGCGTCACTTTTTGATTGGTCGCCACTTTAAGCTCGTGACCGATCAACACTCAGTATGGTTCATATTATATCATAAGAATCGAGGGAAAATCAAGAACGAGAAAAATCCTCCGTTGACGGATAGAATTGTCCTATTTCAGTTTTGACATATCATATAGGCCTGGCTCACGAAACCTCGTCGCTAATCTGGAATCCCATGACGTATCTGCAGCTACTGGCAATGTGATTGTGGAACTGGGAAGCTTGCATGACTCTCTGTGCCACCCAGGGGTGAGAAGGATGTGACACATATCACGCTGCCGAAACCTGCCTTTCTCATTAGAAGATGTCAACTCGGTCGTCTGCAGGTGTACAACATGTGATGAAGTCAAACTACGATCCATCAAACATAGTGGAACTCTGATAAAAGCTACACGCCCTTTCGAGACACTTTTTATTTACTTTAAGGGACCATTGCCAGCCAAACGAAGGAAGAATCGTTACATCTTTACTGTAGTGGACGAATACAGTCGATTCTTGTTTGCCTTCCCTACAGAAGCTATATCCATCGAAACGACCATCAAATGCCTGTCGTCCCTCTTTTGCACTTTCAGTATGCCAGACTACATCCATTCAAAACGTGGAGTGGCCTTCACCTCTGCCTAATATCAGCAATTTTTACATGATAGAGGAGTAGCAACAGGCTACTCATCAGCATACAATCCACGTGCTAATGGACAACAAGGAGTAACAAGGAAAGAAAGTACCCTAGGAGACCTTACGGTCCATTCAAAGAGGGTTCTTACTCAGTGTGAAACTATCCCGGTAGTCAACATTGTCGAACCCTCGAAGTATTTTGAAAACTTCGATGAGCAGACCACGCAGTCTACGGGTTTCCAGCGAGAACAGATTTAATTTCGTTAGTCTATCCTCATAACTTTTATGTCGGATAGAGGGAATCAGCTTAGTTGCTCTGGCTTGTACGCGTTCCAACCTTGCGATATCCTTTCGAAACGAAGGACTCCAAAATTGTACGGCATACTCCAGGTGCGGTCGGACAAGTGAGTTGTACAGGCACAGTACAATCTCCTGGTTCCGATAACCAAACTGGCGCTTAATATAGCCTAGCATCCTTTGGGCCTTTTTCTCCGCCTCAATGCACTGTTTCGAGAACTTGAGGTCACTAGTGATTGTTACACCCAAGTCCTTCTCAGTGTCACTCGATTCAAGAGCAGTGCCCTTAAGGATATACTGAGATTGGGAGTTTCTGTGGCCGATATGCATTACTTTGCATTTATTCACGTTAAAAGGCATTTTCCATGTGTCCGACCACTCCCCAATCTTCCCAAGATCTTCCTGAAGGCGGGCAGTGTTTCCATCCTTTGCAACGTTCATACCAAGCTTCGTATCGTCTGCAAATTTGGAAATCTTGGCAACCATGTCACCGTCCATGTCGTTGACGTAGATGATGAATAGTAGTGGTCCCAGGACAGAACCTTGAGGCACATTGGTACCATTCACCTAGCCCTACACTTCAGAGGTCTTCCTGTTGATGACTGGGAGCTTGTACTTCCAGATGCATTCCACAGCCTTATGTCCCTACTGTGTGTGTCAACCAACCAGACACCCAACGAACGCTTCTTCACATTCTAAAGGAAGGCATCCTTTGGACAAGCACTATTGTCATGGCTGCTTCCTTAGAAGCAAGTACTGCTACAGAAGGCTGCGACAACCTCAAAGTATGAGCCACTTGTAGAATCTGTAACGTCTTGCATGCAAACCCTCAGTATGCCAGGGTGCAGCACATGGATGGAAGTGAGGCCACAGTGTCAATTCGCTATCTCTCCGAGCCTACAGAGGACAAACCTGGAGAACCACTTAAAGGAGATCAAAGAGCACCTGCCAAAGCTACCGATTCACATACACTTTTATCTACTAAAGCTGCCACACCATCGGTAGTCACGGATGTGCCCTCAGAGCCACATGCACCAGTAGATGCAGCTATTTCAGTGGCAACACCCCATGTGACTCAACCGGAGCGTTGCAAAGACATATAGGGTATGAGTAATGTATTCTCTCTCTCTTGTAGTTTTGTAGGCTGGGTTAAATGATCCACCGCTTCTTTATGGGATGAAGGAAAAATATATATATAATTATATATGGATTCTTTATTCCGGGGTATATGGCTGGAATAAGCTTCGAAATGACGAACAGGAAATATAATTTTTCTTATTGAATAATAATAATTTTTATGACTCTTCTGACTCGATGATATACTCAGTTTTTTAGTAGAAGGTGGGATAGTAGAAGATATAGTAGGTGAAAATTAAAGAGGGGAGGAAGGGGGGGGGGGTATTTTGCCCTAGTAGGGAGGAAATCGCTTTATTTTTTATTTATTTTTACCTTTGCTTTTGTTGTTTGTTTGAACTGCTTATCCTATGTTTGTGTAATTTCATGAGCTTTAGTGTTCTTCTTATTGTTTGTTCTCAAATGATTAGTTGTACTTATTTTTGTTGCAAATCTTCAGCTCTAACAATTGACTTCATGTTTCTCGTGTTGTAATAATTGTATTGTTCGCTGTTTTCATTTATGTATTTATTGATGAAATGTTCTTATATGTTGTATTAGCGTTTTGCCTATGTATAAATTGGTTTGACTTCTTGTAGGCGTAATTTTGCGCTCGGGAACCTACGTTGGAGTGAGACTTTCGCCCGTAGCCTTGCAGGTATATTAAGTCTGCCGCCTGTTCCCTGTAGCTCAGGAATGACACCATTCGTTGGAGTAGACCAGACCTTTTTTCCAAGTTTTTGGGTGACGACATTTATAGGTTCCAAACGGTTCCTCCTGTGCCTAAGATGGTCACACCTTCTGACTTTGTTGATAAGCAAAGAAACAGTGTTCTGGACACGTCGTAGCCTTTTCATAGAGGTTTTACTGACCGCTTGAAAAACCACTGCGGGGTAAATGAGCTTAGCCCGGACATACATCAGATATATTTTCCTGATGTTGGCCAAGCTAAGATCTCTAAACCTGTATAGCTTAGAGATTTCTCTCCTTGACCGTTTCCGCCTCTCCGTGTGGTGTCTCAAGTATCCATGGTCGGTGATTTTAAGGCCCAGGACGGTGCTTTCGGCGGAGAAGCCGTATCTCCTCCCATCTATGATGATGGGCCATGTCAACCCGCGGCTCAGCGGGACGATCTTGAATTTGTCCCTATTGGTCCTGATCTTCCATCGTCTCCCGTACTGGCTGATGTTGTTGATTTCCGCTATTGTGCGAACCACCTGCGCCCTTGCTTTCCTCCTCGGGCATGGGACAACTTGAGTGATGTCATCTGCGAATTGCCGATACATCGTGTCCCTGTGCACCGAAGTTAGGAGGTCGATTGTGAAGACCAAGTAAAGCAGAGGACTCAGGCAGCTTCCCTGAGGAACGTCCGCCTTCAGTTCGAATTCAGGACCTCTGTACCCTTCTATCATGAGACAGGCCCTTCTGTCCATGATGAAGTCACAGAGTATCCTTTCCAGGATTGGGTCTAGCTAGAGGTTCAGGATCTTGTATTGAAGTCCTTTCAGCCAGACTTTATCGAAGGCCTTTTGCACGTCCCTCAACACAATGTCTACATATAACCTGTTCGCTTGGGAGTATGCTACTTTCTCTGTTAAGAACGCCAGGGCGTTATCTGTGCCCCTTTTTCTGCGGAACCCATGTTGTTGGGGGTTATACACTCCTAACTCGCTCAGTTGAGCTTGTAGCAAATCTGTTAAAATCTTCTCGAAGATTTTTTCCAGTATCTCAAGAAGAGAGATCGGGGGATAGTTAGCCACCTGGTCTGAGGGCTTGTTTTCCTTCGGAATAAAGATGATTTTGGCCATCTTGTACCCGTCAGGAAAGTAGCCTGTATTCAGAGCAGCGTTTATTGTGTTCGCCAAACCCTGAATAATTTGCCTTAGGGCATTTACGAGGTTATTCTTAGTAACCCCAGCCAGCCTGGAGCCCTCTGCTTGAAGGCCCTTATGGTGGTCAAGGTCTCTTCGACAGTTATTGGGCATCCGTAATCAACCATCACTCTTTCCAGAGATACTTGCGGGTGTGGGTGGGTTTTATGTATCACTGTGCCGAGGTCATCGAGCAATTGGTCTACGAAGTCCTGGTCGAAGTCGTCGTTCTCCTCAGGTAATATAGCGAAAATATCTTGCCAGTGAGCTCTAAATTTTCTCTCGAGAGATTCTGGGTCCTCAAGGATGTCGTCTCCATCTTTGATTTGGGTTCTGGGTCTGGGAGGCAATCCCCTAATTCTTCGGATGTTATTCCAAAACCTTACAGGATTGTTCTCCCTTTCCAGCCTCCCAATGATGTCATTCCTTGGACTCACGGAAACTTGGCTTGCCCCTTCTGCTTGCTGTTTAAATCTCGCTACCCCTGATGGTTACGTCCACTCCCATACCTCCTGTAACTCTCACGGTGGTGGAGTTGCTCTCATTCACAGTTCCTCCTTCCCTCTGAATAATCTGCCCTCTCCCCCTCTTCTTTCTTTTGAAGTGCTCATCAATGTCTCTGATTCCACGCCCTCTCTAACTATCTTAGTCCTCTACCGCCCCCCAGCTCCTCCCTCGAGCTTTTTCTTGATAAATTTAGTAACCTCCTCGCTGGTCTTTCCCCCACTGGTTCTCTGCTAATCCTCGGGGATTTCAACCTTCCTGGCCACAATCCTAATTTCAAAGCCTTTTCTGAAATCCTTGATCTCTTCTCCCTCACCCAATACGTTTCTTCCCCTACCCACTTTCAAACCTGACTTATTTCCAACCTGAGGACTACAAATTTGTCCAATGCTATCTATATCTGATCACTTCCTTATCAACTTCAACTTCTCTATCCCATTCCATATACCTCCCCAGCTGTCTCATAATCCTAAGCCTTTCCGTCGACTAGCCTCCATTGATATTCCCTCCCTATCTAATGATGTGGCCTCCAAACTTCCTCCCATTGATGCTTCTGCCTCTCCTGACCAGATTTTCTCTTCTTTGGAGCAACTCCTTCTCACTTCTTGATGCCCACTCTCCCCTTGTCAACGTGCCCCTTGGTATTCTCTGGAACTCCTCCGTGCTAGGCAGTCTATGCGTGCCCATGAAAGAGTCCTTAAAAAGGCTCGCATCCATGGGCAAGACACGACCCCTCTCTCGCTGGCGTTCCGACTTGCGAAAGCTTCCTACGTGGTGAAATTAAAATCTGCTCGTGAAGCCTACTCACGTAATCTGCTTACTGATAGTAGGAATGATCCCCGTACCGTCTTCCGCCTGCTCTCCCGTCTTACTTCCCCAGCCCAGGTTTCCCCACCCATTAGCCCTGCTACCCTCTCGAATTTCTTCGCAGATAAGGTTACTAACCTCCGTGACTCCCTCCCTCAGCCTTCTGTCCCGGCTCCTGCCATTCTCCATGACTTCCCGCCTCAGCCGCTTATCGTTTTTCCCGCTGTGACCGCGTTGGAGCTTACAGCCCTGCTCTCATGTTCTAAGAAATCGGGCTCCCCAAGGGACATTTTTCTGCATAAACTGCTATGTAAAATTCTGCCTGCTATCCTCCCAACGCTTCTTCACCTGTTCAACACTTCACTTGCAACTGGTCTTGTTCCCTCTTCCTTCAAACGTGTCCACACCAGTCCGATTCTAAAAAGCCTCAACTGAACCCCACTGACCCTTCCAATTATCGCCCGATTTCGCAACTTCCTTTCCTCTCTAAGGTTCTAGAGAGAGTGGTTGCTTCACGCATCAACAATCACATGGTGGCCTGTAACATTGATGAAACCTATCAATCTGGTTTCAAGTCAGGTCACTCCACAGAAACCGCCCTTCTCAATGTGTCCGATTGCTTACGAAGAGCCGCGGACAGGGCTTGTGCCTCCATCCTCGTTCTACTCGATCTCTCCTCTGCCTTCGATACTATGACCATACCTTCCTACTTGATCGTCTCCACTCTTTCCTCGGCATATCAGGCACCGTGCTTGACTGGTTTCGCTCTTACCTCTCGTCTCGTACCCAATTTGTTGTGATTGACGACGTTTCATCCGACTCTACCCTCATTCGCTTTGGAGTGCCACAAAGCTCTGTCCTTGGTCCTCTACTATTTCGTATCTACCTTCTCCCTCTTAGTTCCCTTCTCCGTAATCTCGGTCTATCCTTCCACCTCTATGCTGATGACACTCAAATTTAGGTTTCCTCATCCCCCACGTCTCTTGCCTACTCTATCACTGACCTCCTGGCTGCCTACTCCTCCATTTCTGACTGGCTCTCTTTCCAACTTCCTCAGGCTTAATCACTCCAAAGCTGAGGGCCTGCCTGCTCTTGTCTAAAAATCTAAATCTCTTTTTCCCTCGCTTACTCTGGGCGGTAATACTATCATTTTCTCTGACTGCGTTAGGAATCTGGGTGTTGTTTTTGATGAGCATCTCTCCTTTAAGCCTCATATCCGCAATGTCAGCAAATCCTCTCTATGTTTCCTTCGTAACTTCTCTCGTATTCGCTCTCACTTTGATCACCAAAGTCTTGAGACTGCTGTTCATGCCTTCATCACCTCACGCCTTGACTACTGTAACTCTCTGCTTGTGAATCTGCCATCCTCCTCTCTCCGCCCCCTTCCACTTGTACAAAACTATCCTGCCCGGCTTCTCCTCCGTCGCCCTCGCTTCTCTCCGTCGAAACCATTGCTGCATGAACTGCACTGACTCCCTGTCAGATCCAGTACTCACTTCAATATACTTCTCTTCACATTTAAGGCTCTAAACAACAAGGCTCCGTCTTACCTCTCTCCTGCCCTCTCGCCACGCCATGTCCCTCTCTTACCACATTTAAACGTCTCCTGAAAACGCATCTTTTCAGAATTGCCTTCTCCCCCTCTTGAATTTCCATCGAATTTCCAGTCTCATCTCAGCACAACGTGCGCTCTGGGAAGGCCTCAGGCATTGAAGGGCGCATTACAAAAGACTTATTATTATTTTTTATTATTATTATTATATTCCAGATTGTTCTTTGTTTTTCAATTATTATGTTTTTTTCTTCCTCTCCTATATGCCTCATTCTGGCTGTCCTTTCCCTAGTAGTTCCTGTCCTGCCGATCTCTTCATAGATTTCTCTATGTTCCCGGGCGATTTCTCTCATCTCGTCCTTCTACCTAGGTTGTGGGAGCAATTTATAGGAGATTCTGGAGACGCATCTCTCGTCGGCTTGTGTGAGGAGATTGGTGATCTTGTTTATCTCCTCATCAATCTCTTCGAGATTAGCATCTCCCAGGTCAGTTGAATGGTATGTACTGAGTATCTCTCTATATAAGCTCCCAGTTAGCTTTAGCATAACTTTTTCTAAGTGGAACGGGCTTGAGTAGAAGAGCAAGCGAGATCGTGGTGAGAATAGGGATATGGTCGCTCGGTACCACTGGTCCGGGCTCATTGACGATGTTGAAGGGAAAGTTTTTGCTCGTTAACACAATGTCCGGTTTAGTTGCCGAACGTTGTGTTTAGAAGGTCGGGTAATCTGGCCCGGCCCTCTGGAGTCTGTCTCTTTCGAGTAGCAGCTCCAGGTTTCTTCCCCTTTGGTCGGTTCTGCCGTAGCCTGATGCACCGCATCTGGCATTTAGATCACGACCAAGCAATGCTAGTTTCCCACACCCGAAGAGGTTGTAAAAGTTAGGGATCGGAAGGTATTTACGTCGTGGAGGTTGATAGGCAGCCGTCACGGTCAGGTTTCCAGCCAGGGTAGGTATTTCTACAGCCACAAATGATTCATCTAGGTTTGGGAGTGTCCTATATGTAATGTTGTTTCGGATCGCAATGGCAGCGCCTTCGTATCGTTCCTGTTTGTGGTTTTGTTTATAACTGTGTAGTTTGGTATCTTTATTCGGTTTGTGTTTGTGTTAACGCCGTGTTCAGTGATGAGGATTAAGTCGGGATCCACTTCTCGAAATATGTTTCCCTTCCCATCCATTGACATTAACTGTGAGTATTCTTAATGTATTGTTCGTGTTTTCCATGTTTGTGTTGTCTAGTGTTTGTGCGTATGTCTTCTTCTAGTGGTTTTTGTTACGTGTGTTTTTTTCGTTCCTAATTCTGATAAATTCTGCCTCGCTAGAAGCGAGGCAGGAGTCCCTATAGAGTATTATTTTGGCCTCCATGAGCGCTGTGTCGATTAGCGCTTCCTGGTCTGGTGAATCATAAGACCATTTAAGTATGCTAGTTTTTACTCCTTCTATGATTTCCCCTATCTTGGGGTCTTCTGGGAAGGAGGTTTCAGCTTTTCTGTAGAATTTAATATTAATCTCGTCGCCATCGTATTTCTTGTTCTGACTTGAATTCTTCCTTCTGCTCTTTCTCCTCACTCTCTCATGGATCTTAGGATGCTGGGAGCTCTTTTATTCATCCTCAGATGAAGAAGCAGAGCTTAAGATGTTACCCTCAGCCTGCTTGATTCGTCTGGCTGATTTTTTCGCACTCTTTTCCCTTTTCTTCCTCGCCTCAATTCTGGGGTCCCTGTTTGGGGGCCTTTGAGGGGCTGGGGATGATTCCGGGTTCTTATTCTTTTCCTTTCTTCCTTCTTCGTCTCTTGGGAAAGCGGTCGCTGGTGCTTCTTCTTCTGGGCCGTATTGCATCTGGAGGACTTCCCTTAATGGTGGGTTCTCCAGGAACCACATCTCTGCCAAAGCCATTGTTTTTTAGCATGATGTTTAGCTCTTTAGTGAAGCAGCCGGGGTTTGTTAGATTGCGGACATGGGCATATAGAATGCAAGTGAGGATTTTGGTTGAGTTTTTATCCTCCTTGCCTACCTTTAAATATGTCCTTTGCGCAGGGATGATATTTTCATTTCCTGAGGGGGTGGCTTTTGTCACTTGGGCATAGGAGGTGTTCGCCCTCCTAACTCTTTCTGCCTTCTTCTCTTCCGCCTTTCTTTTTAAGATCTCCTTTTTTCTGGGGCAAGACATCGCCATTGCCCCATGTCTCTGTCCGCAGTTTGGGCACTTATCTTTTTTGGCTTGGCATTCGCGCCAGCCGTGCCCTTTTTGGCTACATCTGGAACAGGTTGACTCCTGCTCCTTGCAGTCCTTCGTGGTGTGGTGCACCAGGCGGTAGCATCTGAAGCAAATCTGCAAAGGGGTGAATTCTTCCCACTCGATCTGCTCACCACTTATCTTCGCGTTGAAGAGAAGCAGCCCTCTCTCCTTCGCCTTTGTCGCCATCTGCGTGCCTGTGAATATGGTTTTAAACACATGATGGTACTCTGTGTTATCTCGTTTGTTTTTAAACTTAATAACCTCAGCCACCCTCACCCATTTCTGATTTTTCTCGATCTCCATAATTTCTTCTTTGTTGTGCTGGCCGATCCAGGGTCCAGCATTCTGCACACCACACTCTTGTGTGCTTGGATATGAGGAGGCGTGGTTGGTTGGAGGTTTATATTCTTGAGGGTTTTAATCCCTCCCTCATTTGTGAGAGCTTCCACGTCTTTTTTGTTTTCGCATATTGCGACGAATCCTGCCGGCGTATCTATTAGCCTTAGGACTACCACGCTAAGCTTGACGAACAGGGTGTCGTAGACTTTGCCCTTGTCCAGTTTTTCCTGGCCGCTAGACACCTTAGTGGGACCCTCGTGGCCCTTTGGGTCGCTATTATGGTGGTGAAAACCCTTTGAGGAGGGGAGCGCACTCTTTACTGTTTTTGGCCTTTATCTGCTATTAGGGACTCACTACTGTGTATGAGTTTCTGCTATTTATTTGAAAAAAAAAATTCTGAGTTGCCTTTTGGGAGAATAGACCACCGCCACCCACCCGCGATAAACCGCCGCCTGGATGAAAAGGGAATTTTACTTTGGGTGAATGATGATAATGAATGATATGAGTTCGGATCCTCTCGGGGGTGTGATTGTATGGTGGACTTATTGACAACGCCACCCCTCCCTCCCGAGGGTGTTTTAATCGCGACCGCATCCCAATATACCATAGAGACGGTGGTATGTCCCTCTATGGTCATGGAAGGGGCCCCCGCTGTGACGATCAACAGAGGTAGCAGCCTGTCCCTTATCCGGAATTGTTTCTGACATTGTTATCAGCTGTGGGCTACTCCTCAAACCAGCTTCCTCCAATGCCCCCAATTATGGCCGTGCTATTGCCCGGCATAGTTGGGACAAAACATGAATGGCAATCCCCTCTCATATCCGACTGCAGTTCACGCAGGGGGTGAAGCCGAAGGCTTAAGCAGTCATCTCTTAAGTGAGGCCGCTAAAAAAGAAAAATGAAATTAATGGTGATGGTGAATGGTGAAAAATGAGTCTCTCTCTTTCGTGATTTCGGAGGCGTATTTGTGAAATCATCCAAAACTTTCCCTCCTTTGCCGATTTTGAGGTAGTTGTCGGATGAAGAAAACCAAGAATTCTTACGCAGTCCTCTTCTGACTTCTTTCTTTCTTTCTTTTCTAGAGAAAGGGGGGAGAAAGAGGGGGTGATTAGCTAAAAATATAGAGGAGAGGGGAAATAGTGCGGAAAGAAAGGAAGTATTAGATTAGTCGTTTAGGTGCCCGGTGTTCGGTACCATCTCCATTGGTTTTTCTTCTTTTGTTATTTCATGAACTCTTTATTATTATTATTATTAATATATATATTTATCTATATATATATATATATATATATAATTTTTTTCTAGTTCATTCACTTGAATCTTGAGATTGGCTCGGCACTTTTGGTATTTGGGAGGTCATTTTTATACTCTTCCTCCTCTGGATTGAGGGTGCCTAGTGTATCATTGGGGAGAATGTTTTCCAACCTCTCCCAAATGTCTCTTTCTCTTTTGTAGAGATACATGTTCAAAGGATCAATTCCTATTTCTTCGTGGAGGCTTCTCGATGTCCGGAAGTCGTACCACTTAGAGCCAGCGATGAAACGGAGGCCTTGGTTCTGCACTCTTTGAAGTTTCGACATGTTTTTGTTCGATGATGCATTGAGAGGTATACTGGGGTACACCAGTTTCGATCTAACCAAACTGATGTATAGCTTTTTTCTTATTTGCTATTGTGAGGTTTCTAAATCGGTGGAGTTTGTCTAGTTCAGCTTTTGCAAATCTGGTTCTGGTGCTCACGTGTCTATTCATTCCAGTACTAGAGAATCTGTAGCCGAGAATTGACGCGTGTGGAAAGTATTCAATATCGGTGTTTCCTAGGTTGAAGGGGATGGTACGATGTCTCCCTATTGCATTTGCAGAGAACTTAGACACGTTCGTTTGGATTTTCCAGCGTCTTTCGAAGTTGGTGATCTTTTCGGCCTCTGCTGCCGTGGCTCTGGCCATCATCCTTGCCGACTTTGTTCTCCGAACTACAACTTGGGTGATATCATCCGCGTATTGTATATTTAGTATTTTTATGTCAATTGGTTTAGGGATGTCTCTCGTTAAGATGGTGAAGAGAGTGGGGCTCAGGCATCCTCCTTGTGGAATACTGAAGGCGAGGTCGAAAGCTTCCGCTATATGCCCTTTGAAGGCGATTACTGCTCGCCTATTGGTTAAATAGCTACAGAGGATCTTTTCTAAGTGGGACGTGAGTTTCAGTCGTGAGATTTTTTATTTCAGGACTTCGATCCAAGCTTTATCGAAGGCCTTCTTAACGTCTATGCAGACGACGTCAATCCAGCATCCTCTAGCGTGCCATGCTGCTGCGTGTTGCAGCATATGGGCTATGGCTGTCTCAGTGCCTCGGTGTTCTCTAAATCTGTGTTGTTCTTCGTTCAGTAGATTCTTTTCTGTTAGGTATTCTGTCAGTCTGTTGTTGAGGATTTTCTCAAAAACCTTCCCAACGGTCTCCAGCAGTGAGATGAGTATATAATTCATGACCTGGTTTGGTGGTTTTCCAGGTTTGGGTATGAAGATCATTTTAGAGGTCTTCAGGCCATCCGGGAAGTAGCTTATTGCTAGAGACGCGTTGAACAGGTTCAGCAGCCTGGCCCTAAGTCTCTCTGGTGCTACTTTTAAATGCCTGATTGTAATTTGGCTGAGCCCCGGGGCTTTAGACTTGAATGAGGAAATTGCTTTTGATAATTCTTCCTCTGTTATTATCCTCCCTTCCTAAGAGTTACTGTGTAGACAATGGATGCATTTGGTTCCATAAGGGTCAAACCTGCCTTCTCTCCTTTCCATATACTCGAGAACCTGGTCCTCAAAGCCTAGGTCAAAGGCTTTTTCTTCTTCATCGTATATTTTGAAGATATTTTCCCAGACTACGCGTAACAGCTTCTCTTTCTTGGTGGGTGTGACCCCCGTAGTTCCTTCATGCTTGATTGCAAATGGGCCGAGGGTGCGTGCTTTCCCTTTTAATTTGTTGATTGTCGTCCAAAAGGCCTTCGGGTTCCCCTCAGTGTCTAATTTTTCTATAATTCTATTGTATCTGAGCTCTATTCCTAGCGTGGAATTCAACTGACTTCTGAGATACTGAATGAAGTGGAAGTCCATGGAGCTGGTGAAGCCCATGTTGAGGATAGTCTCGTAGATACGAGAGAAACGTTGTTGTAGCACCACTCTCTCTTGTGTGGGTTTTGTAGGAATGGTAATTTTGTGTGATGTAATGGATATAGCTATAGTATCGGCGTTAGAGATGCAGGTGCTTTTAACAGTAAGCTCTTCATTTAGATCTTCTTCAGATGCGTCATTCAGATCAGGGATATCCGCTGTGAATGCCCTCCTGTATTCTTCCCAATTGGCATTCCAGAAGTCTTTTCTTGGGGTAAGTGGGACTGGGATAAGGGCAGTTGCTATAGTGATCAGCATTTGATCACTTGGTGTTAGTGGCTCTGGAGTGATGAGTTGGTGAAAGGAAAAGTTTTTGTTCGTGAGCACGACATCTGGTTTGGTGGCTGACCCTGGATAGAAATAAGTGGGAAAGTCCGGCCCAATGCGCTCTGCAACGCCCCTTCTAATTAATAGATCGAGTAGTCTACCTCTTGAGTTTGTCGTCAAGTATCCCGCTGTCCTATTCCTAGCGTTAAGTTCCCCATTGAATAGTACTGGGTGCTCTTTTGACTGGGATAAGGGCAGTTGCTATAGTGATCAGCATTTGATCACTTGGTGTTAGTGGCTCTGGAGTGATGAGTTGGTGAAAGGAAAAGTTTTTGTTCGTGAGCACGACATCTGGTTTGGTGGCTGACCCTGGATAGAAATATGTGGGAAAGTCCGGCCCAATGCGCTCTGCAACGCCCCTTCTAATTAATAGATCGAGTAGTCTACCTCTTGAGTTTGTCGTCAAGTATCCCGCTGTCCTATTCCTAGCGTTAAGGTCCCCATCGAATAGTACTGGGTGCTCTTTTGTGAAAGGGTGTATAGGTCATATTAGAGCAGATATGACCGGCAGGGAGGCTGGTAACCCGTGCTCAGTTCGATGTCACCCATAGAGCACCTTAAGATGATCGACAGTGTCGATTCATCCATTGGGTTTCCCGGTCTGAATTGTAGATCATTTTTTATTGCTATTAGCGCTCCGTCAAATCTCTCTCCTGTGTAATTCTTTTGTAGAACGTTGTATCAAAAGATCTTTTGGCTGTCATTGTCTTTGATGCTAGTTTCTGACAGCAGAAAATATCTGGATCCAGTTCTTGGTAGATATTGTAGAGTTTGTTTTTGTTGTTTGCCCATCCTTGCACGTTATGTGCCAAGATGGTTAGCCGGTCTTTATATGCTATCCCGTAAGTCTGATTTATTCTTGGCTGTTTGACGGCCAGACTTTATTTTTTTGTATAGTAATGGATCATAGAGCCTGAAATTCTCGTTGTATAGTTTTGTTTTGCAGGCAAGTAGAGATGCTTTGATTGTCTCCTCGGTGGCTGGAGAGTCAAAACACCACTTGATGTGTCTTTTTCTAACTCCTGCTGCCACATCCTCTGTAGAGATTTCCTTCTTTTGGATGGTGTGTGAGTTAAAAGCTAAGGCGAGACGAATTTCTTTGCCGTCTAGCTCAAGCTCTTCCTCTTTTTGTCCAGAGTCTACTTCTTGATTCTTTGGCTCTTCTTTGTTTTTATTATTTCTTTTCTGTCTGGGCGAGTTAGGTGGAGGTGCTTGGGCTTCTGCTTGCTGTTGTCGAGTGGTAGCTAAAGTTATATCCTGGGGTTTTTTTCCGCATCCGAGCTTTCGTCTGCTTGTGCTGGTTTTGTCCTAAAGTATGTTGCCGATAGGACTTTTTCAGATTGAGAGTTGTCTGGGAATTTGATTGTCTCTAGGTCATTTTCTGCCAGCATCTTATTCATTTCAATATTGAATGAACCAGGGAAGTCTAGGTTCACCACATGAGCATGCAGAATGCATGCCAGCATTTTAGTAGGGGTAGAGTCGTTCAGTTGTAATACAACCTGAGGCTGAGTCGATGTACAATTCTGTTGGTTTGGGCTTTTAGCAGCTGCGGCGTATGTCGGTTTTGGTCTGCCCGCTGCTTCTCTCTTCTTCTTCAGCTGTTCTTTCCTGACCGGGCACTGTATGCTCAGGGTACGGTGATTCCCCGCACAGTTAATGCATATCTTTGTATCACTAACGCAGTGCATCCAGTCACGTCCTGTCTGAGTGCACTCAGAACAAATCTTTGTTTTCCCTGAGTCGAGACAGGAGCCAGTTGGGTGATTTTCGACCTTGTAGCAATTGAAGCAGGTTAGCAGCTCGAAGAATCTTTCCCTCTCTATTTTATCTGAGGATATGATCATGGAGAACAGTTTTAAACCTGCTACCTTGGCTTTGGTTGCCATTTCCATATTCGTGAAGACCTCTTTAAACACGTGAGAGAGGTTACGGAACTTTATAACCTCTGTCACTTCCGCCCATTGATGGTTCCTCTCAATCTCTGCCTTGATTGCCTCCGCGGTTCTTTCTCCTACCCAAGGGTCTACTCTTCTGCATATTATAGATTTCCGTGCTGCCGATTCTGGAGAGGGCCGTGGTTGCAGCCCAATCTTGCCCAGTTCTCTCGTGCCTTCCGGAGTAGTTAGCTTCACTAGATCTTTTTGAGTGTGGCAGATGACTGTTTATCCTATATTTGCTCCTATTAGCCGCTTTAGTCGAATTCCAAGTTTGTCGTAAATGGCCACAAAGACCTCCGCCTTGTCAGGTTTTTTATTTCCAAGGAGTCTCAGTGGGACTCGAAAGTCCAGCGACTTCCCCCTCCCATTCATGGCTAGGGTGCCTTCTCATTAACTTGCATTGCCCTTCACTGATCTAGTCGAGACAGAAAGAGGAGAAATCTCAAATCAGTCCGACTCTCCTTATTAGATCTGTGAGGCAGGGCAGTTCAAGATTAGGATTCCCGAGACTGCCTACGACTACAGCCCCAGTAGAAACAGGAGGTATCTCCAATCAGTCCACCAGGGTCTTATCCCACTGCCGAGAGCAGCAAAAACAGGATGAATCTCCAATCAGTCCACCGCTCCTCAGCTGGGGAATAGTGTGACAGTCAACGCATGCTCCCACGAGGTAGACACTTGGGGCTGCGTTCTGCTAATTCAAGGGACACTGGTGAGTAAAGCTGATCGAGTTTATTCGAGAGCTTGATTTGAAAATCGCAAACGGTAGGGGAAATTTTTCACTAAACTTTTCCTCGTTTACCTGGTTGTAGATTTTATGACTTCCTCTGCTCCTCTTTTTTTTAGGGGGAGAAAAGGTACGGCTCGCAGTGACTCCTTCCCTCTGTTACCCCTCACACGATCGGAAGGGGGGGCATAGAAGAGGAGGAGGCCCGCGGCCGACTTGCTCCAGGAGAAACTCCCCACACTTCTGACTCTCAGTTCAAGTGAACCGATAGTTAGGTGCTTAATGGGAAGTCCGGACAAGCTTTAGAAGAGGGTATATAGAGGGAGATGGAAAGTTTTGAGTTAAAAGAGGACAGATTGGTGAGGAAGCAGATTAAGCAACCTCGATAGTCAAAGGTGGAAAGGGTGGAATACCCTTGCCCGAGGGACAAGTGGGACCTACTGATTAACGTAGATTCCGAACCACCGTCATGCATTTACTTATCATTCATCATGCTTACTTCCTTTCTTACACTTTAGCACTTATATTCCCCATACAAAAGCGGGAGGACCGCCTAATCTCTGTTCCCTTATTCTCTTCATCTTTCATTCATGTGTTTATTGTAGCATTCATGCCGTTTTGAGTTATCTTGGCTCTGAACTTTGTTTATGTATTGTTATGTTACCTGTTTTTACTTTCCTTACTTTGTTTCACTTTCTATGTTGTTATCACTTTTTCACTTTAATTTCACTTTGTTCACTTGTTTTACTATTAAATTCCACTTAACTATCATTTTTTAAAACTTTTTAATACTATAGTTCACTTATTACACATTTAGTTTACTATGTTTGTTTTATTTCTGTTTTACTCTTAACTTTCACTTCACTATCATTTTTGTTAAACTTGTTAAGGTTTAAGGTAAGTTACCAGTGGGTTGCTGCGCAATCCAAGTGGATTATATATGGCAGCTAGGGTGAAACGAGGCAAATCATCTATAAAAGGTGGAGGAGACCACTTTGTGACAAAAAAAATTAAAAAACAAAGGGTTAAAAGATTCCTCCGCCAATATGAATCGAAGAGGGGTGTGTTGAGGAATAGTTAAAAGGGTCGGAAACAGGACAACCGGAGAATGGTGAAATGGCTACAATCCAATAAAAGGTGGGCAACCGATTGGTCCCCGCCGCAAAAAACGGCAGTAAGGGCTGATATGAGCATCACCCGAAACAAGATGGCCGTGATTAAGTCTCGTGTGACCGCATTCTATGACGACTCGAGGGCCAAGAGCGAATAGAATTTTTATTTTGTATAGCTTGGATGATGAACAGTCATCCCATTCATTCTGCCACAGTTGAAAAATATTTTTCTTATTGAAGGAAAATAGTCCCTAAAAGGCAAAGCTGAGTTCTCAGGGGACACAGAATGTGCTGAGCAGGCCAGCCGATCAGCCTTCTCGTTGCCCAGGACCCCTACATGCCCAGGCACCCAGCAAAAAATAATCTATATCGGGACGCATTTTGGATTAGCCAGTTGCAAGTTTCTGTGACTAGGGGTTGGGACGCATTAAAAGATCTAATTGACTGTAAGACACTCCTTGAGTCGGAAAAAAATGACAGGATCACTAAAAGGTAAAATTTGGATGAGTCTAAAGGCTAAAAGGATTGATGAAAGTTCAGCGGTAAAAATGGATGCTGCTGGCGGCAAAGATAGAGTTAGGAATTCTCCTCCTGGGTAGATGGCTGCGGCACCCACGCCACCATCCGACTTAGAGCCATCAGTGTATAGTGGGCACCATTGTTTGTGTGATATCGAATGCTCTAAGAACAGGCTCTTAATGATGCGAGGGTCCATGGAGAACTTCCCCAGGCTCCATATGTCGGTACATACTGTGAGGAGAGGAGCACGCCAACTAGGAGGAAGTAAGGATGGAAGGGTAAGGAGCCTTGGAGCACCTAGGTTAGAGAGATGATCTCGAATGCGAAGGTTCAAAGGGCGGGGTAAAGATGGCAACTTACCATATGCCGCCGTTGATTCGGCAGCATACAGGCATCTGTAGACCTCTGATACAGGTGCTTGCTGTACTCGGCAAAGGTATCGCATGCAGATTTGAAGTCTGTGGTAGGGCAAAGAGAGTACCCTACTCTCGCAGTAAAGGCTGTTGACAGGAGAAGTACGGAAGGCTCCACTAGAAAGGCAAACTCCGAGGATTTGAACGGGGTTCAGCATTTTAAGGGCTGAAGGGGAAGCCGATGAGTAAATTTGACAGCCATAATCCAATTTGGATTGGACGGGGGCTGTGTATAATGTCCACAATGTTTGTCGGTCACTGCCCCACGAAGTGTGTGAGAGGACTTTCAAGATGTCTAGAGCCCGCAGACAGCCTGTTCGAAGTGGGCGTAGGTGTGGTAACCAGGATAACTTTGGATCGAGAGTTGCTTCAAGATGCCGTATCTCCATGTTGTGTCGTAGGCTTTCTCAATATCGAAAAATATGGCCAGGACTCGGTGCTTTGATGAGAAAGCTTTCCAGACCGATCCCTCGAAACGTACTAGTAGGTCAAGAGTACTATGACCTTTGCGGAAGCCACATTGAAATGAAGAGAGAAGGGGATTGGTTTCTAGGAACCAGTTTAGGCGCTCCAATATCATTTTTCCAGCAACTTACTCAAACAGCTGGTGAGAGCTATAGGGCGGTAGTGATCTGCGTCCAACCCGTCCCTGCCCGGTTTGACAAAGGGAAGGATGATCCCAATGTGCCATGATGACGGGTAAAAACCCTTCACCCATATAAGGTTGTAAAAATCAAGTAAAAAGAGAGTAGAGTGTGGATGTAGGTGCCGAATCATATCGAAATGGATCTCATCAAGGCCAGGGAAAGTAGATCTGCAAAGGGACAAGCGCTATGCAGCTCATGGATGCTGAATAGAGCGTTATACGGAAGGTTAGATTTTGTTGTGAAGTTGAGAGAATGAGATTCTTCCTTTTATTTGTAGGATTGAAAAGCCTTATCGTAACGGCTGACACTGCTGACGGCGTGGAAATGGTCAGCAAAAGTATTGCTGACCACCAGGCCGTCATTCTCCAAGGAACCGTCTAAGTTGAGTGTGGGGGTATGATGATTAGCATAACGGCCCCTGATCTTATTAATCCTCTTCCAGGTCTTAGCAGTGGGTTTCATAGAAAAAAAATGATGAAACGTAACGGCGCCATGAATTTCGGCGAGCCTGACAAAGGGTTCTTTGGCGAAGCGCACGAGCTCGGTTTAGGTCGACCTTGTTGCACAAAGTTGGGTTCTTTCGGAATCGGGCATGGGCTAACTTGTAATTTTTGATAGCTTTTGCACATGTCGAGGTCCACCAGGGCACGGATGAGCGGTCCGTGGCAGGTCGCCTCCGTGGGATAGTTGATGTAAAGTATCCTACGGCCGCGTCCAATCCTTTGAAGGTCCCCAAGGATGCATTTGTGAAGGACGCCTCTTGGAAACCTTCCCAACCTGCATGACCTAAGTCCCACTTAAGGGGCATGGTTGTATGAGGGCTAAATTGAAGGGCCGACAAGACAATAGAGAAGTGGTCACTCCCATGGAGATCGTCAAGAATTGACCATCGAAATTCCGTGAAGCAATCAGGGGAAGAAACAGACAGGTCAACACAGCTAAAAGAGTCCGCCTGGACATGATAACAGGTAAAATCGCCAGTATTTAAGACACAAAGAAAGTCAGATAATAAAAGAGACTCTAAAACACTGCCTTTGGCATTTCGAGTGATGTCACCCCAGTATGGGTGACGGGCGTTAAAATCTAAAAAAGGGGGTAGGTAAATAGAGCAAACTGTAAATCGCTTAGTAAGAAAAACCCTCATGGCAACAGCTTGGAGGGTAGTATGTAGGTAGATGGGAGAAACATGGTGGGATGAAGATACCATGATTAACACCCCCCCAATAGAGTTGAAAGTGAGAAAGCCGGGTACCGGCGGAAAGGGCCGTATACCCAGTTTATTCTCCTGAAGACGACTAACAGCGGGGTGGATAGTCGTCAAAAGAATTTTGAGTTCTTCCCACTTTGGAAGAACGCCTTGGCAATTCCATTGTAAAATGGAAGATATTATGTGTAACGATTAGATACCACTGTGGATATTTTTTTCTCTTTTGAGGCCGATATTGTATTCGAGTTTCGCCCCAAAGAGCTTGGGAGACGGAGACCTGATTTTGAGGAGCCTGCTATTGCAGGGGCAGAGATCCTAGAGGGAGCAGTAACTGGGGCTTTTTTCGTGAGTTTTGGAGAACCAACTTAGGCCCTTGATTGTAATTCGGGCTCACAACCTGTCGGAAAAGGAAGATCAAGAAGGGATTTTTGGCCGGTAGATCCGGATTCATGGGTCGAGGGTATTTTGGGTGTCTGAGGAGTTGGTCCAACCACCGCGATTGGTGATGTTTGAGTATCAACTGCTTCCATCGGATCTTGGGTTGAAGGGTGAGTGGAACGAACAGGTGATTTGAGTGAGGTGTGTGGATCAGGATGGGGCCTAAGTCCTGTGAAGGGCGGGACGGACTTAAGGGCATAGAATGTTCAGCCATAGGGGAGGAGTCCATTGAAGATTCTCGGGGTTAGGCCGAGTCAGCTCCAGAGGCTGCCCGCTTATTGGTGGTCGATGACCCAGGTGAGGAATCCTTCCTCTTACCACTGGGCTTTGGGTCTCGGGGGCCGGGTGGATGAACCTTCACTGGTCGATGTTGAGGATTCTTTCAGATAGCGTCTGATGTCTTCAAGTGTCTCACCCTGCGCCTCTCTCCCAGCTAGAGCTGCTGGAGAGAGGGGGGCTACATTGGTTATCTTGGTGTGAGAGCGATGCTTCAACTGCATATTCTGAATGTTTTCGACGCTGCGAGTTGATCTAGGGTGAATTGCTTCAGGCTGGTCGGAACTCGCGCGTGATGGTCGGTTTCGTCCAGCGTCACGTAAAACGTCAGAGAAGAGCCGGCCGAGTGGCGAGGTTTGTCCTCGGGCACGCTGGCGGGCCTCTCTTATATCTAGACGTAGGGAGTCGCGCAAAGCGGGCACTTCCTTTTCATATAAAAATTTAGAGCAAAGTTTTGACGCAGCACTGTGGGTACCTCCGCAGTTGGCACAGTGGGGTGTTTTGGTGCATTCGGGGCCATGGTAGTCAGAGCTACAATTCACGCAGGAGCAAGGGTGCCGACAGGCACGGCCAAAATCTCCAAATTGATTGCAATTGAAGCAGCGTCTGGGTAGTTCGATGTAGGGACTTACCGGGACACGAAGGTACCTAGATTTAATATACTGCGCAGTTCTTGTCGTTTAAATGCTAAAATCAGTGTGGCGGTTGGGACTTTAGTGGAGCCTAATATTTTAGTTACCCTGTGTACGTGTGTGACAGGGTGGGGGCGGGACAGTTATTGGAATTTCAGCTATCGAAGATAGATTTCGCACAAGGTTGTGTTGAGAGTGGGATAACACCTCGACTAAGACATCACCACTTCCTCTTGACCAAATCCGGTGAGGCTCACCAGGGCGGGACTCAAAAGATTCATTGACGTCAAACACATCGACTTTTGCAAGTGGAATGTCGGATGATGAATTCATGACAAGAAAGGGAGGATAATCTAGATCTGGGTCTACTTCGTTTGAATAGGGGTCCAACGAGCGAGGGAAGGTTGAAAAGGGAGCTAAGGAACGTTTGGCACGAGAACCCTTACGAGAAGGGGAGGTTTTTGGTTTATGGCTAGCCATTGCAAAAAGAAAAAAACTTCGCATTCTTCCTCGGGGCTCCCCACCATGGAGGCCTACAAGAGTCCGGCACTACTGCAACTATACAATCAGTTACGTCCGGTATGTCCTCTTGGAGAATGGATACGGATGCACCACACCACCTTTTGAAACCTAAGAGGCTGCCCGAGTTCTCCTACGCACGGAGAAAAGGGGCCAACGATTGGTTTTTCCTTGGGCATGCGGTAGACGAAGGAGGTGGAGATGCCCAGCCTCTTTCACCTTCATGAAAGAATAAGTCGAAATCAATCCATTAAACGAGCAGAGGTCGGATATCGATAAGGACCACTAGATAGGTGAAGGAAGAGGGGGAAATAAATGGCAGTGGAAGAGCGTAATAGAGGAGGAAAAAAGAGGGGCATGTTAAAAGTCTTGTTGGCAGCACCATGGGTCCCCTAAGGGGCCCAAGGCTGACCCCCCTCGCCACGAAAAGGCCAGAGCCTCTCTGGGAACAACCCCTGAAAAAAAGATCCCAGAGAGGAAGGGGGTAAACTTTTTAATATAGTTCACTTATTACACTTTTAGTTCACTTTTTATGCATTATTCCTGTTTACACTTTTGATCTGTGTTGTCTTCTTAGTCGGTTGTTTCTTCCTATTTAGGTTGTTTAAATTCAGTTGTCTTTTTAGGGTATCAATCTGGTGCCTTGGTTAGGTTTGTATATCGTTATGCTTGTTCCTTCTCTCCTTTTGAATTTCTACTTAAGTAAACATGGGAACCTCCTCGATTCTCAGCTGTTGTCTGCCGCTGGGAAATCGAGTGTAAAAGGGGACTCCAGCTCTGGTGTTCGTATGCTCTGCAAATATCGGAGGTAGATCGTCTATCTTCCTCCATATTTTCTCTGCTCTGTTCCTGATGTTGATATTTAGCGTTTCTAACCCTGCTTCTTGATGTAGATCTTGTAGTGTTCTCTTCTCTCTCCTACGTGTGTTGGTAATTAGGTAGAGTTTTATTTTGTATTTTCTGGAGTTCCAATTTTTTGGTCCTTGTTTCACCGTTGATAGGGGTTGGCGGGTATAGTAGTACTTCTCTTCCTAGTGTAAGATAGTTTTATCTTTTATTTTCAATGCCTAACCCTCTTAGATTGTATAGTAGGTTAAGCATCGGAATCACCTTGTTCTTCCTCTCCGTTATATGTTGTTTGTAGCCTCATTTTGTTATTTGACTCCTAGCACTCTGCCCTCACTATGATATCTGTAGTTCTGATCTTCAACTACAATTTCAGCTGTTTTGTTCCTGGAAATTGGAATTATTGTAAATTTCCTCCTGTTCGTCCTTATCTTCCAATCTCTTTCGTAGTTGTTGATGTTGCTGATTTCTAAAGCTGCTGTCCTTGCCTGAAAGCGTACGTTCCTGTGCGAAGTGACGACGAGTTTGCTTATGTCGTTCGCGAACTGTATGTTTAGGCAACCAGGCATTACTGGTGGTGGCAGGTCTGCTGTGTATATTGAATACAGCGTGGGGCTAAGACAACCCCCTGCGGGAGTCCAGCTTCCAATTCGAATTCTGGTCCTGAATAACTATTGATCTTCACATATGCTCTTCTCTCTGACATAATCGCAGAGAATTCTTTCCAGATTGCTATTCATCTGGAGATTTAAGATCTTATATTACATTCCTCTCACCCAGACATTGTCGAATTCTTTTCTACATCTCTCAGGACCAGATCGATGTAGTTATTCTTTGCTTTGGCCTTTGCTATTTTCTCTGTTATTATGCCAAGTGCAATTGTGGTGTCGCTGCCTCTTCTGAATCCGAACTGATAATTATTATAAAGGTCATTTTCTTCAATATATTCTTTTAGTCTTTTGTTATGGATTTTCTCGAATACTTTGCCCATGAAATTCAATAGCGATATTGGCCGGTAACTGCTGAGGTGGTTTGGTGGTTTTCATGGTTTGGGGATGAATATCATTTCCGCTAGTTTATGGCTATCAGGGAAGTAACCGGTGTTTAAGCACGCGTTAAAAATATCCTTTAATGTTATGATGATTATGTTAGGTGCCTTGGTAAGATTAATTCTGGTTATTCCTGAGGGGCCTGGTGCTTTCTGTTTGAATGATTGTTTTACGCCTTTGATCTCTTTCGTTGTTATTTAGGCCCCTATACCCAGAACCTCCTCTCTTTCTCGCTCTACACTTGGTGCTGGAGTGATCCTGTTTGTTTTCTCGCAAGACTGTGTGGACCATTTCGTCTATCTCTGGATTGAAGTCTTCGTCCTCTGGTGTTATGGAGAACACTGATTTCCAGTGATTACGAAAAAGTTCTTCTGTGGTCCTCTCTTCTTGGATCTTTTCTCCCCGTTCATTTTTAATTGCTATTTTTTCTCTCGAGGGTCTGCCTTTAAGTCTATTTATTAGTCTTCAGTTCTATTTTGGTCTTCTTTCTTCGCCTATTTTCTTTATTAGGCTATCCCATATGTGGTTTTGCTGTTATTCTATGAGATGCCTTAGTTCTTCTATCCGTCTTCTGATTTCTTCGTATCGCTCTCTATTTGGTCCATGGAAAATTATTTGGTCTAGTATTCCTCCTAGTTGCCTATTCTTTCTTTTCATTTCTTCTGTCCATCGAGGATGTGGAAGAGTACGGTATATCTTGTCTTTGGTATATATCTTTCGACCGCCTCGATGATCGTTCTTGTTAATCTTGAGTTCTCCCCATCAATATCTTCCAGGTTGGCCTCAGTGAGATCCTTTGGGACGTAGTTACTAAGATCTTGTATGTAACTTGCCCAGTTTGCTCTCTTGTAGTCCTTCCTCGCCGGTACCTGTACCTGTATCGGGTATTGATTCATGAGCAAATGTGTTCCAATATGGTCGCTACATGCAAAGGTAACTGGTTGCATGTGGAGGTTGTATGGTATATTGAAGCTACTTAGCACGACGTATGGTTTTGTAGCTGCATTGCCTGTGATATATGTTGCAAAGTCTCGCCCTATTCTCTTGAAAATGTTTCTTTCCAACATCATTTCTAAGTTAGCTCCTTTGTTGTCTCTGGAGTGGTATCCATTTGCACTAGAAATGGCATTGAGGTTTCCTATAAAGATGGTTGGAAAACCTGTGCCAAAGATTTTAAATAGGTTGTGCAGTGGAAGGTAATTTTTTCTTGGTGCTTGGTATCCTGTGGCTACTATTAATAATTTGCGTTAATTCCGTTTCAATTTTTACGGCCAAGTGTGCCACATCCAAATTATTAACTTCTTATTGCTATGGCCGCCCCGTCATGGAGCTCGCCTAAAGGGTTCGCGTTTATGACGTTGTAATCGAACAATTTCATTGTTTTTTTTCTTCTGGATTCACTCCGTGTTCTGATATTAATATTATGTCTGGATCGACGTCTCTAAAGTTATTTCCTAATGTCGATGTTTTACCGATCCACCCTTGAGTGTTGATTTGCAGAATGCTGAGCTTTCTTCTCCTTTCTGGTTCCATTGTTTATTAAGTTTGGTCGTTTAGAGATATTTGGACTTCTGGCGGGTCGGTCTCTTGTTGGGTTCTGCTTCGTTGCCTTTAAACCTACCATTCTTCATACTTTGAAATGCAGAATGGCAGAGAGTAACGCAGTCGCCAGAATAGATTCGAATTTTATCCTCCATTAAGAGTTTTTGTACTTTGTCAAAGTATGGCCAAGTGTACGGGAATATGCGCACACAGGGTCTAAGGTAGGCCAAGCAAGGTGACAACTTTTATTGTTCTAAGAGTGCGATTTGAATAAAGAGCGGCAGCTGCGTGACCAAGGAATATAACAAACACAATGACAAAAATAGATTTTTAATACACACTAAATAAATGGCACAACAATAAATATGGATATATATATATATGGGTACATAAATAAGATGGACTTAAGCTCCGAATACTAATTTGATAACTTGGGTTATTGAATGGTTATAACGGGAAATTTAGGGTAGTGAGTGATTTAGTTCCCTTGAACCTCGAGAGTAAGGTGGGGCAAACTTGGGGGAGGTCTTTATTTTGTATTCTCTGGAATTCCGAAAAATTGGAACTCCAGAGAATACAAAATAAAGCTCTCTACCTAATCACCAACACACGTAGGAGAGAGAGAGAAGATTAGAGGATCTACACCAAAAAGCAGGATTAGAAGAGCTCAATATCAACATCAGGAACAGAACGGAGAAAATATGGAGGAAGATAGACGACCTACCTCCGATATTTGCAGAGCACACGAACACCAGAGCTAGAGTCCCCTTTAACACTCGATTTCCCAGCGGCAGACAACAGCTGAGAATCGAGGAGGTTCCCATGTTTACTTAAGTAGAAATTCAAAAAGAGAGAAGGAACAAGCATAACGAGAAAGATATTTACCCGACTATATACAAACCCAACCAACGAAATAACCAACCAAGAGACGAGATTGATACCCTAATAAGACAACCGAATTTAAACAACCTAAATAGGAAGAAACAACCGACTAAGAAGACCACACTGATCAAAAGTGTAAACCGAAATAATGCGAACAAAATGAACTAAAAGTGTAATAAGTGAACTATATTAAAATGTTTAACAAAAATGATAGTGAAGTGAAAGTTAAGAGTAAAACAGAAATAAAACGAACATTGTAAAATAAAAGTGTTATAAGTGAACTATAGTATTAAAAGGTTTAACAAAAATGATAGTGAAGGGGAAGTTAATAGTAAAACAAGTGAACAAAGTGAAACTAAAGTGAAAAAGTGATAACAACAAGAGAAAGTGAAACAAAATAAGGAAAGTAAAGACAAATAACAACAATACATAAACGAAGCTCAGAGCTAAGATAACTCAAAACGGCATGAATGCTACAATAAACACATGAATGAAAGATGAAGAGAATAAGGGAACAGAGATTAGGCGGTCCTCCCGCTTTTGTATGGGGAATATAAGTGCTAAAGTGTAAGAAAGGAAGTAAGCATGATGAATGATAAGTAAATGCATGACGGTGGTTCGGAATCTACGTTAATCAGTAGGTCCCACTTGTCCCTCGGGCAAGGGTATTCCACCCTTTCCACCTTTGACTATCGAGGTTGCTCAATCTGCCTCCTCACCAATCTGTCCTTTCTTAACTCAAAACTTTCCTTCTCCCACAGCTATAAACCCTCTTCTAAAGCTTGTTCCGGACTTCCCATTAAGCACTTCACTATCGGTTCACTTGAACTGAGAGTCAGAAGTATGGGGAGTTCTCTAGGAGCAAGTCGGCCGCGGGCCTCCTCCTCTTCTGTTCCCTTCCGATCGTGGGAGGGGTACAGAGGGGAGGAGTAACTGCTAGCCGTACCTTTTCTCCCCCCTAAAAAAGAAAAATCCGAATTTTTAGACTTGGAAGAAATCTACAAGAAGATTAAGCTCACCGAAAAGTTCACAGCCAGCAAAGGAGGAAAAGACGACGGTGAGTCACCTCAAGATAACGCCATCGATTTTTACTTTTTCCCCACGGTGACTTCAAGAACAAGATCTATTTTGTACGGAGCTACGTATAGCCGAACCATAATATCGTACTGCATACTAGGGAGCTTAACTTCCTATTTACGAAAGAGAAATACTAAAAGCGCGTAGTTTATCTTCCTATTTACGAAAGAGAGATACTAAAAGCGGGAAGTTTATCTTCCTATTTATAAGGTTCAATGTGTGAACCGCTTAAAATTTTCAAACAAATGTTTACTAGGTTCGACCCCCAAAGACATGCCAATGATGAACCCTGACAGTGTTCGGAGTACTTCCAGAGTGATAAAGGCTCCTCTTGTATCTCCTTGATTATGAGTGACTTAAACATCAATGATGCCTTATAAATTAAGGAGAGGAGAAAAAGAAGATGAGGAGAATGTGGTGCAAGTTGTTGTGTTATGTTTCAAGTTATGATGTTTTGTTTTGTGCGAGAATTTAATTTCTGTTTATGATGGAAGTTATCATATTATAATATGTAACAGTATTATTTCTCCTTGTTTCAATTTGATGCTATGTGGAAGTTCAGCTGTTTAAAATAATATCCTGTACCACCAGATGTTTACGATCACCGAACTGTGCCCCCTCACCATAGGTGTATTATCCAATTCAAAAAATCTATGAAATGAATATTAATCTTATCTATAGACCATGAAAATTTTATAGTGCTAGAGGAAGTGAAATTGAGCATTGATAATCCAGTTTTCAGGAAGATGGCTAATTGCTCTTACTTTTCTGAACAATAATACTATTAACTCAGGATTATACTACTATGTGGCAATTTCCTAAACTTTTGAAGATTTCCTTAAAAATATCAGTCCTTAAACATTTCCTCAAAAGTACCCAAATTTCTTTAAACTAAGGAAATTTCCTGGCGACACGCAAGTCCAAATAAGTTTCAACACGTATAAGTTGGATATGTGTGGATCGACAAATAAGACATGTTTAGGTACGAGAAGTAGCGAATGTTCCCAATTTGGGAAGATCAAATTCTAATGTCAATTTCATTGGCTTCCATTTACTTTATTTTCTTGCTACTTTACCTAAAGTTCGTCCAACTATTGAAGAACGTCTTATTCATTTCATTTCTTATAGATGCAAATATTAAGAAATGTACAGAGGTTTATGTAAATATTTTTTTAAAAATCAATTTTTCGTAAAATTCAAAGTCGTGGCGTCAATCACTGAGATGATGTAACCCCGCCCCCCCAAAAAAAAATGGCAGAAATGTGTGCATTAGACGTTCCTCTGATATACTAATTGGAGAAATTAAACTATTTTGTTGTAGTTTTTGTTGGATGAAGTTTTGAAAATATGTTCCTACAATGTGAACACTCGACAGGAGAGGGTATTAAAGTGGCTAGCATCCATAGTTTCGCCCTCGTAGGCGTCCCCAAACTTTTGGTGGATAACAAAAAGTTTTCACAATTAGGAATTTTTTTTTCTATAGGGACGATTCTAATGCGGGTTTTACTATTTATTTAGATACCAAGTAATGGCTTTGCCACTCCCCCCCTAGAGGCAACTTGCGCTTCGCTACTAAGATAAAAATTTAAAATCTAAAATAAAAAGCAGCCATGGTTAAATTTTTATAAATTTTCTGAACTTCGCCAATTATTATAATTTTAATAAAGAACTCTAAACTAAATTTTCCCCCTTTCAAAATACCAACTTGCTAAAATATAGTTATAGAAGATATATAAGAATAAATTTTCTGAACTTCACCATTTGTAATTCTTTGGGTATTAAAAAAGTTCACAAAATTTCAATACTTATATTTATTTATGATCTTTGATAAAAAAAACCATAAGTCATAACCAAACTAAGAATAAATTATTAGTCAAATACTCAAAAAATCTCATTCTTAAATTATAGAGTTAGTGATGATGATGATGATGATGATGATGATAATAATAACTCTAAAATTAGAAAGGTGTAAAAAATATTAAAATATCAAATATTTTGCTAATGATAAAGTTAGGTTAGGTAAGCTGGACCGGTTAAATATAGCCGAAACCTGGCGCGATTTTTTTTTTATTGTAGGAGCCCATGAGGTGACCACCTACTTGGGCATAAGTTGCCGTACTCACGACAGCTTAGTACTAGGCTACATTAAAATAACAATATGTAAAAAAAAAAAACGAGAAAAAACAACAATAACAATATAAAAGGAAAAAGGTAACAAGCAGGAAAGTGCAACCTACAAAAAAAAGCAACAACAATAAAGTGGAGGAGGCCAGCCTCCTCCAAAAAGTTATAAAGTCAACAAATCAGTGTGGACGAACCCGTCCCGAGTACAAGGGACATCCGGTAGCGAACCCGCTCATCCCGGTACCGGGAGAGGTAACGTGCGTGAAGATCACCCACCCAGTCTGGGACATTCAACAAGAATGTGCCGAACAATCTGGGGGACAATGCAGTCATTACAATATGGTGCAGGCGAGCGCTCCATCAGATGGCGTGCGCCCCGCGAGTATGTCCAATTCGGAGACGACAGAAAGCAACATGAAGCCGTCACAGCATTGGGTGTAGGTCCATGAGAACAATCGTGGCGCAATGTTACGCAACTTAAAGTTTCCCTCGACGGTCGCCCATCTTCTTTCCCAAGGAGCCCGGAGAGCTGCCGGCATTCCGGCCATGTAATTGATGTTAATGCAGTGAGAGCTGTTGGCGACTTGGGAAGGCGCCGGGCGTGCGCGCACAGGCGAATAATGCACTGTGTACGGCCCCAGAGTGGTAACCCCCAGCATCAACAAGTAGGCTCTCAATGGGCGAAGTTCGGAAAGCACCGGTCGCAAGGCGGATCGCGTCCACCTTCCGCAATACACGCTCGGCTGCGGATGCATAAAACTCACATCCATCGTCGAGCTTAAATCGAACAAAGAATCTATTACAAAGTAAGGCAGTAGCCCTACCAGAGGACCAGGCCCTGAACGTCACGGAGCGAAGAATATCCATGGCGCGGGTACAAGAGTGCCTAAGGATACGAATATGAGCCTACTAGATGAGGCGTCGGTCAAATACAAGAGCAAGGAAACGGTGCGAGTCCACCAGTTCCAGGCGCACCCCATTTAGAAACAAGTGTTGGTCAGGGTGGAGCCTTGGATGGCGGCAGAGGTGCCTCACCTTAATCTTATCTAAGGAAACCCGAGGCCTGTGCGCTTCGGCGTAACGGGAAATGCGGTTCAATGCTCCAGAGTTGACATCTGGGCCGCGCCAAAGGAGATCGAAAGGTCGTCCTCGTAGAGCGCAGCCAGAACATCTTCCGGCAGCACCAATGTGATGCCGTTGATGCTCAAGGCAAAGAGTGTGACACTTAGGACACTTCTCTGCGGGACACCCTCGTGGAGTGGAACTTGTGGAAGCCGTACTGTGCAGAAGACAGATGGCCTCCACTGTCCAGAAAAAAGGCTATCCTAAAATTTACCAATTTCTCAATCAACTTGCACACGAAAGAGGTTAGAGAGATTGGGCGGAAACCGGCTGGAGTAGAGTGATCTTTTCCAGTTTGCGAAAGGCGAGGACAGTAGTGATTAGCCAGGAATCTGGGAGGAGACCCTCTACACATATCCTGTTGAACAAATCTAACAAGAGAGGCCATGCCTCGCTCACCCAGGTGTCGAAGCATGGTGTACCGGATATCGTCTGGACCATGGGCGGTGTCCGCGCACGAAGCAGGAGCGGAACGCAACTCGCTCAAAGTAAACCTGTCGTTGAAAGGTTCTCCGCCTCTGGGGGTAAAGTCCAGCCGGCGGCCTTCCGTTACATCACGACGTGTATTGAATGCTGGCGGAGCAGCATCTTGGCTAGAGAATGCGGAAAAATCGGTTGCGAAGGATTCCGCCAGGGACGCGGGGTCCGAGATTGCGGTCCCATTCTCCTGCGTGTAAAACGGCCATACCTACTAGGAATAGTAGTCAGGCCCGCGGTGATGAAGTTGCTGGAGAAGAACTCAACGGCCTCATCTACCGACCTAAACTCCAAGACTTAGAGAATTCAGTTATTTCCTGAAATTCAGACCACCGCGCTCGCACCAAGCACCATTGGGGCAGGCTTTCGGGCAGCAGCGGCCCAAAAATGATATTTGAATGGGAAAGTGATCACTACCGTGTAGGTCATCGACCACCCTTAATCAAAATCAGGCTGTGCATCCGGAGAGCACAAAGATAGATTTAAGCAGGAAAATGAAGTGGTTCTCTGACAGTGATGCGTAAACGCATCCACATATAGGACACCCCTTTCAAGCTCGTCAATCAAGTCGGTAAGGACTTGACCCCTGGGGATTAATTGAGTAGTCTCTCCAGATAGGGTGTCTATCGTTTAGATCTTCGAGCAAGATAAAGGGCCTCAGCAACAGTGCCACGATGCCGCGTAATTTCCCCACGTCGAAGTCGCCTCACGGTGGAATGTACGTGTAAATAACAATATACCTCCTATCAAGGTGCAGCTGCACAGCTACTGCCTGAAAAGAGGTATCTAAAGCGAAGAGAAATACGGAGATATCATGCCGTGTGTAAATTTCACATCGTCCCGCCTGGCCCCCATTGCATGGTAGTGGGGTCGCAAAACCCTTATACCCCGGGAGGGTGAGCAGGGGGCATGCGCACAGCATGGTCTCCTGCAAAAAGATAGCAAACGGAGAACGGGAGAAGACGAGCCACCGCAGCTCCTCCCAGTTGGCCCGGAGCAGGCTTGCATTGAAGGAATATGCCCTCCAGGCCTAGCTCGGCGGAGATGCGGGAGCCCTTTTCGAAGAGAAGACTCTCAAGGGAATTGCCGTAAGCTTCCGGGAGGCAGAACTCAGGGCGCTATTGGCCGGACAATGCGTTAAAGGCGCCTTCGCATTCGAGTACTTGTTGGGGGAGGTTGGGCGCCATGCGAGTCTTTTCCTCCTTCTGCCTCGAAACCGTAGGCGGGTGGGGCAGCATAGGAGGCGGAGTGCCCTCTTTTTCAGAATCCACCCTCTCTGAGCCACCCAGTCCACCACTGGGCGTGGGCGAAGGAGCCGAAGCTTCCTTGTTGTTTTCCTCATTTCGTGGGGCAGGTTTAGGAACCCCGGAAGATGGCCTAGCGACCAATTTCAGTGGTGTTGCCTTCTGTGATTCTAACGACTCGGTGGAGGCGCGTGGCCGGGTAGCGCCGGGCGTGCCAGGACCAAGTCCTTCGCCTCGCGAAATGAGAGACGATCCTGAGCATGAACGCCTAGGATTTCCGTCTTAAGGAGATACGCATCACATTTCTTCGAAGAAGCGGGGTGCTGCCCTCGGCAATTGACACATTTTGCCACACACGATTTGGATTTATCGTGTGCGGCTTTGGAGGATCTTACACAGGTTTCGGGTAACCTCGACTTTAAAGGATTAGTATGGCCGAAGCGGTGGTAGTAAAAGCACCTCCGCGGCAGTTGCTCAAATGCTTTCATGCGGTAGCGATACCAACCAGCACGCACCGACTCAAGGGACTTGTCACAGTTGAACGTGACGAAGAGTGTAGGGGTGGGTCTCGAGTTCCCTCCCTGTTTTCTCATCACACGTTCGAATTTGACCTCCCCATAGTCGGCCAGCTCTAAGGTGATGTCCTCTATGGAGTGGTCCACGAGTTTCCTCGCATAAACTACTCCTTTTACGAAGTTCATGGTAGAGTGCGGCGTCACATTCACAGGCGTGCCATAAAGTGTCCGAAAGGCACTAAGCATGGCCACCTCGTATGGATTCGACGCATTCGCCAAAAGGCAACCGTCCGAGAAACGGGTCACCTTCGGGTCTCTCCCAATCACACTAGCTAAAGCTCTCCTCTGATGGATCATGTTGCTCTTAGCCAACATGGTGCCATCAGTGAAGCGGATAACGAGGAAGCGTTCGATACCAACGGGATCGAAAACGCCGAGTAATCTCTGAATGAGGGGCCCCGATGTAATCGAGGCTCTGCACCCAAGGGTGGGGGCAGAGGGGCCGGATGTGCCGATCTTGGCTTAGTCGCTTTCCGAAGTGGCAACAGACCCATCCGCCCCCTCAGCTCCCGCAGGTGGATAGGAGCCCCGATTATTTTTACTCTTTTTCTTGTTTTTTTTTCTTTTAGGAGAGGAGGGCGGAGAATGAACCCGCTTCTTCCCGGCGCCGGCAGGAGCCCCAAGCCGGCCTCAGCAAGGTCTTTCTCCGAGATCGAGAAGGTCCTGGCAGTGCCAGAGGCACCAGCTGGAGGAAGAGATCCCTTCCCTCCTTGTACTACCTTGGAAACCCGAGCCGTTTGGAGAGGTCCTTGCATAGGGGCGGACTTGAGTTCGGTGCTTCGCACTGAGCCCATATTCGCCCCCATCGAAGGCCCTACCGTCTGAGGCTGGGTTGCCTCAAGGACCATGTCTATCTCGGGGGGGAGCCCTCCATTTGCTCCCCCTCCTCCCCCAGGACATTACAGGTCCCTTTGGCAGCAGTTTAACTAGTCGAATATAGGGAGGCACAGGCCTTGACCCCCGCTAGGTTTAAGATTCGAGCCGGCAGGTCTTGTGAGGGAAGCGACCGATAGGGCCTGTCTTCACTCTTCCCCCTAAGAAGGTTTGCCCTACCAAGCCGCTTGAATGGGGAGCGGTCGGCTATGGGCTGCCTGCTGACTTTCTTGGCATTTCCCTTGGAAAGTAACGGGGGACCCTGTTGGTGGAAAGAGGGAAGCGCCTGAATGCACCTCCAGGCAAGGGGGTAAGGGGGAGTCCCCTACACCCGTAGAAGAAGGAGAGGAGTATGCCTCCTCTCTGGTTAAAGATATTTGGAGGGTCTCCTGCTAGAGCACAAGGTGGTGGGTACCTCCATTTTTTTTTCAGTGGAGCTGCCCGAAGGCGGCTCAGTCGATCGTGAGGGTGAAATGGGAAGATTTTTTTTTTTGGGGGGGGGGGTTACATCATCGGGCATTGGGACCCTATTCTTTGTGAGGAAAGCAAACGCTAATCACCCCTCGCAGTGGTTCGCTCTGCAAGGGGTGAGTACGGGGCTGGCAGAGGAAGGTGCTACCATTTAAGGCTCCCCCTCCTGCCTGGTGACCTGGCAGCCCTTCGGCATGGTGGCTCCACCTTGGGCACGGCGTAAAATTGATAATGTGTTGTGGGAAGGAAAGTGGATTTGAGCAAGGTATGGGTGGAGATGAATTAGGTTGTTAAAAAAAACACCCTCCAAACCGAGCTCAGGCGTTAGGGATCAATGAATCCTACACCCTCAACCCCGATCCGGGATAGTTGGCTGAGGAGAAAGTCAGCCTCTACCCTGTTAAAATAGAAGCCAGCCAGAGAAAGTTTTAGGGGAAGTGAGGAAGTAGGGGAGAAACACAGGCTGTCTGAAAGGAGGAGAGGCTAAGCTGGGGCCGGACGGGGCGCTGAGTCCTGTCAGCACGGCAGCCAGGAAGGCAAATTGCACGCCGCTTACGGGGCCCTTAGTCTACAAATATGAGCCTCCCAGGTGAGGCGTCGTTCGATAAAAAAACTAACTAGAAAACGGTGCGAATTCACCACTTCCAAACGAATCTCGTTTAGAAACAAGTTCAGGTTTAAATGTTGCCGTAAATGGCGGCAGAATTGCACCACCTTAGCCTTCGGCAAGAAAAAGCGAAACCTGTACGCTTCGGCATAGTGAGAGATGCGGTTAAATGCCTTTTGGAATCGATGCTCCAGAGTTAATATCTGGGCCCTATCAAAAGAGATCTAAAAGTCATCCAGGTAGAGCGTAGTGAGACCATCCTCCGACGAAATTCACCGACAGTGCATTCGATCGGGAGGTGCTTATAGCTCATGTAGGCATAACGCTTCTCTTTGATAGCCACCTCACACTCGGCTGGCCACCACGAAAACGGTTGGCGCGCAAAACGTCCGGAGTTCTAGAAATAGTAGTTAGGCCACGGCGATGAGGTTACCGGAGAACAACTCAAGAACATCATCCATCTACCTAAACTCGTTGACTGGGATAGAGAAATGCGGACCACTATGCCAGCGAAAAGCACCACAGGAGGGAGGGGGTGTTTCAGGCAGCAGCGGTCTATAAAATGATATTCGAATGGGAATTTAATCACTACCTCCACTTAAAATCCAGAGAGCACAAGGATGGATGAAGACAGGAAAAAATATCGGCCCCAACGTAATCGAAGCTCCGGTCAGACCACTTACTACTTCCTTCTGGTCTGACCTCCCCCCCTTCCTCCACCCGAAGGCGCCTGGTTGCCAGACATTCCGATCTTGGCCTACCGAAGCGGAAGGGGAACGTTCATTACTAGAGCCCCCGCGGAGTGAGATAAACCTTTAGTCCTCTTGGTCGTCTTCTTACTTCTTTTATTTTGGGGAGAGGAGGGTAATAAATGAACTTGCTTCCCTATATCGCCAGAAGCAGCCTCTAGGACGGATGGATCGGTCTCAGCAAGATCCTTCTCTTGAGGTACCCAAATTCCTAGTTTTCAGAGGAGCACCAAACAGAGGAGGAGGTGTTTCCTCTCATTCTGAGACCTCGGGGGCCCGAGCCGTCTGAGAAGAAGCTTGCACAAAGGCGGACTTAGGCTAGGTCTCTGGCACCGAACCAGTATTCGACCGCATGGGAGATCTAACCCTCTTTGGCTGGGTGACCCCCGAGACCATGTTCATCTCGAGGGCTGGGGCTCCGTGAGCCCACCCCCCAGGGCATTACGGATCTCTTTCCAAGTATCTTCCGTCGGAGTCAATTCTCTGACCAGAGAACCAACGTCCATCGAGGAAGAGAGCGGGCAGCTACGTGCCCCTGCTTTCTCTCGCCACCTTATCGGGCATGGCCCTATCGAATCGCTCCTACCGATAGCGTTCGATTTTGAGCATTATCCTCTAATAGAATCCGGGGACTGCCAATGGTCTAATGTGGGATTCGTCCATGGGCGATCCACTTAAGGGGGTGAAGGGGAACCCCCCGCAATGGTAGTCCTAGGAGAGGCATAAGCCTACCATCTAGTACAAGAGAGTTGGATGCGCCCTTGAAAAGCACAGCGGGGGCACTTCCTATTTAGAGATGGAGCTGCCCTAGAGAGGATCCAATGATGGCAAAGGGGAAGCCTCTTTGCCGCATAGTGATGGTGAGAGGGGATCCCATCCACCGATTGAATGGGTGCCTCATTTTTCTCATCCTCCACAACACCTAGAGAGGGTGATGGCAAGGCAAACGCTTGGAAGCAGATCTGCAGAATATGATCATTTTAACATAATCTGTCTCGATTCGGCGTTGATGGGCTTTGCCAACCCGGCTTGTCATTAAGGCAACATTGTCCTGGAACTTTAACCATAAAGGATTGTGCCGGCAAAGCCACCTTATATGTGGACGGTCGGGAAGGTGAGCAGAGTCGACGTCCCAGCACACCCCGAGCCTAATTCTTGCCCTCGCCAACGAGCTTTCAGCCATCGAAACGATATACACTGCTACTCAACTAAGGCTCATTGAGGACGGAAGTGAGACGCGCAACCAGAACTTCTGGGGATAGAAGAGGAAGTGTTGAAAGAGTTAGAAGGTTATGTGATTAAGAGACTTAGAGATAGGCGGGTCCACTAACGAGTAGGGTGAGTGATCACCTATTATTATCATACCCTAGTGCTAGGTGACCACAGGATAGCATGTAATCTACAAATACAACATGGCTACCGGACCGAAGAACTCTTTACAGGTGGAAACACTCCTCCTGATACAAAGCACGGGGAGAAAAGGTTGCTGGATAGCCGCAATGATAATAATAACTAATACTTATAATAAATAATATTAAATGATAAGTAATAATAATAGGTACTACTTAATAACTAATAACTACTCAATGCTAATTATTACTTATACTAATAATTATTACTAATCCTAATAAATATCACAATAATAATGCTAACGATAATAACTAATATTAATAATACTAATAACAAGGTGCGCTGACAAAAAGGTCGCATACCTTCACTTATTCTGATACATGCCTTACGACTTTCAATAATTCCCGGAGTAACTTTGGAAGGACCATGGCAATCTTTCATTCGAAAGAATGTAATAGTTATAATGTTATTGCCAAAAAACTAATTCCCTGGCTAACCTTAAGAGGACCTTAGCAATTATATCATTCTAACGAGAATGTAAAACAACATAAGGGTTTCAAATTTCGTTAGAATCGGCCGAATAGTTATGATGTTATCCCCCCTCCACCCACACACACAAAAAAAATAACTCCCTGGCTATCTTTGGGAGAACTTTGGCAATTATATCATTCGAGATATAATGTAAAACAACCTAGCCTATTATAGTCTCGAATAGTTGCCGGGCAAAACCTAGCTTACCGTAGGATAGCCTTCCATGGTATTTACCTCACCTAGCATAATAAAGCCTAACATAGTATAGACTAGCCTAGATTGCCCAACATAGTAAATCCTGCCTAGCATAGTATAGTATAAGAGAGTATATTATGTCATAGCATAGCCTAGCATCGGATAGCCTAGTATAACCAAGTCTAGCCTAAGATTCCCTAGAAGAAAATGTATAGTATGGCCTATCTTATCCTAGAAACCATAGTAAGGCCTAGTCTAACATAGCCTAGTACAGCCTAGCATATACATATAGGATAATAAAGCTTACCATAGTATAACATTATAGCTGGGCGCGACTTTAATTTTTTTTAGGTGCGACTTTGCCGTCTGATCTGGTGCGACTGCGACTTTGCGACTCTATTTACCCCCCCTCCCCCCCCGCCCCGTGCGACTCCGCTAAATTACAAAGTAAACTTTAGCGCGATAATTGAAACATGCTTTTATAAGGCAGAGAAACGCATATTTATTATTTTTCATATTTCTTTTAATTAAAACACAGCCTAAACTAATATTTACAGGTCATCCTCCTCCTCCTCCATGTCCTCCTGGCCCATCTTCTCCTCTATGAGGTCCATGTTCCATTTGAGGAACACAAGCTCCTCAAAGTTGACCTCATCCAGGAAGGACCTCTTGGCCCATCTCTATGTCTCAGTTTTTCCAATCTGTAAAAGAACAAAAACTTTACACAACTTTTCAGCAACTAATAATAAATTAAGCTACAATAAAAGCCACAAGAAGAAAGAAAGTGAAAAACACCCATGCTACAACCACTCGCCGCAGGGTGGCGTCGGGAAAGAAAAAAATGGTGAAATAAGAGATTCAGATCGGCGAAGGACATCACTCTTAACCTTTACCGGTTTAATTTACTAAACAATCGCGATTTTCTAAGCTCATAGGGTGGCCTAATGGATTTAAAGAAAGATAAAACGATGTGAGTTTAATAGGCTATATCAATGTGATCTATAAATTTAGAAACAAGGCCTAGTCTACGTACGATGGTCCAATTTTTACTTATATTGTTTAATTTTAGGAATGTTAAAGGTAGAAAGCTGTTAGATTTTAATTACTTCTTACACTTCACGGTAATTTTTTCGTCGTAGCCACAAGAAAAGTATAAGCACATATTAAAATACGAGAAAATGAGATTAATTCGCACGATGAACGTCACAAGGCATAACACGTTATCTAACGTTTTTAAATGACAAGACAGGTTTATTAAAACTTGGTTCAAGCCTGAAAAGTGTATGTAATTTTACTAATTTATAATAAAATTCTGTGACAAACTTTTGGGGGGTACGTTTAGGTAGTTTCATGTAACGTCATTCTCATATAATGTGATGAATTTAATTAATCGTAAAAGGAAAGTTAAAAATCAGATCAAAATAAAGTTAGCTGTTACCAACTTGGGCTTAAAACAGCCGCGGCAATTTCTTTCAAAAAAGTCATCTTTGTTCATGTTCAGAGTGGCGGAAAATTGGCGGTGCGACTTTGCTTAGTCCCACTTTTTCAAAACGTTTGCGACTTTCGAAATTCATAGTGCGGCAAAGTCGCAACTCGTTGCCGCAACGCCCAGCCCTGCATAGTATAGCTTATCATATTATAAATAGCCTAGCCTAAAATAGTATAGCATATCCTAACCTAGTATAGTTTAGAATAGTTTAACATAGTATACCCTATCCTACCCTCGTATAGCCTAGTCTTGCAAAGCCTAGCATAGTATAGCCCACCTTACCCTAGTATAGTATAGAATAAGCATAGTATAACCTAGGCTAGCATAGTATAAACAAGTCTAGCATAGTATAGCCTAGCTTAGCACAGTATATCCTATCCTATTCTAGCATGGTATATAGAACACCCAACCATAGTTTTGCCTAGCCTACCTTATGTTAGCTTAGCATGGTACACCTTAATCTAGCGTAGTATAGTCCAGCATAGCCTTGCATAGCATAGCGTACCCTTATATAGCCCAATCTAATATGTCATAGCATAGAATAGCATAGTATACCCTAGAGTAGCCAAGTATACCCTAGCTTAGCCCAGTATAGACTTGCATATATAGACTAAGCTAGCTTAACTAAGTAATATAACTCAGCCTAGCTTAGTATAGTATACCTGAGTCTATCCCAGTGTATCCTAGCCTAACCTAGCTTATCAAAGTATAGCCTAGCCAGGCATAGTATAATTTACCCGATTATATGAAGATCCTCCCCCCCCCCAAGTAGGTTTGGGGAGGAGGATCTTCTGAACTTTACCACTGGAAGCCCCCCTCACCCCCTTCTCTGGAGCTGCCATTGGGCGACTCCCTTTCTCCAGCGCCAGTCCCCATTTACTTTCTAAGGGGACAGCCAAGAAAGGCAGGCGGCCAAAAATTGACCGCTCCCACCAATAGGGCAAACTCCCTTAGGGAGAGGAGGGAAGACGGGGCCCGTAGGCTCCTTCCCTCTAAGGACCCGCGGGCTCAAATATTGAGTTTAGAGGGTGTCACCGTACGTGCCCGCCTCTTAGCATAGCTTAACATAGTTATACCTTAAAGCCTAGCATAGTTTAGCTTAATCTAGGCTTGCCTAGCAGAGTATAGCATATTATAGCCTAGTCTAGTCTAGGCTAGCAGAGTATCGGCCCCCAAATTATGATGTAATTGTCAAAACAAAATAATTCACTGGCTAACCTTGTCACAGTCGAACGTGACGAAGTGTAGGGATGGATGTCGAGGCCCCTCACTGTGATGTCCTAGGGGAAGGGGCATATAGAGGCCCCCATGAGATGGACATGGTCCTTCATGCAACCCAGCTCCAGATAGTAGGAGATTGCATCGGGGACGGACCTGGGATCACACCGAACCAGAGTTCACCCCTGTGCAAGGTCCACCTCAGACGGCTCGGGTCTCCAAGACTTTACAAGGAGCCGAGAGATCTCCTCGTCCGGCTGGTGCCCTTGTGGCAGCTAAGACCATCTCAATCTAGGAGAAGAATCTTACTGAGGCCGGTCCATCTGGCCTGGGGGCTCCTGCTGCTGGAGGGGAGAAGCGGGATCATTTCCCGCCCTCCTCTCATAAAAAGAAAAGGAAAATAGGAAAAAGACCAGAAAGACTTGTGGCACCTCTCCATCCGTGGGGGCCGCGGGAACTTATGGGCCTGCTACCACTTCGGTAAGCGACCAAGCCAAGATCGGCACGTACACCCCCGTTGCTCCCCCGGGTGGGGAGTCCCTGGCAAAGACCAAAAGTGCAAGTGTGCAGAGCGGAGCCTCGATTACGTTGGGGCCACTCATTCACTCTACCTGGCGTTTTTTAGCACTCTGTCTTCAAACGCTTCCTTGTTCTTCGCTCCACTGATGGCAGCATGCTGGGTATAAGCAACATGATCCAACAGAGGAGAGATCTAACTAGTGTGATTGGTAGAGAGCCAAAGGTGACCCATTTCTCGGACAAGAGCCTTTTGGCTAATGCGTCGGACCCTCTTATGGCACTGCTATGAGTCTGACGCCGCACTCTACCATGACCTAGGTGAAAGGAGTAGTTAGCGCGAGGGAACTCGTGGACTACTCTAGAGATAACATCACTTTAGAGCTAGCCGACCATGGGGCGATCAAGGTCAAGGTCTGATGAGAAAACAGGAAGAGGCCTCAAGATCCGCCCCTACACTCTTCGTCACGTTCGACTGTGACAAGCTCCCTGAGTCGCTGCGTGATGGCTGGTATCGCTACTGCGTGAATGCATTCGTGCCACTAGCGCGGAGGAGCTACTACTCTCATTGTTTCGTCCATGTTAATCGCTCATTAAGACGTAGAAATTCGCGATTACCCGAACTCTGTGTAAGTTGCTCCAAGGCTGCACATGATAAGTCCAAATCGTGTGTGGCCAAGTGTGTCAATTGAGAAGAGCCGCACCCTGCTTCTTCGAAGCAAAGTGGTGCGTATCTCCTTGAGAAGGAAACCCTGCCCTTTCAGGCCTAGGATCGTCTCTCATTCTGCGAGGATAAGGACTTGGTCCTGGCGCGCACATCCTATGCTTCAATATTGGGAAGACACCCTCTGCTACTGGCCTCTCCAGGCCTACGAGCACGGCCGTTTCCGCGCCCATTAAGAACCCTTTTGCTGGTTCTACCCATCTCGCGGTGGTGCTTGGCACGGGCGCGGGGATCTGCATTTCAAGAAATGCGGTTGATGAGGCCGTTGAGTTCTTCTCCAGTAACCTCATCACCGTGGGCCTAAATACTATTCCTAGACCTTCTGGCGTTTTGCACGCCGACCGCTCGCGTAGTGGTTAGCCGAGTATGAAACGGCCTGCAAACCTAAGCGTTATGCCTATCTGCGCTATAAGCGCCGCCCGAACGATTTCACTGTCGCTAACTTTCGTCGGGTATACGTGTCTTCACTTAACGGGAAGACCACACTAGCAGAGGTGTAGAAGCGAGTCGAAAGGATTCGAGGAAAGTTGTCGCAGGACCCCGCCCCCGTTCTCCATGAGTATGGGATCCCAATCTCGCACCCTGCGTCCATGGCGGAATCCTTTGCGACCGCTTTCTCTGCAAGCATTCAATGCGCAAAGTGATGTCGAAAAAGGCCGCCGACTGGACTTTGCCATTAGAACCATTCAACGACCGTTTTACTCTGAGTGAGTTGCGTTCTGCTTTCACTTCGTGCGCGGACACCGCCCCTGGTCTGGACCATGTCCTGTACGCCATGCTTCGACACCTGGGTGAGCGAGGCATGGCCTTTCTGTTAGATTCTTCAACAGGATATGGGTAGAGGGTATACTACCAGATTCCTGGCGAATCGCTCCTTTGCGCCCGTTTCGCAACCCGGGAAAAGATCACTCTACTCCGGCCGGTTTCCTCCCAATCTCTCTAACTTCCTTTGCGTGCAAGTTAGTGGAATAATTGGTACATGTTAGATTCGCCATTTCTTTGGACAGCGGAGTCCATATGTCTTCTGCACTGTGAGAATTCCGCAAGTTCCATCCACGTCGGATGCTCTGCTCTGATTGGAAAATGCCATCTGCGAGGACTTCCTTCGTTTATAGCACCACGCCACGGTGTTTTTCGAGCTGGAGAAGGCCTTTGATACCGCATAGTGATACGGTATCATGGAGACTGTCCATACGATGGGGGCGAGGAAACGCCTCCCATTTTTATATGTTAATTTTTGCGAGATCATCGATTCCGAATAGAGGCAGAAAGATGGTATCCCGTAGAAAAGTATCCTCAGTGTCACACTCTTTTTCCTATGCATCAACGGCATCACATCGGTGCTGCCGGAAGATGTTCTCGCTACTCTCTACGCGGACGCCCGCTCGATCTCTTTTGGCGCACTTCCACCATTGAGAGACTACTTGTCAATGCTGGGAAGATGCCACTCGCTCTGCGCCGTGCACAGTACATTATTTTCCATTACGCTCGAGCCCGGCGCCCCCATTAGTCGCCATCAGCTCGCACTGAATTGACAGCTGATCTCGACGCTTCCTATGCCGCTGAGACGCCACTCCTACTCTAAGCCTTTCGGGTTTAGGGTCAGGAAACTCCTTCGAGAACTAGATATAGCTCTCGGGCCGGTGGCGCCACCCTGGAAGGTACCAACCCGAACCATTTGTCACCACGTATCTGCTCCCAAAGCTTCTACAGCGCCGGGAGTATTGCGTTCGGCCTTTCTGGAGCACACTTCAAGTCACGCTGGAACTTTGCCACTGTATACGGATGGCTCCAAGTCCCAAGAGGGGGTCGGTTTCCATGCCCTATTACAGCCGTGCTGCCCTCCGTTTCCATGCCGTATTGGTAAAAGAAAATTATTTGCGGGCTAACCTTGGGAGAATGATTGGTACAGAAAACGAGCCAGTACAAATCCACGAGGAATTGGATCAAAACCCTGTTATCAACAAGCGAAATCATGGACGACGTATTAATGGCCCCTAGGTCTTTGGACTATGGCATAAAAATGATTGGCGCTATTTTTATGTTTACCGACACCATGCCGCTACTTTGTTGCCAATCATTCAAAGGGAATTTGCAAGTGGGTCCTAAATACACTATGACGAATGTGCCGCATATAGTAGACTTTCTCAATTAGTCTATAATCACCTTACATTCAATCATCAGCAGTTTTACGTAGATCCGACAACTCTAACTAACACTCAACGGATTGAACGAACATGGCTAAAAAGCAAAATTAAGATCATGAAGAAAAAATGTGGAGTACCACTAACACTTCTGCAAAGACACATGGACGAAATCTGTTGGCGGGTATTGAAAGGGGAAAATTCAGATCTTTTCATTCATATTTTACAAGATATCAAAGAACAGTTTATACACTAACATTTTTATTTTTTTAATGTTTTAACGATTTTATTAAACTAGATTATTTTTTTACTTTTTAATTTACCCCCTTTTCAAATGTAAATGTAGGTAGGATTCAAATATGATGGTAGGATACATGCTATAGCAGAGTTCGGCAGATAGGATACATACTATAGCACCACTCTTTCGGATTCATCGGCATTTGCAGCAATTCATCAAAAAAGAAAAATTCAAACTTCCCAACTAGAGTTTTTTCTTTCACACTGAGTTCTGGAGATGCGTTTTCACTGTGGTTTAAATCAACAGAAAACTGACGAATAGGGCATTCTTCCATTTATATTGAAGACTTTATTTTTCTTTTCTTTTTTTTGTATTTAGCTTGAGGCTTTTGTGTGCTATCATTTTCCTCTTCTTGAGAAACTTGATCGTTATTATTGAAAACAGCTTCTGCTGGCGCTTGTAATTGTTGAGAATGTAAATTATCCAATAGACCTCCACTCTCCTCTTCACCAGAATCATCATCAGAATTTTGATTTGTAGCAGAGGTACAATGTAAATAGCATCTTTGTATTCGTCTTTATCTTCCAGAACTTCCATTATTTCAGCAGGTGTCAAGGATAATCTGAGAATGAAGGATATCACATAATTAAAATAAGCTTAGATATATTTTTCACACACAAACAAGAATCAAAAAAGCATTTATAAAGAAACTGGTTGAATAAAAACAAAGCAGACTTGCCAAGTAAAGTCGTCCCATCTGCCCAACATACTATATATAGTAAGCGAGAATTTTTTTTTATAAATCTAACAAATATATTATTTATCTAAAATTACTCGTTGAATCATACAGCTATAGACAAATATCACTGATATAGGCAATATTTTGGCAAAAGTTTTTTTTACAATTTAATAATAGGACTTACTGATGGAACGATGGCATCTTGCTTGTGTGAGAGCTGACGACAAACTGAATCAAATCACAGCAATGATATGGGTTAAGAATATTCACTTGCGCTGTCAGACTATATTATTTCGGGGAAACTTGGAATCAGGGTCACAGGGGTCGGCACTAGTTCGATAAATAAGGGGGAAGGTCAAAAGTAATCATCATCATCATCATCATCATCATCACTTACTCTATAATTTAAGAAGGGGATTTTTTGAGTATTTGAATAATAATTTCATCTTAGTTTGGTTATTCGTTATATTTTTTTTTAATCAAAGTTATCTCTAATAATTGTTTTATAATATCAAAAAACAAAATGGTGAAGTTCAGAAATTTTGTGATTTTTTAAAACCCAAAGAATTACAAATGGTGAAGTTCTGAAAATTTATTTTTATATATCTTTTATAACTATATTTGAGCAACGTGATATTTTGAAAGGGGGTAAATTTAGTTTAGAGTTCCTTTTTAAAATTATTATAATTGGCGAAGTTCAGAAAATTTATAAAAATTTAACCATGGCTGCTTTTTTTTAGATTTTAAATTTTAATCTTAGTAGCGAAGCGCAAGCTTTCCCCGTAGTGGGGAGTGGCGAAGCCATTGCCTGTTTATATATATAACTAAAATTGCGACGAGACAGGTTTTCGCTAAATGAATTGAATGAAACTCTACGAAGGAAGAAAATAAAGATAAAACAAACAATGATGAGAGTTGTCAGACGCATCAAAATACCAAAGCATCTACAACACGTAAATGGTTTCTAATGAAGGTGGAATTAACATAGTAAAAGTGATCGAACATTTCGAACTGAGATACTCGTACAAAATATGTAAATAAAATAAATCAAACAAAGAAAAATTTACTAAAATTTAAGAAAAGAGTAGAACGTGTCAAGGTGAGAAAAATGGTGAATCAAGAGAAACAAGGTTTGCTGACCAAAGTCGCGTGCTCTCACTTATTCTGATTTATGACCTTACGACCTTCAAAACTTTCAATAATTCCCGGACTAACCTTGGGAGGACCTTGGCAATTATATCATTCGAAAGAGAATGTAAAACAACATATGGGTTTCAAAATTCTTAGAATCGGCTGAATAGTTACAATGTTATTGCCAAAAAAAAAAAGAAGCAAAACGGGACCGACCGAATCACACACGACTAAAAGGAAATGTACTCAGTAGCTAACAATAATTTTCATTAGTTGGAGTCGATATGGCAGACGAAATGAAACGGTATGAATGCAAATATTTTGAATGTGATTAAGAGTTTATATCTAAGCAAAGAGGTAAGTATGGTGCAAAAAAGTGGATTGGATAAGATTGAGAAAAATCCAGAATAAGGTGGCTGGAATACGTTTGGATGCAAATGTGTTTGTAAGGGTGTCAATATTGAGAAGAGAGGTAGAATGGAGCAGATGCCATGAGAGGATTTCCAAGATAAAAATGCGGTACCCAATGTTCTCGGAAAACTTGAATGGTGAAGGTGAGTAGAATGGTTACATAGAATGAGCATAGGAAAGGAAGGGGAATTAAAAACTTGAGGAATATGTATAAATCTTGGGACATAGTTAGGAAACACGCAATTGGTGATGCAATAGACGAACAATGGAATTTACGCATCGAGAATAAGTGGAAGGCTTTAGGAGCAAATGAATCGCATGTACAGCCTTGGCCAAAATTATGGAGCAGGTATGAAAAAATGAAGAATATGATTGAAACTCATTTATTTCATACTTTTCATAATACAAATAAACATTTTGGCGTATATACTATCAATAATTAATATTTGATGTGTCCTCTTTTGCTTTTATAACCGATTTTATGCGGTTTTTGAATACTTGAGACTAAGTTGGCACAGGTGGTTGGCTCAATTTTCTGCCACTCTTAATGATTTTTAGCTGTTAATTTACTTTTTGAGGAACGTTTGTGCACCCTCACTCTTGTGCCCAAGTGTGACCACAAATATTCAATGGAGTGGAGGTGTGGAGATTGAGAGGGTAATTACATCAACGCCACCCCTTTCTTTTCAAACCAACCCCTTTGAGACACTAGATGTGTGGCATGAAGCATTGTCTTGTTGGAAGATTAACCATCTGGTATGGCATCATTGAGAAATTCACCTAAAAAAGGTTGATAAATCTTGTTTAACATGTTAGTGTAAGTCTTGTAATTCATTCTGCCCTCACAAGTGAACAACAATCCTGGACCAGAAGACGACATCATCCCCAAACCATTACACTACCACCTCCAAATTTGACTGTTGGGACAACACATCTCGGATCATAAGCTTACCTAACTCTTCGACGAAGATAAACAGCTGCAAGGGCTCCAAAGATCTGAGGAGAAATACAAACTTTACTGATTATTTTTGCCATCCAATAAAAATGTGTACTAGCGTAATAAATTAGTTGAAAATAATGTGGAGAACCTACCTCAAATTTGCTTTCATCAAACCAAACAACTTTACCGCAATCATCATCAGTCCGATCTTTATCCTTGTTTGCTCAAGACAATCGCTTCTTCTGGTTCATCTGAGACAGCCACAGTTTCTTTCTAGCCTTACCTCCTTTGAGCCCAGCTTCTAATAACCTTCTTCTCATTGTGCGTCTTGATAACTTTGTTTGTTGATGCCCGAAACTCAGCAGCTACATCAGAAGAGAGTATTTCCTATCGGCCAGAGAAGTCCTTTTCAGTAGCCTCTATTCTCTCGGACTTGTACACCTTTTGCCACCTTGACCCTCACGGTTTTTGAAAGAAATGGTCTCATTATAGCTTTTAATGGTTGTTTCTGGAGCAATTCAATTTTGGGGCAACTTCGACTTGAGATAATTCTTCTCTGGACAATGCAATGATTTGAGATCTTTGAGCTTCAGAAATCTATTCTTCGGAGACATTTTTAACAAAGAATTAGCACTTGTAAGTTAATAATAAGAAAATCATTGAAAAAATAGTAATAAACATTAGTATCACACATTGAATGGCAGAAGGTTGCCCCAACCACTTATGCACAACATGCAAAAACGCATTAAAGCGCTTATAAAAGAAAAAGCAGACACCAAATACTAATTATTAATACAATATACGCAAAAAGGTTTATTTGTATTATGTTAAGTATGAAAAATACATAAAAAGTAAGTTAAATGACGAACTGAACCAACTAAAAAAAAAACAACAACAAACGAAACGAAGGCAAATGATGAACAGAATTATCCTATTAGCGAGGAAAAAAGAATTAACAGCAATTGTGTTCATGGAAATAATAAAAAAAAAACAAACATTAAGAGTGATTTACTGGGTAGAAAAACGTAAATTGGGCTCATAGCGGGTAAGAGGAAACAGGAGACAAACGAATAAGGGAAACTCCTTTAGAATAGAATAGAAATAAAAGAAAGACAAACTGAGAATAGGCAATGGAACGAACATATATCGTTTAAAGTCACGGGACAATGAAGCGAGGAAACACAAAACAAATGAATACGTAAATAAAACTTCAGGAAGGAAGAAAACTGATATATAGGGAATATTAATCGAAGTAAGGGAATATAATGGAATCAGAAACAATAAAGAAAATGGAGGATATTGTTGTTATTGTGATTGTATTATTATTATTATTATTATTATTATTATTATTATTATTATTATTATTATTATTATTATTATTATGTATTATAATTGTGTATTACTATTACTGGGCTTTCTTATTATTGTGTATTATAATTATCATTATGTATTATAATTATTTATTATTAGTATTAATTATTAGTAGTAGTATTTATTATTATTACTTAGTATTATTTATTATTATTATCATTACAGCTATTCCATCAACCTTTTGTACCCGCACTTTGTAGCAGGAGGAATGTTCTCACCTGAACAGAGTTCGGTCCACTAGCTATGGTACCTTGGTGGATTGCAGGCCATTCTGTGATCAACCACTCTACCCGTTAGTAGACACGCCTATCTCTACCTCTCTTTATTATATACCATACTACGCCAATCATCTATGACCAAATGTGTCATTTACGGAGAACCGCAACCCGCTTCTTCGAAGCGATGTCGTGCGTATCTCCAGGAGAAGGAAATCCTAGCTGTTCATGCACGGATCGTCACTCATTTTGCGATGCTAAGGAATTGTTCCTGGCGGACCCAGTCCTTCCTGGGACGTCTGATCCATTTTTTTTAAAATGCATTCTCTGCTCCAGGCCCCACCAGGCCTACGAGAAATATCGTTTCGCAGGACATTCGGAATCTCTCTGCGAATTCTACTCACCCTTGGCCGCTTCCCTGGAAAACGTGAGCATTTCCCATAGGGTGAAACGGCCGTGCGCCTCTAGTGAGTCAATAGAATCACAGGAGGTAATACCCCTGAACGTGGTCGTGAGGTAGTCTTCTTAAAGCTGCCCTCCGAAAGGAGGACAGCATCAAAGGAGCTTCCATTCCAACATTCTAATCCAAGGCTGGGCTGGGTGGTTCGGAGACGGTGGATCCTCCAAAGTAGAAATCACCGCCTTTGAGGCCGCCACCCGCGCCGAACGTTTCAAAGCGAATGGAAGGAAAGACGCAAAGCGAGCTCAACCTCCCCCATAAGTCCTGGAACGCGACAGCGCCTTATTAGGTAAACAGCTCCTGAAATTCTGCCTCCGGGAGCTAAGCCTGGAGGGCATATTCCTTCAATTGAATTGCCGCGGACTCTGGGCCAACTGGGACAGGTTGCGGGGGCTCGTCTCGTCCCGTTCCCCGTTACCTATCTTTTGGCAGGATACCATGCTGGGCGCATGCCCACTGCCCACTCTCCAGTGAAATAACTGTTTTGCGACCCCACTAGCACGGGATGGGGGCTGGGCAGGAGATGCGCTATTTATATCAGCCATGATGTCTTCGTTATTCTCTTTGCTTTAAATACCTCCTTTCATAGAGAATGGCTCACTTCAGTCAGTGACACTGATCGGTCTGGGGTAGCTGCATTTTATTTTGCTAACTTGTCTAGATGTGAACAGCTTATTACTGAATCGACTCACAACAATGAAAAATCCATGGATTTACTGTTTAAAGATATACCGGGTGTAGTTGACTCGGCTATTAAACCTCCTCTTGGTGTGTCTGACCATTCTATTATTTCTTTTAAATTGAAACTTAATTTTGAGGTTCCTAATGTAAGTATATCTCGTAAAGTCTATGTTTAGTCTCGGGAAGATTGGCCTGGTGTATTATATGACTTTGATAATATACTATGTACAATAGAGCAATATATTCATATAAATCTCCTAATCCTATTGTTGATTTAAATGTTGCCCTTGTTAATATGATAAACCGTAGGATTCCTACTAAGATCATAAGATGTAGACTAAAAGACAAATTGTGGTTCACTGATGAGTGTAGAATGGCATATCAAGAGAAGCAATCTGCTTATCGCCTCTGGTCTCGGAAAAAATCTAGATTGTTATGGAAAAATTATGTATGTGAGACATAGATCTCACGCTCAATCTGTTTATGTTGATGCACAACTAGAATATAATAGTCATTTACGTGAAATTCTGAACAATGCATCCCAACCGCACAAATGGTGGTCCACTTTAAAGAATTTTCTTTTTGGAATTGATTCTGCACCAAGAAAAAAGGAGTGGCACCCAAATTAATCCTGACTAAAATAAAATCCTTCAAACACACGTAAAAACCAATGGCATTTATGCATTATTAATAGAAACGTTACTTAAAATCTTCATCTATATTTATCAAAATACATTCCAGACCAAAAACTGAGGCTGACTCATCCAAATTAATTAATATAAAATAAGAATTTACCTATCTTTTTCTCCTCCCCCGCCCCCACTCTCTCTCCCCTACCCCCTCCTCTCTCTCTTCCCCTCTCCATCTCTTCCCTCCCCCCACCCTCTCTCTCTCTCAATTGCGTTCGAGCCGTGCTTGCGATAAGGTTCTTTTTGTGTTTCTCCAACAATTTGTTGCTTAAAGTGTTTTTGACTTTGCCATTTGTATATTAATAAGTTATACTGCTTTATTTTCCCTCGTTTAATTACTCTCCCTGTGAAACAAGTGAATTTATTTAATTTTAATATATATAATAGTTGACCGCTTAAATTTACCCTTCCATGTGGTCATTTTGACCAATCTTCCCACCGCCATTTTTGCCCCCAAAACAGAACTGTGAGTAATATTTTCGCATTTCTCTTATTTTCATTTACATTTTTTTTGTTATTCCTTTGAGTGTCACAATTACTATTTGATCTGACAAGGTTTGTCTTGTTTACAAGATTTAACCCATAATAATTTCTTTATTTTTGTCTCTCTGTGTACATGCGGGAGCTTTCTTGTTTTCCATTGTTTTTTCAGTAAATATGTAGATTATCGGCGCGAACGATGGGACGTACTATTTCGTCCGTGTTCCAAAATGTTTAACGTTTTTGGAGTACATTTAAGTTGACGGCTCGTGTGGGGGTAAACACAATGGGGAGACTACACTACGATGATCCGAGTTTCATCCTAATTGTTTATAGAATAATAATTCGAAAAGGACTCAACAAAGGACTCAAACGCGCATGAATATTCCGACACGAGTGAACGATAATATTTACACACAAATTTTTTTTCGGCCGGGCCGCTAATCTACATATTTACCGTTTTTTCTTGTTTCTGATTTCTAACAGGCGAATTAATACCTATATTTCACTTCCAATAAATAATTAATAGTTCTTCATTGCAGTAAATTAATATTTTTACCCCTTTCAAGCATATTAAAATTTTCTGTTTTCTTACAGGCGATTTAAATACCTTTATTTTCCTTCTAGACTATACAGTGGCGGCAACAAAAAAAGTGACATTGAATATTGGCAATAGAAATCGATACATAAAATCGCTTTCACGATTTTACTTGCCAACAAGCCAATGAAAAGGGGCGGGGCTTATGCCACGAGTGGATGACTCTCCTGAGCTAAGACAACAGAACTGCGCTTTATTGGAACTCACTGTCTCGTTTGAGCTCGTACAGTGAGGTTTTGGTGTACAACGCTCCAGCGTGCTGATTTCCTGCATTCGTGCCTACATTTGACGTGCTATAACTTCTGTGCAAGTGGATACAATGGGGCGGAAGAAGCTTTCTATGACAGAGAAAAGCCGTGCCTTGACCCTATTAGAGCAGGGAAAGTCTTTTTTTGATGTAGCAGCAGATTTAGGAACCTCAAGAAATACGATTTATCGCCTAAAACGGGCAGCTGAGTTATTGCCACCAGGTACCATACCAAAGAGGAAGGAGGGCACTGGTGCAGCTAGGAAGACATCTCCAAGGACTGATAATATCCTAAGGCGTGAAGTGATGTCAGACCCTTCTGTAACCTCCGCTTCAATCAAGAAAAAACACCCAGACCTTCTCCAGAACGTCGCCCTCAGGACCATCCGTCATCGCTTACAGAAGGACTTAGGCCTACCGGCTCGCCGCGCTGCCAAGAAGCCACTTCTTACCAAGGCTATGAAGATGAAAAGGCTCAATTTTTGCAAGACCTATAAACATTGGACAGCTGCCCATTGGAAGAAGGTGATGTTCAGTGATGAGAGCACCTTTAGGCTGGTCAGAGGAGAGTCAAAGATCGTGCGTCGTCCCAGCAATGTGTCTCGGTATGACCCAAAATATACCGTGAAAACTGTGAAGCACCCTGATAGTGTGATGGTGTGGGGTGCCTTTAGTGGAAACAAGGGCAGAGGAGGTCTGTACTTCCTTCCCAAGAATGTAACCATGAGGGGGACTAACTATCTCGAAGTTTTGAAGCAGCACATGCTGCCATTTTGGGAAATTCATCGGTGTGAATTTTTCATGCATGATGGTGCCCCTGCTCACAGGTCCCAGTTAGTAAAAAGGTTCTTCAATGATAATAATATTAGTGTTTTGGAGTGGCCTGGTAATTCCCCGGACCTAAATCCTATTGAGAATGCTTGGAATCTGATGAAATCCAAAGTTCAAGAGACAGCATCCGGCAGCATCAAGGACCTGATAGAATCACTGAAGAAGATCTGGGTTACGATCGACCCCACCTACTTCGCAAACCTCGCTGAATCAATGCCCAATCGACTCAGAATGGTCATCAAGTGTAAGGGCAACATGACCAAGTATTAACTTTCATGAAATATTCCTAATAAAATATGTAAGTTACATTTTTCTGTTTCATTTTCCCCGAATTGTCACATGTCACTTTTTTTGTTGCCGCCACTGTATATGTAAGTGGAGGCCATCTTGTTTTGTATTGTTTTTTTCCTCTTGTTTTTAATTTCTAACAGGTGATTTTTTTAACTTACATTTCTCTTCCAATAAATAATCAATACTTATTTGGGTAACACTTCAGATTCGGGGCGCACGGTAGATGGTGCTGTTAGTCGGTTACAATTTTGGGCTACAGCATATCTCTTATGACGTCAGACGGTAGCGTCAGCTGTGAACAATATCGGCATAATATTTTTTTGTATATGAGTAAATACTGGGGGTCTGCGCCCCCCAGACCCCCCCCCCCCAATTGATTGAAACTCAGGATCATCGCAGGGGGGTCCTCCTGCAGTGATATCTCCCCCACGAGCAGTGCCCTTGAATTAACTGGGGTTTTTTTTCTCCCCAACATCTTTTTACTGGCAGAAAAACCTAACCTAATAAAAAACCATTCTTACTTTTATAGGTTTCTTGATTAGTTTATGCGCCTCTAAATAATCTGAAAGTTTTTCGCGATCATACAAAGTAAAGCCGAATTCGAATAACAAAGAAGCACATGGAGAGCACGAAAACACAATAACGAAAGAAAAACATTTGCAAAACGGGTCCTATTTATAAGCTACGATGTTGCCAGTAAGAAGCTGTTATCATTCGCAGTAAACAAAAAATACGAAAACAAAACAAAAAACAATAAAAGACATCAAGAAACCTTACCTAACTTAGAAAAAAACTATAAACGAGCTGAGCGCAGATATTTAGTAAATAATAGACTAAAAGTTACAAATCCCTAAAACAACAAAAAAATATAACGCAGTGATTGTCACATCTGACGCTACCGTCTGACGTCATAAGAGATATGTAGTAGCCCAAAATTGTAGCCGACTAAAAGCGCCATCTACCGTGCGCCTTGAATCTGAAGTATTACCCTTATTTGTTCCAGTAAATTAATATTCTGACATCTTTCAGGTATAATATTTTGTTTATTTTCTTACAGACAATTTACATATTGTTCACGTGTCCATAAATAATTTTTTTCCAGAAAATTAATATTCTGACCTTTTAAGAGGATCAAAATTTCTTTTATTTACAGGGGACTTAATACTCTTACTTCCCTTTCCCGTAACTGCAGGTCAACCATCCCCATGGCACCACAGCTGACGTGTACGTGCTGTTCTGGAACGTTCGGCCAGACGAACTTCGCTAATAGAGACTTTCTCATTTGCAGATTCTGCCAAACAAGCAGAGTGTTGACAGATGACCTGAATACAACACTACGCAAGATTGCTGCTTTGAGATAAAAGCCGGAATCGTTGCAGGAATTCGTTCCTCTTAATATCGGAGCAACGCAGACCCCTCCTGCTTCACCTGCAATCATACTCTCTGTCCCGGTTAGCCCCAACCTCTCAACTAACCCTTTTCCCCCACAGGAGGATTTCCAGGTAGTTAGGAATAACGTGTGTCCCAGGGCCAGTGCGAAGAGGTTCGTACCCACTACCTTTTGTCATAACCGTTTCCAAATTCTTTCACAGGAAAATGAAGAGGAGAACGACCATGAGGTCAGGATTGTGGGTGATTCCATTGTGAAAGGGCAACTCACGGAGTTCTGTGGTAGGGAACCCAAGACTAGGAAACGTTTCTGTATTCCTGGTGGCGGCCTGGACGACGTGATTGCCACTGTAAACAAAGTAGCAAGCCTGGCCTCTACCAACACGACGTACATCATACACGTAGGAACTAACGATATGCATAGAACCAGATCGGCGGACCTCCTGGCGAAGTACCGTCGAGTGATAAGACGGTTTAAAGAAAAATCTAGCAAAAAATTTCTTTCAGGTATCATTCCCCGTAGACAGGCTGACCACGGATTTTATAACATCGCCACTAGTGTCAACCGCCGACTAGCCAATATCTGTAGTGAACAGAATATCGGTTTTGTCGACACTTGGAACAGTTTTTATTAGGACAAATCTTTGTTTTCAGAAGACGGTGTCCACCTAAATCAAATAGGCGCTGCCCGCCTTGGTAGGCTACTCAACGACGAAGTAAAGGATTACAGAGCAAAAAACGGGGTTGCTCATGTTCCACGGGGACAAGTACCGTAGCATGTGTTCGATTAAGGACTGGGAATAACATGAGGACGCCTAATCCGTCACAACCTGAAGGTTTTCTATGTCACGCTCGAAGCATTCGCAACAAATTTTCAGATTTAGAGGAAATTGCGTTAACAGATAATTATGATATAATCGGCATTACATAATCATGGTTAAATATTGAAAACAGAGATTTCCTAGCAGAATATAATCTATCTGGATACAAATTGTTTGAAAAAAGTCGAACTAACAAAAAAGGAGGCGGTGTCCTATTCTACATCAAAGAAAATCTCAACCCGATCCAATTAACAAAGCCACAAATCGCAAACATAGACACATCGTACATACTTCTTAAAAACAACCATGGGACGAAAATAGTGCTGGCTCTAATATACAGACCTCCAGCTCAGCCAATGCAAACCGACAGCGATTTCTTTGAACAAATCAGAGAAATAACTAACGCGCACGATACCGTAATTTTGGGCGATTTTAATTTACCAGTACCAAAGTGGTGAGAACTGCTATCCGCTCATTATGGTGAAGTACTCTATACTAACTTACAAGAAAGTTCACTAACTCAGTTTGTACTATGTCCTACTCGCAGAAATAATATACTTGACCTAATTTTTGCAACAAAAGAAGATTTGATAGAGCATATTAATGTCGGAGAGGAATTTAGTAATAGCGACCACCGTGCAATCACATTTAGTATAAATTTCAATCGTAACTATATAATTCGTAGCAATGAACGAGTCGCAGACTTTAGAAAATCAAATTTTATTTAGCTACGAACAAAACTTAAGCAAAAAGGTTGGAGCAACTTGCGTGACATAAACGATAAATGGACATTTTTTTATTAGCTCGTACTTCGAGGCGTTGAAAGAATGTATTCTTTTAAAAAATCGTCGTTCGCCACACGAAAATAAACCTAAATGGTGGAGTAGTGAGATAGCTAATAGTCTACGAGACAAGAGGAATGCCCATATGAGATCAAAAACTTCTAACGACGAGACAAAACGCGCCAAATATTCAGATTTACGACGTAAATCTAAAAAGTTAATTAAACAGAATAAAAAGTCCTTGGAATCACATGTGGCAAATCAAAGTAAAACCAACCCGAAAGAGTTCTATAGTTACATACGACAAAAGAGAGAAACATCTACATCTATCGGACCGCTAACTGACGAGAGCAGAAACTTTACCACGAACGATGAACAAATGAGCTGTATTTTAAACACATTTTTTACATCAGTCTTTACTACAGAAGATCTTAGCGAATTCCCAACACCGACAGCTATCCAAATAGGTTACAACGAGGCGTTAAGTAGTATCACCGTTACAGAAAGAGACGGACTGAGATGCACTGAAAAGCTTAAGGTAAATAAGTCACCCGCCCCGGATATGGTCTTCCCTCGAATATTAAAAGGAGCCAAAAGTGAACTAGCCCAACCGCTGTCGTTATTGTTTAATTATTCGTTAGAGACCGGGACTAAACCCGATGAGTGGAAGCTCGCTAACGTAACACCAATATTTAAAAAAGGCAGTAAATCTCTGCCTAGTAATTATCGCGCAATTAGTTTAACCTCGGTGGTTGGCAAAATGTTAGAGACAGTTATACGCGACGAACTCGTTAACCACTTGGAAGAAGAGAAGTTACTTAGAGACACCCAACACGGCTTTCGAAATAAACGCTCTTTTATAACGAATCTATTAGACTTCTTCAATGACACTTTTAATGAATACGACGAAAGTAAAGCAGTCGTATTCATTAAAGGCCTTCGACAAAGTTCCACAAAAAAGTTTACTAACTAAATTAAAAGAGCACGGAACTGAAGGCGCGATAGCAAGGTGGATATATAATTTTTTTTTTAAGAGCTCATCTGACGACTGCCTACTTGGGCATTAGTCGCCGTATTAAAAACTGTCCTAGTACTAGGCTACTCTAAAATAAAATTAAAAAAGGTAAAAAACAACCCCCCACACCCCACCCCCCCAAAAAATGGGAAAAGGATGCGAGCAGTAAGCAAGCTCCTGCGTCGGGGGGAGGTTCCCCCTGCGCAGGAGCGTGCGACCTATAAGGAAAAAAACCAAACAAAACAAAACAAAAAACCTGCTTAAGTAATAGGAAGAAGGCCAGCCTCCCCCCAAAAGTCAAAAAGCCCACCAGTCAATGTGCACAAACTCGTCCCGAGTACAAGGGACAGGCGGTAGCGACCCCGCCCATCCCGGGACCGAGACAGGTAACGTGCGCGAAAGTCACCCAGACATGGACATTCGACAAGAATGTGACAAACAGTCTGGGGGACGACGCAGTCGTCGCAATAGTGCGCAGGCGAACGCTCCATCAGATAGCGATGCATCACACGAGTGTGTCCGATTCGGAGACGACAGAAAGTGACCTGAAGCCGTCGCGGCATTGGGGGATAGGTCCATGGGAACAGTCGTGGCGCAATGGCACGCAACTTTAAGTTCCCTTCGACCGTCTCCCATCTTCTTTGCCAAGCAGTCCGAAGAGCTGCCCTTATTCCTGCCATGTAGTCGGTGTGAAGAAGAGCGAAACGCTGGTCCGGTCGCAGAGACCTCGCTGAATCTTTGGCGCCCTCATTCCCCGCAATTCCTACATGTCCAGGAACCCAGCAGAAGATAATCTCGACATCCGCCCGGCTCGCCAAAACCATGGCGTCACGGATATCGCGAACCAGGAGATGCGAAGATTCCAATGCCCCGAGAGCACTCAGGGTGCTTAGTGACTCGCTATAGATCACAATCCGGTCTCCGAACCGGGCACGTCGCGTGATGTCCCGTACCGAGTAGTGTATTGCTACCATCTCGGCCCTGAAGACAGAGGCAGCACATGACAGAGCCCCGCTGACTTCAAACAGAGGGGATACGGCGTGGAAGTCGACCCCCTCTGAGGACTTAGAGCCATCCGTATACACTGGCACGGTTCCAGCGTGATACTAAGTTTGCTCCAAAAAGGTCGAATGCAATATTCCCGGCGCTGTATAAACTTTGGGAGCAGAGGCGTGGCGACAAATAGCCAAATGTGGTACCGTCCAGGGTGACGTCCTGAGCAGAACCAGGGGCGCCATCGGCCCGAGAGCTATACCTAGCTCTCGAGCGAGTTTCCTGGCCCTAAACTTAAAGAGCTTAGAGTATGACTGGCGTCTCTCGGCGGCATAGGCACCGTCAAGATCAGCTGCGGATGCAGTGAGAGCTGTTAGCGACTGAGGAAGGCAACGGGCTCGCGCGTACAGGCGAGTAATGCACTGCACGCGGTGTAGAGCGAGGGGCATCTCACCAGCATCGACCAACAGGCTCCCAATGGGTGAAGTGCGGAAGGCACCGGTCGCAAGGCGACGGCCGGTGTGGTGGATCAAATCCACCTTCCGCAATAAACGCTTGGCTGCGGATGCATAAACTCGCATCCATAGTCGAGCTTCGAACGAACAAAGAATCGACAAAAAAGGAGGGAAGTAGCCCTATCAGTGCCGGAAGCGCGGAACGTCACGTAACGGAGATCCATGGCGCGGGTACAAGAGACCCTAAGGCCTCGAATATGAGCCTCCTAGGTGAGGCGTCGGTCAAATACAAGACCAGGGAAACGGTGCGATTCAAGCACTTCCAGGCGCACCCCATTAAGAAACAAATCTATCTCGGGGTGGAGCCGTGAATGGCGGCAGAAATGCACCACCTTGGTCATGGCCAAAGAAAACCGAAACCTGTGCGCTTCGGCATAGCGAGAGACGCGGTTCAATGCCTGGTGGAGTCTACGCTCCAGAGTTGGCATCTGGGCCGGGGCAAAAGAGATCGAAAGGTCGTCCACGTAGAGCGTAGCGAGAAAATCTTGCGGAAGCACCGAAGTGATGGCGTTAATGCTCAGGGCAAAGAGTTTGACACTGAGGACATTTACCTGCGGGACACCCTTTTCCTGCTCCTTTGGGCAAAAATTCAGATATAAACATTGGGAGGCGTCCCCTCCCCCCATCGTATGGAGTCTCCATGATACCGCATCGCCATGCGGTATCATAGGCCTTCTCTAGATCCAAAAACACCGTGGCGTAGTGCTGTCTACGAAGGAAGGCCTCGCAAACGGCATTTTCCAGTCGGAGCAGAGCATCCGAAGTGGAGTGGAACTTGCGGAAGCCGCACTGTGCAGAAGAAAGATAGCCTCCACTGTCCAGGAAAAAGGCCAATCTAACATTTACCAATTTCTCCATCAACTTGCAAACGAAAGAGGTTAGAGAGATTGGGTGGAAACCGGTCGGAGTAGAGTGATCTCTCCCCGGCTTGCGAAAGGCGATCACAGTAGCGATTCGCCAGGAATCTAGAGGAAATCCTCCACCCAGATTCTGTTAAAAAAATCTAACAGAAAGGCAATGCCTCGCTTACCCAGGTGTCGAAGCATGGCGTACGGGACATCGTCCGGACCATGGGCGGTGTCCGCGCACGAAGCAAGAGCGGAGCGCGACTCACTCACAGTAAACCTGTCGTTGAAGGTTCTCCGCCTCTAGAGGTAAAGTCCAGCCAGCGGCCTTCTGCGACTTCCCGACGTGCATTGAATGCTGGAGGAGCAGCATCACGGCTAGAGAATGCGGAGAAAGCGGTCGCAAAGGATTACGCCACGGACGCGGGGTCCGAGATTGCGGTCGCATTCTCCTGGAGAACGGGAGGGGGGGTCCTGCTAGAACTTGCCCCGAATTCTTTTGACTCGCTTCCACACCTCTGCTAGCGGGGACTTCCCGTTCAGTTAAGACATGTATGCCTGCCAAGAAGAGCGGCGGGCGTGCTTCGAAATATACCGGAACCTAGCCCTAGCCGGACGAAATTCACCAACAGTGAAATCGTTCGGGCGGCATAACGATTCAGTTTAAGGGCCGTCTCAACTCGGCCGACCACCATGGGAGTGGTCGACTTGCAAAACGGCCAGACGTTGTGGGAATAGTAGTCAGGCCCGCGGCGATGAGGTTGCCGGAGAAGAACTCAACGGCCTCATCTACCGACCTAAACTCCTCGACTGAGATAGAGAATTCAGTCATTTCCTGAAATACAGGCCACCGCGCCCGCGTCAAGCACCACCGAGGTGGGCTCTCAGGTGGCAGTTGCCCTGAAAATGATATTTGAATGGGTAAGTGATCACTACCATTGAGGTCATCGACCAACCCCCAATCAAAATCAGGCTGTGCATCCGAAGAGCACAAATATAAATCAAGGCAAGAAAATGAAGCGGTTCTCGGGCAGTAATGCGTAAACTCATCCACATTTAGGACACCTATCTCCAGCTCTTATATCATATCGGCAAGGACTTGTCCCCTGGGATTTATTGAGTAATCCTCCCAAAGAGGATGCCTGCCGTTCAGATCTCCAAGCAAGAGAAAGGGCATCGGCAACCGTGCTACGACGCGGTGGAACTGTCCTGCGTCGAAGTCAGCTGACGGTGAAATGTACGCAGAAATGATAGTGTAACTCCTATCCAGGTGAAGCTGCACAACCACTGCCTGAAAGGAAGTATCTAAAGACAAAGGAAGAACGGAGAAATCATGCTGGGTGTAAACCGCGCATCACCAAGCCCGGCCATCTAGCGGTGGTGGGGTCGCAAGACCCTTATACCCCGGGAGGGCGGGCAAGGGGCACACGCCTAGCATGGTCTCCTGTAGAAAAATGGCTAACGGGACGAGACGAGCCTCCGCAGCTCCTCCCAGTTGGCTCGGAGTCCACGGAAATTATATTGAAGGAATATGCCCTCCAGGCCTAGCGCGGGGGCGATGGGGAATATCGCGCAACTCATAGCCTATGTTTCCTTAATGTTGGCACACCACCTTCACGTGGTGCCCCTGTTTTTTAACTGAGCGTGTGCCCAACGTCCGAACACCAGGCGGGATATCCTGGTTTGGGTATCTGACTAAGGGTACCCACCAACCTTTTGGGGCAGTTGTGTGTATGGACGCCAGCACACTTCTGGCCCATATGGTTGTCTTTGCTGTGGCCCTGCAGTTAGTGAATGGCATCACAAGAGCTAGGTGACCTCACACCAACATAAAAGGTGGGTGAGGGGAACCCCATGAGGCGGTTTGATGACCAAACACTGGCATCACTCCGGCATCCCCAAATAACCTTGTGGGGCGACTGTGTGTCTGAACCCCAGCGCACTTTCAGCCCACTTGGTCCTAGTCAGTATGTGTACTCTGTACGAGTCGACGGATGTACCCACTGGGGGGCATCGTCCGCAGGACCGTGCCACGGAGGTAGGTTTGGTTGCCTGGGTCGTTGTTTTGCTTTCGGGACGTCTTTGCACCGCAGTCCAGTAAAACTCCGTTATGCGGCTCCGCTGTTTTTGAAACAACAGTGGGAGTCGGGGGGCGGGCTACCCTGTCTGGACTGTATGGGCGCTCTCCGGACTCACGATGGCGATTTGGTACATGCCCTCGGCTCCAGAGACACCACTTATAAAAATAAAAATCATATGGGTAAAGTTTCAAAAAACTCATCCCAGAGACCGCCGGCCTCTGGTCACCGTGAAAACAGCAGAGATCTTCGTCGCCTGGATCCTTTTGGATCAGAAGTAGACGAAGAACTGGATTATGACCGCTTTATTGTACTCAAATCCAGCAACGAACGTTGTCCTCTTAGCAAAGCTGACATCTTTGATGTCTTTGACGACTTCGTAAACAAGTGTGGCGAACCTGCTCAAATGTGGCCGCGCAATGATGGCGCATTGATTGTCGAGGCCAAGTCTAATGAGCAGCAAAAGAGAATTCAATCTCTCGAAAAGTTAGCCTCAGTGAATGTATCATCCGCGTCTCACCCGACATTTAATACCTCCAAAGGTGTTATTCGATCGGGTGAACTCATTGAGTATGATATCGACAGGTTGGTGACAAAACTTGCCAATCAGAAAGTAACGAGTGCACATCGCATTTCTAGGTTTGTGAATGGCGCTAGGGTCCCTACCGCCACCATAATCCTAACTTTCAACAGATTGGAACCGCCCAAGTACGTCAAGGCTGGCTACCTTAACATCCCAGTCAAGCCTTACGTCGAAAACCCCCGGCGGTGCTTCCATTGCCAACGCTCTGGCCATGTAAGCAAGTTTTGTAAAAGCGAAAGGATTTGTGTAAACTGCTCAGCAGAATTTCACGGAACACCCTGTTCCAAACAGCCGTGCTGCCCCAATGTGGCGGAGACCACTCTGCCACATCACAGCAATGCACCTTTTTCCTCTACGAGAGAGAGGTCATTGCTGTTCGAAATAAAAACAGGGTGAGCTATAAAGAGGCTAGACGAAGAGTTAGGGAGACTTACGTTCAGCCTGGCGTGAGCTTCGCGGATGCTCTGCGCACCGCCACGCCAAAGAAGGGGAGAAGCCAGAGACCATCTACAGGCTCTCCTGAACAAATAAGAAGTCCTCCACAACCGAAACCCAGGTCTCCGCGCAGAGATGTGCCTCAACAGGTAGAGGGTTCTCCACACCGTAAACCCGCATGTCCACGCGCACCTGAAAAGGTTAAGAGCCCCCCTCGACCGAAACCACGATCAATCGGTAGAGAAAACTCATCTCCAAAATCTAGCCTAGCTTCTGATGGCACAAAGAAGAGGAACCTTCCATCCTCTCCCGATTCACCAAGAGTGGCAAAACACTTTGCCACCGCTCCACAAGACGTGGATGTGAATCGGATTGGGCCGCAGGTGGTGTCTATTCCAGCTCTGGACATCCATCCTGCCCCAAAAGAACAGAGAACTACAGCCCCAAAGCGAGTAGTCAACAACCAACCCATTGCTGATACTGCTTTGGAACTCCTTCGAGCCCTAAGTGAGAAGGAATCAACCTGTACCCCATCACAGGAAACAGCTGTAGTAGAGGCTGCCCCCTTATCCAAGGAGGAGCCGAACCAACCATCAGATTCCAAGAATCCTTCGCCAGCCGAACAATCGCTGCCACCATCACCAGCCAAGTCGATGTCATCGGCTCACGAAATGACTGATGGAGATGCTCCCACATCTGCTTCTCCAGTCAAGACAGTCATTTCGTATAGCCAGCTAACAAAATTGCCACGTTTAAAAGAAAAGCCGCGAGCTATATTAACGCTCTCGATGCCTCCAGAGTCATACCCAAAACCGGTAATTGGTATGACCAAAACTACCCCTACGGGTAGTAAAAAACCAAAACCTCCTACCCCTAAGGGTAGGATGATTGTCTTAAAGAGGTAAGGATGTATCCAATAATTCATTGGAACATCCAAGGTCTCTTCCCCAAGTGGGAAGAACTCAAGCTCCTGTTTAAGGACTACAATCCTGATTGTATAGCTTTACAGGAAACTTGCTTGGGTACTCGTAGTGTACCCAATATTCCTGGTTTTGTGGGATACTATAAGAGCCCTATAGAACCAATCCATGGTTCTGCTGTGCTCATCAACAGCAGGGTTCCCCACAACCAGATCGACCTTGCGACAGACCTGCAGGCGGTCGCTGTCCGCCTGTTCTCCCATCGTTACTATACGGTCTGCTCGCTTTACCTCCCTCCTAGTGAGGAAAAAGACACAGCCTCTCTAGCTAGAAAACTAGTAGAGGTAATTAAACAGCTCCCTCCCCCCTTTCTATTGATTGGGGATTTTAATGCTCGACACCCCCTTTGGGGGGACCATGATAAGAACCCTAGGGGAAACATGATTGAGAAATTTCTGGGCGAAAATGATGTCTGCCTTCTAAACGATGGCAGTCATACATCATTTCACATCCAGACGAGCAGCTCTACATGCGTGGACTTGTCCCTCTGTTCACCAAGCTGTAGAGCTGATTTTGACTGGGCAGTGGATCCTGACTTGCGAGGCAGCGATCACTTCCCCATTTATATAGCGCCATGTACAGGTGGCTCCCCTCCACCACCTAGTAAAAAATGGAATGCAAAAAAAGCAAACTGGCCTAAATTCAGGCACCTCTCGAGCCATGACGGGTCCTTCCCTCATGAAGATATTGACGTGGCTATCGATGACCTCCTAGTCCACGTCAATAAAGCGGTTAACTCCTCCATCCCGCTCCAAGGCTCAACCGCTCGCGGACCACAAGTTCCCTGGTGGTCGGCTGAATGCTCGAAAGCCGTGACTGAATGTAAAATGGCTTGCCGACGTTACCATCGCTCCCCTACGACCCTACGGGACCCTGGTACTTTACAGACCCCCTTCCCAACCCGTTGAGAAGGACAGGAAACTGTATCAGCTGCTGATTAAGCTTGTTCGAGACAGAGTGTGCATCGTTATGGGCGACTTCAACAGACAAGTTGACTGGGAAACCAGAGCAGCCTGTGGCGAGAGCGCGCTACTCCTCGAGTTCGCCAACAACGAGTTTCTCACTCAATGGGTCAGAGAACCGACGAGAGGAGACAATATCCTTGACTTGGTCTTCACCTCTGAGGATGATATCGTTGAGGATGTCTCTGTAGGCGAAGAGCTCGGTGGCAGTGATCACCAGCTACTTAGATTTACCGTCAAGATCCCAAAGGTAAGGACTGTTGCCAGTCAATCAAGGAAACTTGACTTGAGAAGAGCAGACTTTGCACGCCTTCGTGCTGGGCCGACTGATGTAAGGCTAGCGGTATGCGAAGAGGTTGAGGATTCGTGAAACAATTTCAAAAATAAATTCATGAGCCTTTTATCAAGTTGCATCCCTCTGAAATGCCTCCGTTGGTCTTCTGTTCAACCAAAGTGGTTTAATCGAGAAATCGGCCAACTGCTTAGGGAGCAGAGAAATGCGTACCGGCGATCAAAGATCTAGGGTGCCTTTGACGAGTACCGTAGGCTAGCCAGGAGAGGGAAGTCCAGCATAAGGGTGGCTGAGCGTACTGAGGAACTCCGAGTAGCAAGACTCTGCAAGGAGAATCCCAAGGAGTTCTTCGGCGATGTAAATAGCCGTAAACCAATCCATCGTAGGATTGGGCCCTTAGTGGACGAGAAGGTGCATTAACTCACTCAGATGCAGAAAATGCTAACTTTCTCAATGACTACTTCTCTTCAGTGTTTACTAAAGAGTGTGGTCCCATCCCCCAGCCTACGGATTCCTACTCGGGGGAAAAGCTGGAGGCAATGGACTTCACCGAAGGAGAAATAAAGAAAAAGATCGCTGACCTAAAGACGAATAAGTCCCCTGGACCGGACGGGTTTCTACCCAAGGTGTTGAAGGAAGTGTGCGATAAAGTATCACGACATCTGTGCGCTATCGTTAACATGTCATTCCTGGACCGGATGCGTTCCTAGAGACTAGCGTGAGGCGGAGGTAACTCCGATCTTCAAGAAAGGAGCCCTCAGCTATCCGTCAAACTACCGACATATCAGTCTGACTTCGATAGTCGGTAAACTCATGGAAAGCATGATGGTGGAGAAAATAACGTCGTATTTCGAGTCAAACCTGCTACTGAGAAGGCCCCAGCACGGCTTCTGAAGGCAACATACATGCCTGACGAACCTTGTGGAATTCTTCCACTTTGTGTTCAGTGAGCACGATCGGGAGAAAGCGGTGGATGTGGCTTCCCTATACTTTCAGAAAGCCTTTGATAAGGTACCACACCGCTGCCTTCTCGGGAAAGTGCGAGCGCTGGGCATAGACGGAAAAGTAGCCGGCTGGATCGAGAACTGGCTAAGTGGCAGACGGCAACGGGTAGAGGGAAATGGACAGGCTTCTAAGTAGGTGCCCGTTACTAGCAGTGTGCCTCAAGGTTCTGTCCTGGGACCGCTACTATTCATCATCTACGTCAACAACATGGACGGTGACATGGTGGCCAAGATTTGTAAATTTGCCGACGATACCAAACTTGGTATGAACGTTGAAAAGGATGGAAATACTGCCCGCCTGAAGGAAGATCTTGGGTAGATTAGGGAGTGGTCGGACACGTGGCAAATGCATTTTAACGTGTGGAAATGCAAAGTGATGCATATCGGCCACAGAAACCCCCAATCTCATTATATCCTTAATGGCACTGCTCTTGAATCGAGTGACACTGAGAAGGACTTGGGTGTTACTATCACTAGCGACCTCAAGTTCTCGAAACAGTGCATCGAGGCAGAGAAGAAAGCCCAAAGGATGTTAAGCTACATAAAGCGCCAGTTTGGATACCGTAACAAGGAGATAGTACTTTGTCTGTACAACTCCCTCGTTCGGCTGCACCTGGAGTATGCCGTACAATTTTGGAGTCCTTCGTTTCGAAAGGACATCGCGAGGTTGGAACGCGTACAAGCTAGGGCAACCAAACTGATTCCCTCTATCCGACATAAAATTTATGAGGATAGACTAATGGAATTAGATCTGTTCTCGCTGGAAACCCGTAGACTGCGTGGTCAGCTCATCGAAGTTTTCAAAATACTTCGAGGGTTCGACAATGTTGACTACCGGGATATTTTCACACTGAGTGAGAACAGAACGCGCAATCACGGCTTCAAACTTGAACTGAAGCGTTACAACCGCAATCTGTGTCTAAATTTTTTTACCTACAGTATCTGCAGTTAGTGGAACGCACTTCCAGTGGAAGTTGTCAACAGTGAATATGTTGACCAGTTCAAGTCAAGACTAGACAGTCTTGAAAAGTGGCCGTTTAGGGACGCAAAACAATTGAGCGGCCATGTGCCCGCTCGATTGCTAGTCCAAAGGTACCCTATTTGAATGGACCCTTAGGTCTCCTAGGGTACCCTATTTGAATGGACCCTTAGGTCTCCTAGGGTACCCTATTTTCTTGTAACTCCTTGGCACGGGACCTGCAGCCCCTGCTAGCGGCCCGCCTTCGCACAAGCGTTAAGGTAAGCTGCCTGCCAGGATGTGGTAACCACCACATCAGAGTAGAGGCTGAGAAATCACAGATTTCTGAGAGCTCAGTCGTTGCTCTGATGGTCAGTGGAAACGACCTCTACCTGAGAGGAGGTAGGGTAGGCCCTACAGATATAATCTTCCACACGGTCATGGTGCCGTGGAAGACTGTGGGCTGAAAACTCGCATGCGCGTGGTAGTCGGGATGCTCCCGAGGAGAGGTCTAACACGGACCGCTCACTCGATAAATATCTCTTTAAACCGGTGCCTGGCAGATTTGTGTACGGCAGAGGGGGTCTTTTTTTGTGGACCTGTACCGCGCCTTTTATGGTAGAAATGATCTCTACCAAAGGGATGGGGTACATCTTTCCTTTAAAGGACAGGCCTTTCTGTTAAACATGATCCAAGATGTCGTAGAGAAGACAGAAAGGAATATCCGGCCAAGAGTGAGGGCGGATGTACGCCAGTACGCCCGTGTCACTCCAGGAACGACCTTCTCAGAGGTCGCAAAAAGGGGTGCCTCGCCAACAAACAAGCCGGGAAACGGAAGAGCGTAGGGAGTCCTACAGTCGGGGACTTCCTGAAAGTCCTTCTGTTCAATGCGAGCTCAATCAGGAACAAGTTTCCTGAGCTCCGTGGCCTCGTAGCGACGGAAGAACCCGAAATGGTAGTCATAACAGAATCGTGGATGAAAAACCTCAAACCGAGACTTTTAAGGCGAATTCACGGTTCATGGCTACCAACCCTTCCACAAAGATAGGCCAGACAGAGAGGGTGGCGGGGTTATGTTGTATGTCAAGGATACAATCAAATCTACGAACTGCAACATTATATCCGATCACGAGCTCCTAGGCGTTGAACTAGAGATAGGTCCTGTCAGATACAGGACCCTGGTGCTTTACAGACCCCCTTCGTAACCTGTTGAGAAGGACAGGGAACTGTACCAGCTGCTGGGTGAGCTTGTTCAAGGCATAGTGTGCATCGTTATGGGCGACTTCAACAGACAAGTTGACTGGGAAACCATAGCAGCCTGTTGTGAGAGCGCGCTACTCCTCGAGTTCGCCAACAACGAGTTTCTCACTCAATGGGTCAGAGAACCGACGAGAGGAGACAATATCCTCGACTTGGTCTTCACCTCTGAGGATGATATCGTTGAGGATGTCTCTGTAGGCGAAGAGCTCGGTGGCAGTGATCACCAGCTAGTTAGATTTACCGTTAAGATCCCGAAGGTAAGGTCTGTTGCCAGTCAATCAAGGATCTTGACTTGAGAAGAGCAGACTTTGCAAGCCTTCGTGCTGGGCTGACTGATGTAAGGCTAGCGGTATGCAAAGAGGTTGAGGATTCGTGGAACAATTTCAAAAATACTTCATGAGTCTTCAATCAAGTTGCATCCCTCTGAAATGCCTCCATCGGTCTTCTGTTCAACCAGAGTGGTTTAATCGAAAAATCGGCCAACTGCTTAGGAAAAAGAGAAATGCGTACCGGCGATCGAAGATCTCGGGTGCCTTTGACGAGTACCGGAGGCTAGCCAGGAGAGTAAAGTCCAGCATAAGGGCGGCTAAGCGTACTGAGGAACTCCGAGTGGCGAGACTCTGCAAGGAGAATCCCAAGGAATTCTTCGGCTATGTAAATAGCCGTAAACCAATCCATCGTAGGATTGGGCCCTTAGTGGACGAGGAGGGTGCATTAACTCACTCAGATGCAGAAAATGCTAACCTTCTCAATGACTACTTCTCCTCAGTGTTTACTAAAGATTGTGGTCCCATCCCCCAGCCCACGTATTCCTACTTAGGGGAAATGCTGGAGGCAATGGACTTCACCGAGGGAGAAATAAAGAAAAAGATCGCTGACCTAAAGACGAATAAGTCCCCGGGACCGGACCGGTTTCTACCCAAGGTGTTGAAGGAAGTGTGTGATGAAGTATCACGACATTTGTGCGCTATCTTTAACATGTCAATCCGGACCGGATGCGTTCCTAGAGACTGGCGTGAGGTGGAGGTGACTCCGATCTTCAAGAAAGGAGACCCCAGCCATCCGTGAAACTACCGACCTATCAGTCTGACTTCGATAGTCGTTAAAGTCATGGAAAGCATGATGGTTGACAAAATGTCGTCGTATTTAGAGTCAAACCTGCTACTGAGGAGTTCACAGCACGGCTTCCGAAGGCAACGGTCATGCCTGACGAACCTTGTGGAATTCTTCCACCTTGTGTTTAGTGAGCACGATCGGGACAAGGCGGTGGATGTGGTTTACTTAGACTTTCAGAAAGCCTTTGATAAGGTACCACAGCGCCGCCTTCTTCGGAAAGTGCGAGCGCTGGGCATAGACGGAAAAGTAGCCGGCTATATCGAGAACTGGCTAAGTCGCCGACAGAAACGGGTGGTGGTAAATGGACAGGCTTCTGAGTGGGTGCCCGTAACTAGCAAGGTGCCTCAAGGTTCTGTCCTGGGACCACTACTATTCATCATCTACGTCAACGACATAGACGGTGACATGGTTGCCAAGATTTCCAAATTTGCCGACGATACCAAACTTGGTATGAACGTTGCAAAGGATGGAAATACTGCCCGCCTGCAGGAAGATCTTGTGAAGATTGGGGAGTGGTCGGACACGTGGCAAATGCCTTTTAACGTAAACAAATGCAAGGTAATGCATATTGGCCACAGAAACCCCCAATCTCATTATATCCTTAAGGGCACTGCTCTTGAATCGAGTGACACTGAGAAGGACTTGGGTGTTACTATCACTAGCGACCTCAAGTTCTCGAAACAGTGCATCGAGGCAGAGAAGAAAGCCCAAAGGATGTTAGGCTACATAAAGCGCCAGTTTGGATACCGTAAAAAGGAGATAGTACTTTGTCTGTACAACTCCCTGGTTCGGCCGCACCTGGAGTATGCCGTGCAATTTTGGATTCCTTCGTTTCAAAAGGACATTGTAAGGTTGGAACGCGTACAAGCTAGGGCAACCAAACTGATTCCCTCTATCCGACATAAAAGTTATGAGGATAGACTAGGGGAATTAGATCTGTTCTCGCTGGAAACCCGTAGACTGCGTGGTCAGCTCATCGAAGTTTTCAAAATGCTTCGAGGGTTCGACAATGTTGACTACAGGGATATTTTCACACTGAGTGAGAACAGAACGCGCAATCACGGCCTCAAACTTGAACTGAAGCGTTACAACCGCAATATGTGTGGAAATCTTTTCACTTACAGTATCTGCGGTAAGTGGAACGCACTTCCAGTGGAAGTTGTCAACAGTGAATCTGTTGACCAGTTTAAGTCAAGACTAGACAAAGTCTTGAAAAGTGGCCGTTTAGGGACGCAAAACAATTGAGCAGTTATGTGCCTGCTCGATTAATAGTCCGAAGGTACCCTCTTTGAATGGACCGTAATGTCTCCTAGGGTACTTACTTTCCTTGTTACTTCTTTTACTCTCTCTCTCTCTCTCTCTCTCTCTCTCTCTCTCTCTCTCTCTCTCTCTCTCTCTCTCTCTCTCTCTCTCTCTCTCTCTCTCTACCTTTGACTTTTTGAGCTATGTCGGCGAGGGTACCTCTTTTGGGTACCCCTGGTAGGGCTTCCCTTGTCGATTTGGTCGAAAACGAGATTCTAGACTAAGTGCGTCATTCCTTTCTTTTTCTACTCCATCATTCTCCTTTTTTTTACTTTCATCCTATCTCTCCCACTTATAAAAAAAATTAAAAAAACCTACTTCTATCATGTCAGTCTTTCCCTTTTTTCCCTCTTTCGACATATAAGGACCTGGCAGCTACCTCACACGTCAGAAGAGAGGCTTTGGAACTCTATAAACAACGCCAATCGACGTTCACTGGTTGCGAGAGAATAGGACTAGAGGTGTCCTAGGCGTTGGGGCACGATGAATGGGATGAGGGTAGTGCCCCGTTAACCCCTTTCCTGGCAGGTAATTATTGACCGTTGCCAGTGCCCGTTGACGGGTGCCTGTGGTAGCATCGGTCTGAGGTGACGGCCCTTTGTTCCCAGGTTGGTTGCCAGCCCAATAAAAAGCCTTGGGTCGAGTCTCTTGGTGGGGCGGGATATCCATTGAACGCTGCTCCGAGATCCTGGCGGTTGTGAAGGGAACTAGTAGGAGTTTATTAAGGGGCATGCTTCGTTGTTGTTTACCTGGTGAGAAATCGATGGCCCCTTCGGTCCCCGTCTGTGCTGCTTGGTTGGGAGCCACGGCACTCCGATGCTTGTCGACGCAGTCGGACGAACAGCAGCACATGGAGCGTGCCTTCAGGAAGACTCCGAAACGACTCCGATCTGTAGGCGGGAGCGACTCACGCGGGGAGAACTCACCAACCCCCTTTTTTATCATTGATTGGTCGCCAAGTTTTGAAAGAGAGAAAGTGTTTAGAATGACCCGCAAGAAAGGCCTAGGAGCTCTAAAATACACGTGCGCAATATGCCACATACATAAGTGGTGCGTTGACTTTCCGGAGGGGTGTTTTTCGAAAAGCCACCCGGCCCGTTTCTGCACCGACCGTATTTTAAACGGCCAAATCAAGGAGCTAAAGGAAACATGCAGGGTTTTCGAGGAAAGATCCAGGAAGTTGGAGGAAATAATAAGCAACCTCGAATTAGAACACGCCGGACTGATTCGCAGGCTTGAGATCAGAATAGCAGAGCTAACGTCAAACCCTGTACTAAACACTGCATCTGCAGTATTACCCCCAGAGCTAGGTCCACATGCTATGGATAAACCCTCAAAGAAAAAGAAAGGGAAGGAAAAGAAACAGGAGGAAGAGAATGTTGAAACAGAAGATATAGTAGAAGCTGAAAAAGAGAAAGTTGAAGCAGATGAAGAAAAGAGAAAAACAGAGGAGTATGTAACAAAGGAAGATTAGGGGGAAGAGATGAATAAGAAAAAGAAGAACAAGAAAAATAAGATGGAGAAGAAAGAGGGAACCTAAGGGTTGCTTCCGCAAGGAAAGCCTCAAACCTCTGCACAGAAATGTCCGAGGGTTACCCTTGTGGGCGAATCCCAAGCACAAGGTTTGCAGCCCCTGCTAGCGGCCCGCCTTCGCACTAGTGTGGAGGTATGCTGCCAGCCAGGACGGGGAAACCACCACATCAGGGTAGAGGCTAAGAAATCTCAGATCTCCGTTAATTCAGTCGTTGCCCTGATGGTGAGTGGGAATGACCTTTACCTCCGAGGAGGCAAAGTAGGCTCCAGCGAGAAAATTCTCAACACGGTCATCGGAGCCGTGGACGACTGTGGATTGAGAACTCGCAAACGGGTCGTTGTAGTGATGCTCCCAAGAAGAGGTCCTAGCCGGACAGCTCACTCTAGGAACGTGACCCTGAACCAGCGCCTGGCCGACCTTTGTACGGCGGAAGGGGTCTTCTTTCTGGACCCTTACCGCACCTTTTACGGTCGAAACGACCTTTACCAAAGGGACGGAGTGCACCTTTCATTCAAGGGAAAGGCTGTACTCTGTAACTTAATCCAGGATGTCGTAGAGCGGACGCAGAGGAGCGTCCGACCCAGAGTGAAGGCGGACATAAAACAGTATGCCCGTGTCACTCCTGGAACGACGTTCTTAGATGTGGAAAAGAGGGGTACTGCCACACAAAAGAAGCCGGGAAACGGAAGAGTGTAGGGAGTCTTACAGTCGGGGACTCCCTAAAAGTTCTTCTGTTCAACGCGAGGTCAATCAGGAATAAGTTTCTTGAGCTCCGTGGCCTCGTAGCAACAGAAGAACCTGAGATGGTGGCCAAAGCGTGGAGGTGGATTAAAACCTCAAGCCGAGATTTTAAAGGTGAATTCACGATTTCCGGTTACCAGCTCTTCCAGAAAGATAGGCCAGACAGAGAGGGTGGCGGTGTGATGTTGTATGTCAAGGATACTCTCAACTCGACGGATTGCAACCTCGTATCCGACCATGAACTACTAGGTGTTGACCTAGAGATAGGTCCTGCCAAGTACAGGACCTTGGTGCTTTATAGACCTCCTGCCCAACTCGTTGAAAAGGACAGAGATCTGTACCAGCTACTAGGAGAACTAGTCGAAGACAGTGTGTGTATCGTTATGGGTGATTTCAACACACAAGTTGACTGGGAAACCAGAGAACCCTGTGGCGAGAACGCACTACTCCTGGAGTTCACGAACAACGAGTTCCTGACTCAATGGGTGAGAGAGACAACGAGAGGAGACAATATCCTCGACTTGGTTTTCACCTCTAAGGATGACATCATTGAGGACCTCTCTGTTGGCGAAGAGCTCGGTGGCAGTGACCACCGACTAATTAGATTTGTAGTCAAAGTCCCAAAGGCAGAGCCTGCAACTAGTAAATCAAGGAAACTGGATTTGAGAAGAGCAGACTTTGCAGGTCTACGCGCGGGACTGACTAAAGGAGGCTAGAAGAGTGCGAGGCTGTTGAAGACTCTTGGAACAGTTTCAAAACCACATTCATGAGTCTTCAATCGCGTTTTATCCCTCTGAAATGCCCTCGTGGGTCCTCTGTTTAACCAAAGTGGTTTAATCGAGAAATCGGGCAACTGCTTAGGGAGAAGAGAAATGTGTACCGACAATCGAAGATCGCGGGTGACTTTGACGAATACCGGAGGCTAACCAGGAGAGTGAAGTCCAGCATAAGGGCAACTAAGCGTTCTGACGAACTCCGAGTTGCGAGACTCTGTAAAGAGAATCCCAAGGAGTTTTTTGGATATGTGAACAGCCGAAAACCAATCCGTCGAACGATTGGCCCTTTGAGAAATGAGCAGGGGACATTAAAGCGCTTAGATGCAGAAAATGCTAACCTCCTCAACGACTACTTCTCTTCAGTGTTTACTGAAGAGTGTGGACCCATCCCCCAGCCAATGGATTCCTAGTCACGGAAAAAGCTGGAGGATATGGACTTTACCGAAGGAGAAATAAAGAAAAAGATCGCTGACCTAAAGACAAATAAGTCCCCTGGACCGGACGGGTTTCAACCTAAAGTTTTGAAGGAAGTGTGCGATGAAGTATCACGACATCTGTACGCTATCTTTAACATGTCAATCGGACTAAATGCGTTGCTAGAGACTGGCGTGAGGCGGAGGTGCCTTCTATCTTCAAGAAAGGAGACCGTAACCAACCGTCGAACTACCGACTTATCAGTCTGACCTTGATAGTCGGTAAACTCATGGAAAGCATTATGGTGGACAAAGTGACGTCGTATTTAGAGTCAAACCTGCTACTGAGGAGTTCCCAGCACGACTTTCGTAAGGCAACGGTCATGCCTGACGAACCTTGTGCAATTCTTCCACTTCGTTTTCAGTTAGCACGATCGGAACAAGGTGGTGGATGTGGTCTACCTAGACTTTCAGAAAGCCTTTGATAAGGTACCACACCGCCGCCTTCTCCGGAAAGTGCGAGCGCTTAGCATAGACGGAAAGGTAGCCGGCTGGATCGAGAACTGGCTAAGTGGCAGACGGCAACCGGTGGTGGTGAATGGACAGTCTTCTGAGTGGGTGCCCGTTACTAGCGGGTTGCCTCAAGGTTCTGTCCTGGGACCACTACTATTCATCATTTACGTCAACGACATGGACGGTGACATGGTTGCTAAGATTTCCAAATTTGCCGACGATACCAGCTTGGTAAGAACGTTGCAAAGGGATGGAAATACTGCCCGCCTGCAGGAAGATCTTAGGAAGATTGGGGAGTGGTCGGACACGTGGCAAATGCCTTTTAACGTGGGCAAATGCAAAGTGATGCATATCGGCCACAGAAACCCCCAATATCAGAATATCCGTAAGGGCACTGCTATTGAATCCACCGACACTGAGAAGGACTTGGGTGCAACAATCACTAGTGACCTCAAGTTCTCGAAACAGTGCATTGAGGCGGAGAAAAAGGCCTAAAGGATGCTAGGCTATATCAAGCGCCAGTTTAGTTATCGGAACCAGGAGATTGTACTGTGCCTGTACAACTCACTTGTCCGACCGCACCTGGAGCATGCCGTACAATTTTGGAGTCCTTCATTGCGAAAGGACATCGCGAGATTGGAACGCGTACAAGCCATGGCAATTAAGCTAATTCCCTCTATCCGACATAAAAGTTATGAGGATAGACTAAGGGAATTATATCTGTTCTCGCTGGAAACCCGTAGACTGCGTGGTCAGCTCATCGAAGTCTTCAAAATACTTCGAGGGTTCGACAATGTTGACTACCGGGATATTTTCACACTGAGTGAGAACAGAACGCGCAATCACGGCTTCAAACTTGAACTGAAGCGTTACAACCGCAATATGTGTGGAAATTTTTTCACGTACAGTATTTGCGGTAAGTTGTCAACAGTGAATCTGTTGACCAGTTCAAGTCAAGACTAGACAAAGTCTTGAAAAGTGGCCGTTTAGGGACGCAAAACAATTGAGCAGTCATGTGGCTGCTCGATTGATAGTTCAAAGGAACCCTCTTTGAATGGACCGTAAGATCTCCTAGGGTACTTACTTTCCTTGTTACTCCTTGTTACTCTCTCTCTCTCTCTCTCTCTCTCTCTCTCTCTCTCTCTCTCTCTCTCTCTCAGTCTTTGTTCAGTTGCCCGCCAGCCTTTGTCAGTTGCCTGTCAGCCTTTGTCTTGTTCGCAGGTGTTCAGTTTTGCGCGCTCGAATCTAATTCTTAAAATTCTTTTTTGACATAATTTACCTCATATTTTAAGCGATTTTTTCTTTTTTAAAATAAATTTGTTTTATTTTAATTACAACTAATTTTTTTTTTGTGTGTGTGTGCGTGTATATTTTATAAATACATAATCGACACTATCCGGCCGGTTTTTTTGTTTTTTTTTGCCGTCATCTCCTAAGTTCATCTTCAATAGACACCCAACTGTAAATAATTTCTGAGTGTTAATAAATTATTTTATTTATCAATATTGTCTTCGAGTTATCCCTTTTTTTTCGTTTAATTCTGTTCTTTCCTGTTGCTAACCGTCCTGTTACAGGCCGTTGACCAATCACAACAGAGCCTTTCTAATCCCTTAATCCGCCTCGTGTTTCTGCCAGCGCCATTTTGCTTCATCTTTCTCTCTAAGCGAGTAATTTCCTAAAAATATTTCGTTCTTAAATCATAATTTATTTAGTATATATTCTCTATTTTTTAGTTATTTTTCAGGAATAAAGATAAGTTTTAAATACTAATTTTTCTTTAATACAAGGCATATCTCTTCGATTTAGTGAATTATAGATTTCATTTCGGTTGATATTTAACGGTTGATAGGCATTGGTTTTTAGCACGTCCTTTTTAAAATCCACTAGTCTGTAATAATAAATCTATTTTGAAATTAAAATTTGTAAGTAAGTGTACTTATCATATTGTTTAGCAATTTTCTAATATAAAGTGAAGTTCTAAATACCAATTTTCGCTACCGTAGGATCTAGTGTTTAATTAAAGTGTATTGAATCAAGCATAAAACGGTGTGGTCAAGTATAAGTGTACATAAGTGAAATCGAAGAAAAGTGAAGAAAAGTAAGGTTATTATAAAAAAGAAGGATGCCCGGAGCCCCCAAATTAAAGTATTGTTGCTTTAAATGCAAGAATACACGTTGGATCATCGATTTTCAAGAACAATGCTTTGAGAATATCACGTCGAGAAGTGTATGCGAATTCTGCAAAATAAAAGAAAAATTTGATATCGAAAAGGCAAAATGGATGTCTGTAATAAGCTCTATGGAAAACCGCATCAATGCCCTCGAATTAAAGAACTGCGCTTGTCAAACAGAAGATGAAACCAGAATAGCTCGAGTAGATACTAAAATCGTGAAACTGGAACAAGAAGTCGCAATTCTCACTAACAAAATTGATACATCAAACATAAAAGACGAGGACAATTTCATCCAAGTCAGAAATAAGCGCCCATTCAGAAAAAAACAACAATCTCAACCAAAAATAGATATGATATATTGTCCTACGAAGAAGAGGAAGAAACGTATTTAGCTGTTGACTCAATAATTCGGAATCAAATCAATCACTTTGGAAGTTGGAACATCAAAAAGCGCAAATTCCGATGCTATCCAGGAATAAAGATTGAGCAATTAACAGAACAATTAAACAACTTTGAGATGAAAAGCAAAGAGAGTCAAATCATAGCGAATGTTGGAAGCAACGATGTGTTCAACGGAAAAAAACTATCAAGGTTTGGAAAGCATAATGAATGACTACAAGAAAATGATAAAAACAATCAAGACCAAAACGGATAATGCAATTGTTGTTGGGGTGCTACCAAGAATTTACGAGAGATACGAAAATCTAAGTCGAGCAATTGTGATAAATCATCGTCTAGAAGATCTTTGCAAGAAGCAGAATGTTAAATTTATTGACCCCTGGCTACTTTTAATCCACAACAAAGACTTGTTTTCTCACGATGGCATCCATCTCTCCACAAAAGGTAAAATGAAATATGGAGAATTGCTACAAACTAACCTACGAAATTTAATGAAAAATAAAGCACTAAGTCAAGAACCACAGGGAAACGATCGAAGCCCCAATTCAGAAGAAATCAGTTAAACACATTAAAAACTCTATTCTTTAACGCAAGATCAATTAGAAACAAATTTACGGAGTTCAGAGCGCTGGTATTGACCAAAAAGTACGACATCATAGGAATAACTAAGACATGGATACATACAGAGTCACGTGATATTATTTCAGAATTCCAGTTAAAAGGATACAAGTTATTTCATAAAGATAGATTACAGAGAGATGGTTGGGGTGTTCTTTTATATGTACGCGAAGATTTGCACCCTGTAGAATGTAACACTGACTGTTTTTGAAATGGTAACGGTTAAAATAAACCAAAAAAAGAACCTATATGTTATTTTAGTTTATAGGAGTCCACATCAGCTCCGGGAGACAGATGACCAATTTTATGAATACTTAACGAACATTTGTAAAGACAAGTTATCAGTGATCATTGGAGATTTTAATTGTGTTAAAATAAACTGGCCTAACAAAACTGCAGACTCAGAAGGACAAAGATTGATTAATTTTATTGAGGATAATTTCCTGACTCAGTGGGTGAAAGAACCAATAAGAGATGAAAACATATTGGATTTAGTGTTAACATCAGACGATGAGTTGATTTCAAATTTAAATGTTGGAGACAGAATAGGAAATAGTGATCATAACGCAGTAGATTTTGAAATTAATATGCCACGTGTCCTACAAAATGACACCACCGCTAAACTTAATTTCAAAAGGGCAAATTATGCTGAACTAAGAAAGAGTTTGAGCACTTTTAGGATAAATAATGAAGAAATAAACGTAGCATGGCAGGAATTTAAAAACAATCTTCTCAACAAACAGTTTCAATTCATACCACTGGCTGTTATTAAAGATAAAAATGTTAATAAACCGAAATGGCTATCTCAAGAAATTATGAAACTCATTAGAAACAGAGATAAAACATATAAAAGGCTAAAATACAACGATAACATAGAAAACAGGAATCATTATTTGGAATACAGAAGAAAGGTTAAAGCCGAGATTACAAGAGCAAAACGAAATGAAGAAATAAGAGCAGCTCAAAATTGCAAAAATAATCCTAAAGAGTTCTTTGCCTTAGTAAACAGCAGAAAACTCATAAAGAACAATATTGGCCCAATAAGAGATAAGTACAATAATTTGCAATTCGATGATATTGGAATAACAAACACTCTCAACGAATATTTTGTATCTGTTTTCACAAAAGAGCGTAACTCGTATGACTATACAGAAACACGTGAAATGGCTAATATTATACCACTCGAATCGGTTCGATGCAGTGTCGACAACACAAAGAAACTAATAGAGAATGTGAATAAATTTAAATCCCCGGGACCGGATAAAATATACCCAAGAGTTTTAAAAGAAGTCATAAATCAAGTAGCAGAACATCTTACGCAAATTTTCAATTTATCCCTAGAGAGTGGAATTGTTCCTCAAGACTGGAAGATGGCAAATGTAACGCCAATATTTAAGAATGGATGTAAAGAGACTGCTAGCAATTTTCGCCTTATAAGTTTAACTTCCGTAGTTGGGAAACTCCTTGAAACTCACATTTCCAATACAATTGTAGAGCATTTAGAAAAGAATAAACTCCTAAATGATTCTTAGCATGGCTTCAGGAGAAAGAGATCTTGCCTCACAAATTTACTAGAATTTTTTCACTATATAAAGACCTTGTACGACAATAATAGATCGGTTGACATCTTGTATCTAGACTTCTGAAAGGCATTTGATAAAGTTCCGCATAAGAAGGTGATGTGTAAAGTAAGAGCCTTTGGAATAAAAGGCGAAATTGCAAAATGGATAGAAAATTGGCTTACGGATAGAAAACAGCGAGTAGTTATAAACGGACAAGCGTCAGAATGGGTTTCCGTTTGTAGTGGCGTCCCGCAAGGCTCTGTCCTTGGCCCGTTGCTATTCATTATGTACGTTAATGATATAGATGATGGCCTACTATCGAAAATTTCTAAGTTTGCTGATGATTGTAAATTAGGAAAAGGGATAATTACTGAACAGGACGTTCAAGAATTTCAAAATGATATTGATAAAATAGTAAGATGGACGGAAAAATGGGAATTGTCCTTAAATCTTGAAAAGTGTAAAATAATGCATATTGGTTATAATAATCCAAGGAGAGAATACAAACTTTTCGACAATGAGATCAAAGAAACTGAAAAAGACCTAGGTGTCTGCATTACAAACGATCTAAAGTTTTCACGGCAGTGCATCGAAGTCGAAAAGAAAGCGCAAAGGATTCTTGGATATATAAAACGCCAAATCACTTTCAAAAATAAAATTACAATTCTGAATATGTACAATGCACTAGTAAGGCCACAATTAGAATATTGTTCCCAAGCCTGGTCTCCATACTTAAGAAAAGATATTGTGAAGTTAGAAAAAGTACAAGCCAGAGCCACGAAATTGATTGCAGAACTAAGGAATTATAATTATGAAACAAGATTAGAAAGATTAAATTTATTCAGCCTTGAAGCAAGAAGATTGAGAGGTCAATTAATAGAAATGTTTAAAATACTAAAAGGAATAGAAAATGTCGACTCTAATATTTGGTTTCAGTTTAGCACATCTACTACGCGATCAAACGGAATGAAAATAAAACCCAAGAAATTTCGCACAAATATATGTGGGAACTCATTTGCGTATAAAATTGTGAACAAGTGGAATCAATTACCAGAGGATGTAGTGAAATGTAATACAGTAGAAAATTTTAAAAAGAAATTAGACAAAATTTTAAGAAATCTAACATAATATGTGACGTGACTAATAAGTAAAATAACATATGTATGCTAATTTTAAGATTTACAAAATATTAATTGTATTTATTATAAAATATATTTATTGTATGAAATCATAATAAAATGCTTTTTGACATGAATATGTTCTAAATATTCCTTATAGCTCAGAATCATTAACCAAAGACAAAGAACGAGTTTATGTTCTAATATTGGACGAGAAACCCTAATCTAAGTTGAATGTATATATATATATATATATATATATATATATATATATATATATATATATATATATATATATATATATATATATATATATATTAGCATGTAAAATATTATATAGAATAAGTAAGTTATGAGAGAACAGCAAATTGACAAAAAAGAGTTAACTCTTGCATAATGTAGCACAAGTAGCATAATAAAAAGTTTGGATGTAGCAAATAAATACAAAAAAATAAGTACCTCCATTGAAATGGAACGAATGTTCTTTTGAGGTACTTACTATCCTTGTAACTCCTTGTAACACTCTCTCTCTCTCTCTCTCTCTCTCTCTCTCTCTCTCTCTCTCTCTCTCTCTCTCTCTCTCTCTCTCTCTCTCTCTCTCTCTCCTGCAAGAAGATCTTGGGAAGATTGGGGAGTTGTCGGACACGTAGCAAATGCCTTTTAATGTGGGAAAAGGCGAAGTGATGCATATCGGCCACAGAAACATCCAATCTCAGTATATCCGTAAGGGCACTGCTATTGAATCCACCGACGCTGACAAGGAGTTGGGTGTAACAATCACTAGTGACCTCAAGTTCTCGAAACAGTGCATTGAGGCGGAGAAAAAGACCCAAAGGATGCTAGGCTATATTAAGCGCCAGTTTGGTTATCGGAACCAGGAGATTGTACTGTGCCTGTACAACTCACTTGTCCGACCGCACCTGGAGTATGCCGTACAATTTTGGAGTCCTTCATTGCGAAAGGACATCGCGAGATTGGAACGCGTACAAGCCAGGGCAACCAAGCTGATTTCCTCTATCCGACATAAAAGTTATGAGGATAGATTAAGGGAATTAGATCTGTTCTCGCTGGAAACCCGTAGACTGCGTGGTCAGCTCATCGAAGTCTTCAAAATGCTTCGAGGGTTCGACAATGTTGACTACCGGGATATTTTCACACTGAGTGAGAACAGAACGCGCAATCACGGCTTCAAACTTGAACTGAAGCGTTACAACCGCAATCTATGTGGAAATTTTTTCACCTACAGTGTCTGCGGTAAGTGGAACGCACTTCCAGTGGAAGTTGTCAACAGTGAATCTGTTGACCAGTTCAATTCAAGACTAGACAAAGTCTTGAAAAGTGGCCGTTTAGGGACGCATAACAATTGAGCAGTAATGTGCCCGCTCGATTGCTAGTCCAAAGGTACCCTCTTTGAATGGACCGTAAGGTCTCCTAGGGTACCTTTTCTCCTTGTTGTTACTCCTTGTTGTTACACTCTCTCTCTCTCTCTCTCTCTCTCTCTCTTTCTCTCTCTCTCTCTCTCTCTCTCTCTCTCTCTCTCTCTCTCAAAGAATGTAGAGGGAGAGGTGACGCCCCCTTGTCGCGGGAAGAGAGCTTGTGTGTACCTTTGACTTTTCGAGCTATGTCGGCGGGGGTACCTCTTCTGGGTACCCCTGGTAGGGCTTCCCTTGTCGATTTGGTCGAAAACGAGATTCCAGACTAAGTGCGTCATTCCTTCCTTTTTTTTTTACTCTATCCTTCTCTATTTTTACTTTTATTCTATCTCTCCCACTTATACAAAAAGAAAAAAACAAAAAAAAGCCTACTCCTATCATGTCCCTGTTTCTCTTTTCTTCCTCTATCTACATATAAGGACCTGGCAGCTACCTCATGCGTCAGAAGAGAGGCTTTGGAACCACTATAAACAACGCCAATCGACGCTCACTGGTTGCGAGAGACTAGGACTAGAGGTGTCCTAGGCGTTGGGGCACGATGAATGGGATGAGGGTAGTGCCCCGTTAACCCCTTCCCTGGCGCGTAATTATTGACCGTTCCCAGTGCCCGTTGACGGGTGCCTGTGGTAGCATCGGTCCGAGGTGACGGCCCTTTGTTCCCAGGTTGGTTGCCAGCCCAATAAAAAGCCTTGGGTCGAGTCTCTTGGTGGGGCGGGATATCCATTGAACGCTGCTCCGAGATCCTGGCCGTTGTGAAGGGAACTAGTAGGAGTTTAGTAAGGGGCGTGCTTCGTTGTTGTTCACCTGGTGACAAATCGATGGCCCCTTCGGGGACCGTCTGTGCTGCTTGGTTGGGAGCCACGGCACGCCGAGGCTTGACGACTCGGTCGGACGAACAGCAGCACATGGAGCGTGCCTTCTGAAAGATCCGAAACGTCTCCGATCGATAGGCGGGAGCGACTCACGCGGGGAGAACTCACCAACCCCCTTTTTTCTATTGATTGGTCACAAAGTTTTGAAAGAGAGAAAGTGTTTAAAATGACAGGGAAAAAAGGTCCAGCTGCACTTAAATATACATGTGCGATATGCCAGAAGGATAAGTGGTGCGTGGACTTCCCGGAAGGATGTTTTTCGAAATGCCACCCGGGAAGTATATGCACCGATTGCATCCTTAAAGGAGAGATCCGAGAGGCAGTGGCATGCTGCAATGAACTCAAGGATCTCTTCACAGCCTCTGAAGAAAAATCTAGGGCGCTGGAAAATAAACTGCAGACCCTAGAAACGCAGCACGCGCTTCACATTCGGCGTCTCGAGGAAAAGATCCTAGAGCTAGCCTCTAAACTAGAGGCCCAGTCAGCTCAAGCTCGAGACGAAAGTCCGACTGACTTGGGTGGTTCCGCCGATGTGACTCCAGCCCAAGGAGGTGAAACTGCATTGGCAGTCCCACTTCTGCCATGCGGAGCCAATGAGAAGAAGAAAAAGAAAAAGAAGAAAAAGGACCATAATGCAGCTCACCCCAGTGTAGAGGATTCAGCGCTACTGGTGCGCATGGGAAAGTGGAAAGAGAAGAAGAGAAAAGAGAAACGGAAGAAGAGAAAAGAGAAACGGAAGAAGAGAAAACAAATGAAGAGAAGAAAAATAAGATGAGGAAGAAAAAAAAGAAAAATGCAGAGATACAAGAGGAAAGCGGCAAGTCGCTTCCGAGAGGAAAGAATAAGTCGCCTGCTGACAAATGTGCAAGAGTCACCCTTATTGGTGATTCTCAAGCACGGGGCTTGCAGTCCCTGCTAGCGGCCCGCCTTCGCACTAGTGTGAAGGTAAGCTGCCTGCCAGGATGTGGTAACCACCACATCAGAGAAGAGGCTGAGAAATCACAGATTTCTGAGAGCTCAGTCGTTGCTCTGATGGTCAGTGGAAACGACCTGTACCTGAGAGGAGGTAGGGTAGGCCCTACAGATAAAATCCTCCACACGGTCATGGGTGCCGTGGACGACTGTGGGCTGAAAACCCGCAAGCGTGTGGTAGTCGGGATGCTCCCGAGGAGAGGTCCAACACGGACCGCTCACTCGATGAATGTGTCTCTAAACCGGCGCCTGGCAGATTTGTGTACGGCAGAGGGGGTCTTCTTTGTGGACCCGTACCGCACCTTTTATGGTAGAAATGATCTCTACCAAAGGGATGGGGTACATCTTTCCTTTAAAGGAAAGGCCTTTCTGTCGAACATGATCCAGAATGTCGTAGAGAGGACCGAAAGGAGTATCCGGCCCAGAGTGAGGGCGGACGTACGCCAGTACGCCCGTGTCACTCCAGGAACGACCTTCTCAGAGGTCGCAAAAAGGGGTGCCTCGCCAACAAAGAAGCCGGGAAACGGAAGAGCATAGGGAGTCCTACAGTCGGGGACTCCCTGAAAGTTCTTCTGTTCAATGCGAGGTCAATCAGGAACAAGTTTCCTGAGCTCCGTGGCCTCGTAGCGACGGAAGAACCCGAAATGGTAGCCATAACAGAATCGTGGATAAAAACGTCAAACCGAGACTTTGAAGGCGAATTCACGGTTCCTGGCTACCAACTCTTCCACAAAGATAGGCCAGACAGAGAGGGTGGCGGTGTAATGTTGTATGTCAAGGATACAATCAAATCTACGAACTCCAACATTATATCCGATCACGAGCTCCTAGGCGTTGACCTCGAGATAGGTCCTGTCAGATACAGGACCCTGGTGCTTTACAGACCCCCTTCCCAACCCGTTGAGAAGGACAGGGAACTGTACCAGCTGCTGGGTGAGCTTGTTCAAGGCAGAGTGTGCATCGTTATGGGCGACTTCAACAGACAAGTTGACTGGGAAACCATAGCAGCCTGTGGCGATAGCGCGCTACTCCTGGAGTTCGCCAACAACGAGTTCCTCACTCAATGGGTCAGAGAACCGACGAGAGGAGACAATATCCTCGACTTGGTCTTCACCTCTGAGGATGATATCGTTGAGGATGTCTCTGTAGGCGAAGAGCTCGGTGGCAGTGATCACCAGCTAGTTTGATTTAGCGTCAAGATCCCGAAGGTAAGGTCTGCTGCCAGTCAATCAAGGAAACTTGACTTGAGAAGAGCAGACTTTGCACGCCTTCGTGCTGGGCTGACTGATGTAAGGCTAGCGGTATGCGAAGAGGTTGAGGATTCGTGGAACAATTTCAAAAATAAATTCATGAGTCTTCAATCAAGTTGCATCCCTCTGAAATGCCTCCGTCGGTCTTCTGTTCAACCAAAGTGGTTTAATCGAGAAATCGGCCAACTGCTTAGGGAGAAGAGAAATGCGTACCGGCGATCGAAGATCTCGGGTGCCTTTGACGAGTACCGGAGGCTAGCCAGGAGAGTGAAGTCCAGCATAAGGGCGGCTAAGCGTACTGAGGAACTCCGAGTGGCGAGACTCTGCAAGGAGAATCCCAAGGAGTTCTTCGGCTATGTAAATAGCCGTAAACCAATCCATCGTAGGATTGGGCCCCTAGTGGACGAGGAGGGTGCATTAACTCAGTCAGATGCAGAAAATGCTAACCTTCTCAATGACTACTTCTCCTCAGTGTTTACTAAAGAGTGTGGTCCCATCCCCCAGCCCACGGATTCCTACTCGGGGGAAAAGCTGGAGGCAATGGACTTCACCGAAGGAGAAATAAAGAAAAAGATCGCTGACCTAAAGACGAATAAGTCCCCTGGACCGGACGGGTTTCTACCCAAGGTGTTGAAGGAAGTGTGCGATGAAGTATCACGACATCTGTGCGCTATCTTTAACATATCAATCCGGACCGGATGCGTTCTTAGAGACTGGCGTGAGGCGGAGGTGACTCCGATCTTCAAGAAAGAATCCTCCAGCCATCCGTCAAACTACCGACCTATCAGTCTGACTTCGATAGTCGGTAAACTCATGGAAAGCATGATGGTGGAGAAAATAACGTCGTATTTAGAGTCAAACCTGCTACTGAGAAGTTCCCAGCACGGCTTCCGAAGTCAACGGTCATGCCTGACGAACCTTGTGGAATTCTTCCACTTCGTGTTCAGTGAGCACGATCGGGACAAGGCGGTGGATGTGGTTTACTTAGACTTTCAGAAAGCCTTTGATAAGGTACCACACCGCCGCCTTCTCCGGAAAGTGCGAGCGCTGGGCATAGACGGAAAAGTAGCCAGCTGGATCGAGAACTGGCTAAGTGGCAGACGGCAACGGGTGGTGGTGAATGGACAGGCTTCTGAGTGGGTGCCCGTTACTAGCGGAGTGCCTCAAGGGGGCTGTCCTGGGACCACTACTATTCATCATCTACGTCAACGACATGGACGGTGACATGGTTGCCAAGATTTCCAAATTTGCCGACGATACCAAGCTTGGTATGAACGTTGCAAAGGATGGAAATACTGCCCGCCTGCAGGAAGACCTTGGGAAGATTGGGGAGTGGTCGGACACGTGGCAAATGCCGTTCAACGTGAACAAGTGCAAAGTAATGCATATCGGCCACAGAAATCCCCAATCTCATTATATCCTTAAGGGCACTGCTCTCGAATCGAGTGACACTGAGAAGGACTTGGGTGTTACTGTCACTAGCGACCTCAAGTTCTCGAAACAGTGCATCGAGGCAGAGAAGAAAGCCCAAAGGATGTTAGGCTACATAAAGCGCCAGTTTGGATACCGTAACAGGGAGATAGTACTTTGTCTGTACAACTCCCTAGTTCGGCCGCACCTGGAGTATGCCGTACAATTTTGGAGTCCTTCGTTTCGAAAGGACATCGCAAGGTTGGAACGCGTACAAGCCAGGGCAACCAAACTGATTCCCTCTATCCGACATAAAAGTTATGAGGATAGACTAAGGGAATTAGATCTGTTCTCGTTGGAAACCCGTAGACTGCGTGGTCAGCTCATCGAAGTTTTCAAAATACTTCGAGGGTTCGACAATGTTGACTACCGGGATATTTTCACACTGAGTGAGAACAGAACGCGCAATCACGGCTTCAAACTTGAACTGAAGCGTTACAACCGCAATCTGTGTGGAAACTTTTTCACCTACAGTATCTGCGGTAAGTGGAACGCACTTCCAGTGGAAGTTGTCAACAGTGAATCTGTTGACCAGTTCAAGTTAAGACTAGACAAAGTCTTGAAAAGTGGCCGTTTAGGGACGCAAAACAATTGAGCAGCCATGTGCCCGCTCGATTGCTAGTCCCAAGGTACCCTCTTTGAATGGACCGTAAGGTCTCCTAGGGTACCTTCTTTCCTTGTAATTCCTTGTAACTCTCTCTCTCTCTCTCTCTCTCTCTCTCTCTCTCTCTCTCTCTCTCTCTCTCTCTCTCTCTCTCTTCGGACAGCAGGTGTCTTTTCATACTTTTCATGCCCGATTGACTCGGGTGGGAGAGGTGGGAGGGGAGAGCCTTAAACTGTACTATACTTTCTCTAAAGCAATTAGTTAAGAAAAAAACACAACAAAAGTACCCCCTCGGTATGGACAAACTAGTCTTTTGAGGTACTAATATTCCTTGTAACTCCTTGTAACTCTCTCTCTCTCTCTCTCTCTCTCTCTCTCTCTAATCGAGAAATCGGCCAACTGCTTAGGGAGAAGAGAAATGTGTACCGGCAATCGAAGATCTCGGGTGACTTTGACGAATACCGGAGGCTAGCCAGGAGAGTGAAGTCCAGCATAAGGGCGGCTAAGCGGTCTGAGGAACTCCGAGTGGCGAGACTCTGTAAAGAGAATCCCAAGGAGTTTTTTGGATATGTGAACAGCCGTAAACCAATCCGTCGAACGATTGGCCCTTTGAGGAATGAGGAGGGGACATTAAAGCATTCAGATGCAGAAAATGCTAACCTCCTCAACGACTACTTCTCTTCAGTGTTTACTGAAGAGTGTGGTCCCATTCCCCAGCCGACGGATTCCTACTCGGGGGAAAAGCTGGAGGCAATGGACTTCACCGAAGGAGAAATAAAGAAAAAGATCGCTGACCTAAAGACGAATAAGTCCCCTGGACCGGACGGGTTTCTACCTAAAGTGTTGAAGGAAGTGTGCGATGAAGTATCACGACATCTGTGCGCTATCTTTAACATGTCAATCCGGACCGGATGCGTTCCTAGAGACTGGCGTGAGGCGGAGGTGACTCCTATCTTCAAGAAAGGAGACCGTAACCAACCGTCGAACTACCGACCTATCAGTCTGACTTCGATAGTCGGTAAACTCATGGAAAGCATCATGGTGGACAAAGTGACGTCGTATTTAGAGTCAAACCTGCTACTGAGGAGTTCCCAGCACGGCTTCCGAAGGCAACGGTCATGCCTGACGAACCTTGTGGAATTCTTCCACTTCGTTTTCAGTGAGCACGATCGGGACAAGGCGGTGGATGTGGTGTACCTAGACTTTCAGAAAGCCTTTGATAAGGTACCACACCGCCGCCTTCTCCGGAAAGTGCGAGCGCTTGGCATAGACGGAAAGGTAGCCGGCTGGATCGAGAACTGGCTAAGTGACAGACGGCAACGGGTGGTGGTAAATGGACAGTCTTCTGAGTGGGTGCCCGTTACTAGCGGGGTGCCTGAAGGTTCTGTCCTGGGACCACTACTATTCATCATCTACGTCAACGACATGGACGGTGACATGGTTCCTAAGATTTCCAAATTTGCCGACGATACCAAGCTTGGTATGAACGTTGCAAAGGATGGAAATACTGCCCGCCTGCAGTAAGATCTTGGGAAGATTGGGGAGTGGTCGGACACGTGGCAAATGCCTTTTAACGTGGGCAAATGCAAAGTGATGCATATCGGCCACAGAAACCCCCAATCTCAGTATATCCTTAAGGGCACTGCTATTGAATCCACCGACACTGAGAAGGACTTGGGTGTAACAATCACTAGTGACCTCAAGTTCTCGAAACAGTGCATTGAGGCGGAGAAAAAGGCCCAAAGGATGCTAGGCTATATTAAGCGCCAGTTTGGTTATCGGAACCAGGAGATTGTACTGTGCCTGTACAACTCACTTGTTTGACCGCACCTGGAGTATGCCGTACAATTTTGGAGTCCTTCATTGCGAAAGGACATCGCGAGATTGGAACGCGTACAAGCCAGGGCAACCAAGCTGATTCCCTCTATCCGACATAAAAGTTATGAGGATAGACTAAGGGAGTTAGATCTGTTCTCACTGGAAACCCGTAGACTGCGTGGTCAGCTCATCGAAGTCTTCAAAATACTTCGAGGGTTCGACAATGTTGACTACCGGGATATTTTCACACTGAGTGAGAACAGAACGCGCAATCACGGCTTCAAACTTGAACTGAAGCGTTACAACCGCAATCTGTGTGGAAACCTTTTCACCTACAGTATCTGCGGTAAGTGGAACGCACTTCCAGTGGAAGTTGTCAACAGTGAATCTGTTGACCAGTTCAAGTCAAGACTAGACAAAGTCTTGAAAAGTGGCCGTTTATGGACGCAAAACAATTGAGCAGGCATGTGCCCGCTCAATTGCTAGTCCAAAGGTGCCCTCTTTGAATGGACCGTAAGGTCTCCTAGGGTACTTACTTTCCTTGTTACTCCTTGTTACTCTCTCTCTCTCTCTCTCTCTCTCTCTCTCTCTCTCTCTCTCTCTCTCTCTCTCTCTCTCTCTCTCTCTCAGGTCGCCCTCCTAAAGAATGCACTCGACCTCAAGCACTCGAGTGAGGACTCGAGCGCTACGACTGAGGAGAAGACCGCTGAGGGTAGTGGAGGGGACAATGATGGCAGCTACGCAGCAGCCGTCAAGAAACCCCCCAAAACTCCCATCACAGAAGATGAGAAAAAGGAGAGAAAGCGAAAGAAGCAAGAAAGGAAGAAGAATAGAAGGAAGCAGAAAGGGGAAGAAGAGAAGATTGAAAAGAAGAAAAAAGAAGAGAGCGAAGCTGTTAACACGAAAGAGAAGGAAAAGAGCACGAAGGCAGATGGCTGGAAGAAGGTTGAGAGGAAGAAAGAGAAAGCGTCTAAGAAACCGGAGGTCACTGTCTATGGTGACTCTCAGGCTCGAGGACTAGAACCGTTCCTGCGAGCACGGCTCCAAAAGAAAGTGGAGGTCAAGTGCCTGCCCGGCAAGGGTAATAAGGCACTGAGAAAGGAGGTGGAGAAGAGTCCCACTCCTGACTCTTCAGTAGTTGCCATTCTGGCTAGTGGCAACGACCTCTACTTCCGCAACGGGGGAGCAGGGGCGACAGAAGCAATACTCCAGAACGTCATGGGGGCAGTCGACGACTGCGGACTAAAGACGAGGAGGAGGGTCGTTGTCGGGATCCTTCCACGGAGGAGCCCTAACCCCATTACATACCGTCGCAATGAGCTGGTAAACCAGAGGTTGAGAGACCTCTGTACAGCTGAAGATGTCTTCTTCGCGGACCCTTTCCGGACGTTCTTTGGTAGAAACGACCTCTACCAAAGGGACGGAGCCCACCTATCGATGAAGGGAAAAGCCATGCTGGCTAACCTCATCCAGGAGACGGTTAACCGCTGCGTCCGGTCTGTTCGGGAAAGGAGGACCGTTCCTGCCGCCAAGCCAAAGGCGGCGGGAAACGGTCGAACTTAGGGAGACCACCAGCCGGGAACTCCCTTAAGGTTCTTCTGTTCAACGCGAGGTCCATCCGGAACAAGTTTCTGGAATTAGTGGCCCTCGTAGCAACGGAATAACCAGATCTGGTGGCCATCACGGAGTCGTGGATTCGAACCTCTGTTCGTGACTTTGAGGGCGAATTCGCAATCCCGGGCTACCAGATCTTCCACAAAGACCGGCTGGCGAAGGAGGGGGGCGGAGTGGTGGTGTACGTGAGAAGTGTATTCACGGCAACGAGCAGCAACACCACCGCCCACCAAGAAGTCCTATGCGTGGACTTGGAGCTGGATACCACCAAGTACAGGACTGTTACAGTTTATAGACCCCCATCCTCGACGGAGGATCAAGACAGGGACCTCTATAATCAACTGAATCAGTTAACTGAAGGCAGGGTGAGTATCGTCATGGGGGACTTCAACACTCACGTTGACTGGGCAACCAGAGAAACCCGCATCGACAACATACGGCTCCTTAACTTCGTAAATGAAGGATTCTTCACTCAATGGGTGAGAGAACCAACACGAGGTGCAAACATCCTCGACCTAGTTCTCACATCCGAGGATGACATCATTGAGGAAGTTAGTGTAGATGAGGAGCTAGGTGGCAGCGACCACTGCCTCATCAGGTTCTGCATTCGAGTCCCAGCTCGCGAAGCAGTAGCTCGTGCTGCAGCCAAGCTGAACTTCAGAAAGGCAAATTTCGCGGGACTTCGTGCTGGCGTGGCAGCGATAGAGGTGGAAGATAGTGACAACGTCGAGCAACCATGGAAGAATTTCAAAAACTCATTCATGGCCCTGCAGTCACGATTCATTCCATCAGAACGCGGCCGAGTCGGAGCTACTCAACCCAAGTGGTTCACCCCCGAAATCGGGAGAACCCTACGGAAGAGAAAAACCGCCTATCGCCAAGCGAAGAACACTGGAGAATTCGAGTACTACAGAAGTCTATGCCGAAGTGTCAAGTCCATGATAAGGGTGGCGAAACGCGCCGAAGAAGTCCGTGTGGCGAGACTCTGCAAAGAGAGCCCCAAGGAATTCTTCGGATACGTAAACAGCCGTAAGCCGACACGTAGACGGATCGGTCCCTTGGTGAAAGAGGATGGTGAGCTAGAGCTCAGTGACGAAGCGAATGCGACCATCCTCAACAAGTACTTCTCGTCAGTTTTCACTGAGGAGAAGGACACCACCCCTGAGCCTCGCGACAAGTACGAAGGCTCAGAGCAATTGGAGAGATTTCACTTCGAAGAGACGACAGTGCGTTCAAAGATCGACGCTTTGAACCGCTACAAGTCGCCAGGGCCCGATGGCTTCTTACCACGGGTGCTGAAGGAAGTGCGAGATGAGGTCTCCCCACATCTCTGCTTGATCTTCAGGAAATCGCTCGAGACTGGATGCGTGCCAAAGGACTGGCGAGACGCGGAAGTTACCCCCATATTCAAAAAGGGTAACGCGAGCGAGCCATCTAACTACCGGCCGATCAGCCTGACGTCGGTAGTAGGAAAATTGATGGAAAGTATCCTGGTTGACGAAATAACGCAGCACGTCGAGTCCAACCACCTATTGAGGAATTCCCAACACGGGTTCCGGCGGCACAGGTCATGCCTAACGAACCTTTTGGAATTCTTCCACTTCGTGTTCAGCGAACACGACCGGGAGAAGGCGGTGGATGTCATCTACCTCGACTTGAAGAAGGCCTTCGACAAGGTGCCCCACCGCCGATTGCTGAAAAAGGTTCGAGCGCTAGGCATCGCCGGAGCTGTAGGTGACTGGATCGAAAACTGGCTGCATAGTCGAAGGCAGCGAGTAGTGGTGAACGGGCAAAAGTCCGGTTGGCTACCGGTAACAAGCGGCGTTCCCCAAGGCTCCGTGCTGGGCCCCCTACTCTTCATCATCTATGTAAACGACATAGATGATGGCATAACTGCGAGGATTTCCAAATTTGCCGACGATACCAAACTAGGTATGAACGTGGCAGACGCGGAAAACGTCGAGAGACTCCAAGCCGACTTGAGGAAACTCGGGGAGTGGTCAGACAAATGGCAAATGCCGTTCAATGTCGAAAAGTGCAAGGTGATGCACATCGGCCACAGAAATCCCCAAGCCGTCTACAGCCTCAAAAACTCGGCGCTCGAGAGCACAGACATGGAAAAAGACTTGGGAGTCGTGATCACCAGCGACCTCAAGTTTTCCAAGCAGTGCATCGAGGCGGAGAAGAAAGCCCAGAGAATCTTGGGGTATATCAAGCGACAGTTTGGGTATCGGAACAGGGAAATCGTTCTCACTCTCTTTAATTCCCTGGTCCGACCTCACCTGGAGTACGCAGTCCAGTTTTGGAGTCCATCCCTTCGGAAGGACATCGCCCGACTGGAGCGAGTACAAGCCAGGGCGACCAAACTGATCCCCTCGATCAGGCACAAAAGTTACGAAGCCCGCCTAGAAGAACTAAACCTCTTCTCACTGGAAACCCGAAGACGGCGCGGTCAATTAATCGAGGTCTTCAAAATCCTCCGAGGTATTGACCACGTAGGCAACGGGGACATGTTCCAACTAAGCGAGGGCGTAACGAGAAACCACGGCTACAAAATTGAGCTGCCACGTTATCACCGGGACAGATGCGGGAACTTCTTCAATTACAGTATCTGCAACGAGTGGAACGCGCTTCCGCCAGAAGTCGTGAACAGCGACTCTGTGGAGCAGTTCAAAAGGCGCCTGGATAAAGTCCTGGTTCGCTGACAGGCTCACGAGTCCCTGACTCGTAACAAGTACCCTCTCGTATAAACCGTAAGGTCTTCTAGGGTACTTCTTTTCCTTGTGACTCCTTGTGACTCTCTCTCTCTCTCTCTCTCTCTCTCTCTCTCTCTCTCTCTCTCTCTCTCTCTCTCTCTCTCAGCGGTGTTCCCCAGGGATCAGTCCTGGGGCCTATTTTATTTACTATATACATCAATGACATAGACGTTGGAATAAATAATATCATATCTAAATTTGCAGATGACACGAAAATAGGTAACTCAGTACTATGCGAAGATGACAGGGCTAGCCTGCAGGCTGATATAAATAAAATTACCGAATGGTCTGAGAAATGGCAAATGCCATTTAATATCGACAAATGCCAAATCCTTCAGTGCGGAACAAAAAACAAAAAATACACCTATACAATGCAAGGCGGCTTAATAAACACAACCCCGCAGATTAAAGATTTAGGAGTAATAATTACAGAAAACTTAAAAACATCAAACCAATGCGCAGCTGCTGCAAACAAAGCTAACACAGCACTAGGATTTATAAAAAGAACTTTACTTATAAAAGCGAGGAGATAATTATGCCACTATATAAAAGTATTGTCAGGCCCCATCTCGAATACGCTGTACAGTTCTGGGCCCCTTACTTAATAAAAGACATAGATAAATTAGAAGCTGTACAACACAGAGCGACAAAACTTATCCCGTCAGTACGTAACAAACCTTACTACGAGAGGCTAAAAAAACTCAATCTATTTTCCGTCAGAAAACGAAGACTAAGGGGGCAGCTTATAGAGTGCTTCAAAATACTTAAAGGATTTAACAACGTTAATGCCAATAACTTGTTCACACTGACAGGGGAGTGTCCCACCCGTGGACATGATTCAAAACTTCAGGGTAAAAGAGCCACTATGGATGTAATAAAAAACTTCTTCACTTACTCGATTATTAATGATTGGAATAATTTGCCAAACGAGGTAGTGGACAGCAGAACTATAGATTCATTTAAAATGAGATTAGACAAACACTTAACAAATATTGGAATTGTTTAGCATAAGCTACAAAATAAAATAATATCACAAAAAAATATAACTCTTTCAGGTTTATGTAAGTGGTTTTCATATTCATTTCATTTAATTACTATTCAATGCAAATTTCCTTCAGGTACTGTCTTCTTACACCTGCAAGGTACTTTTCCCAAATTATTTCATGTACGGCTTTTGCCGGAGGGAGTGGAGGGTGGGGAGAGCCTGAAACTTTTCTATCCTTTACTTCTACTATTCTATGTGTAAGTGGCAGTAGATTTAAGGCCAGATCACCTTAGTCTGGGCCGTAAGGCCCGTGTGATCTGTGTATCTATGTAACTCTATGTAACTCTATGTAACTCTATGTAACTCTCTCTCTCTCTCTCTCTCTCTCTCTCTCTCTCTCTCTCTCTCTCTCTCTCTCTCTCTCTCTCGTGACAAGTACGAAGGCTCAGAGCAATTGGAGAGATTTCACTTCGAAGAGACGATAGTGCGTTCAAAGATCGACGCTTTGAACCGCTACAAGTCGCCAGGGCCCGATGGCTTCTTACCACGGGTGCTGAAGGAAGTGCGAGATGAGGTCTCCCCACATCTCTGCTCGATCTTCAGGAAATCGCTCGAGACTGGATGCGTGCCAAAGGACTGGCGAGACGCGGAAGTCACCCCCATATTCAAAAAGGGTAACGCGAGCGAGCCATCTAACTACCGGCCGATCAGCCTGACGTCGGTAGTAGGAAAATTGATGGAAAGTATCCTGGTTGACAAAATAACGCAGCACGTCGAGTCCAACCACCTATTGAGGAATTCCCAACACGGGTTCCGGCGGCACAGGTCATGCCTAACGAACCTTTTGGAATTCTTCCACTTCGTGTTCAGCGAACACGACCGGGAGAAGGCGGTGGATGTCATCTACCTCGACTTGAAGAAGGCCTTCGACAAGGTGCCCCACCGCCGATTGCTGAAAAAGGTTCGAGCGCTAGGCATCGCCGGAGCTGTAGGTGACTGGATCGAAAACTGGCTGCATAGTCGAAGGCAGCGAGTAGTGGTGAACGGGCAAAAGTCCGGTTGGCTACCGGTAACAAGCGGCGTTCCCCAAGGCTCCGTGCTGGGCCCCCTACTCTTCATCATCTATGTAAACGACATAGATGATGGCATAACTGCGAGGATTTCCAAATTTGCCGACGATACCAAACTAGGTATGAACGTGGCAGACGCGGAAAACGTCGAGAGACTCCAAGCCGACTTGAGGAAACTCGGGGAGTGGTCAGACAAATGGCAAATGCCGTTCAATGTCGAAAAGTGCAAGGTGATGCACATCGGCCACAGAAATCCCCAAGCCGTCTACAGCCTCAAAAACTCGGCGCTCGAGAGCACAGACATGGAAAAAGACTTGGGAGTCGTGATCACCAGCGACCTCAAGTTTTCCAAGCAGTGCATCGAGGCGGAGAAGAAAGCCCAGAGAATCTTGGGGTATATCAAGCGACAGTTTGGGTATCGGAACAGGGAAATCGTTCTCACTCTCTTTAATTCCCTGGTCCGACCTCACCTGGAGTACGCAGTCCAGTTTTGGAGTCCATCCCTTCGGAAGGACATCGCCCGACTGGAGCGAGTACAAGCCAGGGCGACCAAACTGATCCCCTCGATCAGGCACAAAAGTTACGAAGCCCGCCTAGAAGAACTAAACCTCTTCTCACTGGAAACCCGAAGACGGCGCGGTCAATTAATCGAGGTCTTCAAAATCCTCCGAGGTATTGACCACGTAGGCAACGGGGACATGTTCCAACTAAGCGAGGGCGTAACGAGAAACCACGGCTATAAAATTGAGCTGCCGCGTTATCACCGGGACAGATGCGGGAACTTCTTCAGTTACAGTATCTGCAACGAGTGGAACGCGCTTCCGCCAGAAGTCGTGAACAGCGACTCTGTGGAGCAGTTCAAAAGGCGCCTGGATAAAGTCCTGGTTCGCTGACAGGCTCACGAGTCCCTGACTCGTAACAAGTACCCTCTCGTATGGACCGTAAGGTCTTCTAGGGTACTTCTTTTTCTTGTGACTCCTTGTGACTCTCTCTCTCTCTCTCTCTCTCTCTCTCTCTCTCTCTCTCGCAAAAAGGGGTGCCTCGCCAACAAAGAAGCCGGGAAACGGAAGAGCATAGGGAGTCCTACAGTCGGGGACTCCCTGAAAGTTCTTCTGTTCAATGCGAGGTCAATCAGGAACAAGTTTCCTGAGCTCCGTGGCCTCGTAGCGACGGAAGAACCCGAAATGGTAGCCATAACAGAATCGTGGATAAAAACGTCAAACCGAGACTTTGAAGGCGAATTCACGGTTCCTGGCTACCAACTCTTCCACAAAGATAGGCCAGACAGAGAGGGTGGCGGTGTAATGTTGTATGTCAAGGATACAATCAAATCTACGAACTCCAACATTATATCCGATCACGAGCTCCTAGGCGTTGACCTCGAGATAGGTCCTGTCAGATACAGGACCCTGGTGCTTTACCGACCCCCTTCCCAACCCGTTGAGAAGGACAGGGAACTGTACCAGCTGCTGGGTGAGCTTGTTCAAGGCAGAGTGTGCATCGTTATGGGCGACTTCAACAGACAAGTTGACTGGGAAACCAGAGCAGCCTGTGGCGATAGCGCGCTACTCCTGGAGTTCGCCAACAACGAGTTCCTCACTCAATGGGTCAGAGAACCGACGAGAGGAGACAATATCCTCGACTTGGTCTTCACCTCTGAGGATGATATCGTTGAGGATGTCTCTGTAGGCGAAGAGCTCGGTGGCAGTGATCACCAGCTAGTTAGATTTAGCGTCAAGATCCCGAAGGTAAGGTCTGTTGCCAGTCAATCAAGGAAACTTGACTTGAGAAGAGCAGACTTTGCACGCCTTCGTGCTGGGCTGACTGATGTAAGGCTAGCGGTATGCGAAGAGGTTGAGGATTCGTGGAACAATTTCCAAAATAAATTCATGAGTCTTCAATCAAGTTGCATCCCTCTAAAATGCCTTCGTCGGTCTTCTGTTCAACCAAAGTGGTTTAATCGAGAAATCGGCCAACTGCTTAGGGAGAAGAGAAATGCGTACCGGCGATCGAAGATCTCGGGTGCCTTTGACGAGTACCGGAGGCTAGCCAGGAGAGTGAAGTCCAGCATAAGGGTGGCTAAGCGTACTGAGGAACTCCGAGTGGCGAGACTCTGCAAGGAGAATCCCAAGGAGTTCTTCGGCTATGTAAATAGCCGTAAACCAATCCATCGTAGGATTGGGCCCCTAGTGGACGAGGAGGGTGCATTAACTCAGTCAGATGCAGAAAATGCTAACCTTCTCAATGACTACTTCTCCTCAGTGTTTACTAAAGAGTGTGGTCCCATCCCCCAGCCAACGGATTCCTACTCGGGGGAAAAGCTGGAGGCAATGGACTTCACCGAAGGAGAAATAAAGAAAAAGATCGCTGACCTAAAGACGAATAAGTCCCCTGGACCGGACGGGTTTCTACCCAAGGTGTTGAAGGAAGTGTGCGATGAAGTATCACGACATCTGTGCGCTATCTTTAACATGTCAATCCGGACCGGATGCGTTCCTAGAGACTGGCGTGAGGCGGAGGTGACTCCGATCTTCAAGAAAGGATCCTCCAGCCATCCGTCAAACTACCGACCTATCAGTTTGACTTCGATAGTCGGTAAACTCATGGAAAGCATGATGGTGGAGAAAATAACGTCGTATTTAGAGTCAAACCTGCTACTGAGGAGTTCCCAGCACGCTTCCGAAGGCAACGGTCATGCCTGACGAACCTTGTGGAATTCTTCCACTTCGTGTTCAGTGAGCACGATCGGGACAAGGCGGTGGATGTGGTGTACCTAGACTTTCAGAAAGCCTTTGATAAGGTACCACACCGCCGCCTTCTCCGGAAAGTGCGAGCGCTGAGCATAGACGGAAAAGTAGCCGGCTGGATCGAGAACTGGCTAAGTGGCAGACGGCAACGGGTGGTGGTGAATGGACAGGCTTCTGAGTGGGTGCCCGTTACTAGCGGAGTGCCTCAAGGTTCTGTCCTGGGACCACTACTATTCATCATCTACGTCAACGACATGGACGGTGACATGGTTGCCAAGATTTCCAAATTTGCCGACGATACCAAGCTTGGTATGAACGTTGCAAAGGATGGAAATACTGCCCGCCTGCAGGAAGACCTTGGGAAGATTGGGGAAAGGTCGGACACGTGGCAAATGCCGTTTAACGTGAACAAGTGCAAAGTAATGCATATCGGCCACAGAAATCCCCAATCTCATTATATCCTTAAGGGCACTGCTCTCGAATCGAGTGACACTGAGAAGGACTTGGGTGTTACTGTCACTAGCGACCTCAAGTTCTCGAAACAGTGCATTGAGGCAGAGAAGAAAGCCCAAAGGATGTTAGGCTACATAAAGCGCCAGTTTGGATACCGTAACAGGGAGATAGTACTTTGTCTGTACAACTCCCTAGTTCGGCCGCACCTGGAGTATGCCGTACAATTTTGGAGTCCTTCGTTTCGAAAGGACATCGCAAGGTTGGAACGCGTACAAGCCAGGGCAACCAAGCTGATTCCCTCTATCCGACATAAAAGTTATGAGGATAGACTAAGGGAGTTAGATCTGTTCTCACTGGAAACCCGTAGACTGCGTGGTCAGCTCATCGAAGTCTTCAAAATACTTCGAGGGTTCGACAATGTTGACTACCGGGATATTTTCACACTGAGTGAGAACAGAACGCGCAATCACGGCTTCAAACTTGAACTGAAGCGTTACAACCGCAATATGTGTGGAAACTTTTTCACCTACAGTATCTGCGGTAGGTGGAACGCACTTCCAGTGGAAGTTGTCAACAGTGAATCTGTTGACCAGTTCAAGTCAAGACTAGACAAAGTCTTGAAAAGTGGCCGTTTATGGACGCAAAACAATTGAGCAGCCATGTGCCCGCTCAATTGCTAGTCCAAAGGTACCCTCTTTGAATGGACCGTAAGGTCTCCTAGGGTACTTACTTTCCTTGTTACTCCTTCTCTCTCTCTCTCTCTCTCTCTCTCTCTCTCTCTCTCTCTCTCTCTCTCTCTCTCTCTCTCTCTCTCTCTCTCTCTCTCTCTCTCTCTCTCTCTCTCTCTTTGATCCCTTCTCAGTCGTCTTTGATCCCTCCCAGTCGTCTTTGATCCCTCCTCAGTCGTCTTTGATCCCTCCTCAAAGCTTGACGTGTTTTAAAGAGCGCTCGCCCAATCTTATTTAATTCAGAAGTGATCTACTCATAATTAGTGTTGTTTCTATTTGTTTCCATTTTTCATTTGTTCTTATCGTGTACCCATACTTTTGTTTAATTCCCCTTGTGACCTTATTTATCCCTCAGACTTAGTTATATACAGTTTTATTTTCCGAGTTTTGTGAAATTTTCAGTTCATTTTGGCTTCTTTATTCATCCTCCTGTCTACTGAAGAAAGCTAAGTTTTTGTTTTCCTTTTTATTATTATTGTCATTATCATTAATATTATTTTTTGACTGATTCTTATTCACATATTCTATCTTTCAATTCAGTTATTTTCATACCGCTGTATTTTCTTATAATTGACTTCACCCAAGGGAGATCTTGAAACGCTACTTTGACAGTTTTATTGTCTTTATCCGGCTTTTCGAAATTAGCAGGAAGCTCGGGATTTAACACATCCTCTCTTTCTCCTCTCCCTTTAATCCACTTTATATATATATATATATACATATATTTATAAGTATATATATATATATATATTTGTATACAGTAATCTAATTCGCTCTTTGTTAACATGCCGGGGCCTGAACGTTTAAAAACTGTTTGTCCTAAATGCGATTGTACACGCTGGGTTATAGATTTTAAAGAAGCGAGCTATGCTGCCATAACCGACTCATCTATATGCCTTTTTTGTGAGATTAGAAACGAACATAAAAGGGAAACAGACGAACTGAACGAAACTATATGCGCGCTTAGAAAGGAAATAGCCGAGCTTAGAACCCAACACCCTACAAATGCGCCCGTTACTCCTACCTGTGTTTCGCTAGAAGTATTTACTAACTTAGAAAAAAAGGTCTCTTCTTTGCAGGAGTTCATAGAAAGAAATGTTGCAGTTAATAATCCCAAGACTAAAACGACAAAAGAAAACCAAATTACCACAAAAGGGAAGGGAGTACCATCTCGGCCAGCTAGCAGTAAAGTAAACATTCCTATCAATAAAAATAATTCTTTTCAGCAGGTAAAAAAAGGAGCAAGACCACAGCAAAAGATGTTTCTCCCGATTAAGACTCATAATTCTTTTCAAGCATTAGCAGATCGAAAGGAGGAATCAGAAGTCGAATGTGCAATTGTGGGGGATTCCATAATAAGTGGCCAACTTGACTCATTTTGCAGGTTAAATCCAACGAAACGAAAAAGATTCTGTCTACCAGGTGCCTCCGTCGACGACATTACTAACTCGATTGACCCTCTCTTTCAGGACGTAAAGAAGGAAACAGTCATGGTTGTACATGTGGGAACAAATAATGTGCTGACCACTCGATCGGAAGAACTACTCGACAAATACAAGAAGATGATTCGAGCTTTTAAATCTAAAACTAATAATTTCATCATTTCAGGAATTCTTCCGCGTAGTAAGGGCAGGGACAGTTTCTACAGTAGAGCCCACTATACTAATAATTGTCTTGAAACAATTTGCAGGAGTGAGAGTGTCGAATTTGTGAACCTTTGGGATGACTTCTATAACAAAAGCGAACTTTTTCTCCCAGACGGCCTTCACCTCAATAACATGGGCTCTACTCGGTTGTCGAGACTATTTACAGAAGCAATCGCAAATTTTCAGATACTACAGAGGTTCCGCGCGATAAAAGAATAAAAAACATTTCGTGTAAAAATTTGAGAAATTCTCTTAAAGCTACCCTATTTAACGCTAGATCACTCCGAAACAAATTTTCAGAATTCCAAACGTTGGTAGCATTAAATAAGTATGACATAATAGGCATTACTGAAACTTGGATACATAGTCATACGAGAGACTATATTAGTGAATATCATTTGCAAGGCTACAAATTATTTAGCAAGGATAGAATATATAAAGAAGGAGGTGGAGTTCTTTTGTATATAAATGAGGAGCTTCACCCTATTAACTGTAATATAGACACAGATTTTGAATTAATAGGAGTAACATTAAATATAAAAAAGTGTTTGCATATCTTCTTAGTCTATAGAAAGCCCCACTGTTCATATGAAGCGGATCAAAGATTATATGAAACTCTGACGAACGTAAGTAAAGACAAATTCTGTCTCATTATTGGCGACTTTAATTGCCCCCAAATAAATTGGCTGACAAAGAACTCGGATTCGGAAGGCCAAAGATTACTAAATTTTATAAACGATAATTTGTTAACTCAGTGGGTCACCGAGCCAACAAGAGGAGGAAATATATTAGACTTAATTTTAACTTCGGATGACGAACTTATTTCAAGAGTTTACGTCGGCGACCAACTTAGCGGTAGTGACCATAATCAAATAGAATTTGAATTAAGCTTACCCCAAGTAAGGAATATACGTAGTATTACAAAATTTGACTTCCGAAAGGCAAATTTTAGAGGGTTAAGAAATAGTCTCAGGAACTTTAATATAAACGGTACAGATATAAATGAAGTGTGGAACAAGTTTAGAGACAATCTTCTAAGGCAACAATCTCAATTCATTCCTTTAGCAATCACTAAATTAGGAAAAAAACAAAATCCCAAATGGTTAACAAGTGAAATAAAAAGAGACATCAATAGAAGAAAAAATGCTTATAAGATGTTTAAACTGAACAGTTCAGACACTAACAAGAAGAATTATTTCAATCTGAGGAGACGGGTAAAAACCGAAATAAGGAGAGCAAAGCGTAACGAAGAAATGAGGGTGGCACTAAACTGTAAAAGAAACCCCAAAGAATTTTATGCCCTAGTTAATAGTAGAAAACCAATAAAAAACAGTATTGGGCCAATCATGGACGGACACAATAAGTTACAAGTTAAAGATAAAGACATATCCACTGTACTAAACGAATATTTTGCATCTGTTTTTACCAACGACACTTCTAATCCAAATATCGAGCCTTACTGTGAGTACTCAGGAAATGGCACACTAGAAAATATTGAATGCACGGGGATTGATGTAGAAATAGCAATAGATAAAATGAAGAGATTCAAATCCCCCGGGCCTGACAAACTAGTGCCAAGAATAATAAAAGAATTGAAGGATGTTCTAGTGGATCAATTAACGTACATCTTCAATTTATCCCTTGAAGCTGGGGCTGTTCCTCAGGACTGGAAACTAGCTAATGTCACGCCAATATTCAAAAAAGGACGAAAAGATTTACCAAGTAATTATCGACCAATAAGCCTGACATCGGTGGTAGGCAAGATGCTAGAGCGTATTATTGCAGATAAAATAGTGAGCCATCTAGAAACAAACGAACTGCTATTCAACACGCAGCATGGATTTAGGAAGCATAGGTCCTGTCTTACCAATTTATTAGAGTTTTTACATTACATTAATAAAATTCATGATAGTGATAGATCTGTAGACATTTTGTATCTAGATTTTAAAAAGGCCTTCGATAAAGTCCCACACAAGGAACTAATGTGTAAAGTCAGAGCCCTAGGAATACGTGGAAAAATAGCAAATTGGATTGAAGATTGGCTTAGCGATCGTAAGCAAAGAGTAGTGATTAATGGAGAAGAGTCCAATTGGAAAGCTGTAACTAGTGGAGTTCCCCAGGGATCGGTCTTGGGACCCTTGCTCTTCATTATATATGTGAATGACATAGACGTTGGAATAATTTCTAAAATCTCAAAATTCGCCGACGATTGTAAACTGGGTAAAAGCATAGTCACCGAGCAAGATAGACTAGATTTTCAGAGTGACATTGATCACATAAGTGAATGGTCTAGGAAGTGGAAACTTCCCCTTAACCTGGAGAAATGTAAAGTAATGCACATTGGTCACAAAAATCCTAAGGCAGATTACAAACTCGAGAGCGAAACAATAACAGAATCAGAAATCGAAAAAGATCTCGGTATCTATGTCACAAACGATCTCAAGTTCACTCGACAGTGCGTCAATGTTGAAAAGAAAGCGCGGAAGATACTAGGTTATATAAAGAGACAAATCACTTATAAAAGCGATACAACTGTAATCAACTTGTATAACGCCCTAGTGAGACCCCATTTGGAATACTGTGCGCAGGCTTGGTCACCCTCCTTCAAAAAAGACATTGAAAGATTAGAAAGAGTTCAGGCCACAGCTACTAAAATGATACCTTCGTTAAGAAATTATAGTTATGAAACACGAATAGACAAGCTAAACCTTTACAAGTTGGAAACTAGACGTGTACGAGGCCAGTTGATTCAAGTATATAAAATACTAAATAGAATTGATAATGTGGATTACTCAATCTGGTTCGAGTTCAACAGAAATGTAACAAGGAATAACAGTATGAAGCTAATCCCTCCAAAATACAAATTGAATGTATGCGGTAATTTCTTTTCGTATAAAATAGTAAATATTTGGAATCAGTTAACGGAAGAGGTCGTTTCGAGCCCCAGTGTCGAGGCGTTTAAAAGGAGGTTAGATAAAATCATAAATACGCTTACATACTAAAAACATAAGATTACACTGAAAATAATTAGATTAAGAATATTAAAAGAAAAATAATAATGTAGAAATGCATTTCTGCTTTCCTGTCGAAATTCCTGTTTGTGTACTTTTTTTCTAGCACAGCGGGTATCTTTTCATCTTTCAT